>CM049803.1:9241933-9538807 GCA_027422405.1 Ptychobarbus kaznakovi | reverse complement strand
ATATATTGAATTTCACCCTCTAGAGAGTTCTATATTTCATTTAAATCCTGAAAGGAAAAATCATGTTAATGTTCTAATTTCATGGACCAGATCAAAGTTGCCTGTAAAAAAGAGACATTAAATTGAATGTGGGACCAACAGTTTCCCCTCATTAACCAAAGTTATGAAATATTACAGATAGCCAATAAAACATCAAACACACCAAATTGGATATGACAACACAAGCCATCTCATACTGAGCCAGTGAGATGAATAGATATCTTCCTCCTCTGAATCTTTCTTCTTAACTGAATATAAGTAAATAGAAATAAGTTCACAAAAAGGATTGACAGAGAGGAAAATTGTATTACTTGAATGTTGCTTTTCCATAGCCTATCTATCTATCTATCTATCTATCTATCTATCTATCTATCTATCTATCTATCTGTCTACTATCTATCTATCTATCTACTATCTATCTATCTATCTATCTATCTATCTATCTATCTATCTGCCTATCTATCTGTCTGGTCTGTCTGTCTGTCTGTCTGTCTGGCCTGCTGTCTGTCTGTCTGTCTGTCCTGTCTGTCTGTCTGTCTGTCTGTCTGTCTATCAGAGTTCAGTTATGTTTATTTTCAGTATCAACTTTTTTGATTGTTGAGATCTCTTCTAAAACTCTTGAGAAGATGAAATCGATAGGGTGTTTTCTCAAGAGATGAATCTGAGAAGCAGGCGACAGAGCCAATAGTCGAAATTTTCTTTTAAAATTACTATAAACATTAATGTCTTTGCTGGAGAAAAACGATATTACTGTAAAGAAACTCATTTGTGGCTTTTCTTTCCTACAGGGAAGATCAACGCATGTGTTGTGTAGAAAAACCTCCTATTCCTAAAAAAATAATAAATAAAAAAATTACATAAAAAACCAGTCCCAAAAATTCCCAGTGTGCCTCGCTCTAAAATATACCACTATTCCTCCAAGGCTTTTCCATGCATTATTCACCTGCTCTGTTGCCAAGAGAGCGCTCAGGGGAATCGTTGAGACCTCATTGCAATATTTATGCGGATCTCTGTATTGCTTTACTTCCAACCTTATTAAACTCCATAATTTTCTCAGGAGGGTCTTCTACACCAGAGCTTCTCTGTCAAAAATATTCATAAATATGCTTAATAAACAAATTAGCATATTCATAGTAAGTGCTTATGACAGTCACTCTGGGTTTATATCATACACAAATTGAATTTTTAGGTTTCTTTGAATTATATGGGCTCTAAAATTATTAATCATAATAGTTTGCTACACGAGTGCCTTGTATTTTATGAAACAGCCCTGTTTTGCAATTTAATTGCATTTTAAAGCATAAATATTCAAGGAACACCATAGTTTGTTTACATTTAATCTTTGCAAGTTAAAGCTTTTTAAACTGAGACAAAATGGTTGTGTTTTAAACTAAATGCATGAATGAGTTTGTCAGACGAATTAAGAGACTGAAGTGTAACTTGATTTGACGTGTTCATGCTATTCCAAAAAGCAAATATATGAATCAAGCTAAATCAAACTCCTTTCACCCTTACAAAGTGCTTGAAGGTCACCCAGGCGTATTCTGTGTCCACACCTTGCAGCAGAGTCAGAGGTTGTTTTGCTGAGAGATAGCGGAGCATATGGCACTGTGGCATTAGTTAAAATTTGCATTGTTCATCACCCAGAACATTCTTGAAGCTGTGGTCACAATCAGTGGTTCTGCAGTATCTATACATTAGTGAAGGTCCGCTATCTCAAGTTTATCACCGCACATCTGTTTCAGTTCTTGTCCTCTTATAGAAACAGAGAGATCACAGAGTGGAGAAATGACATTGCACTCTTCTTGTCATCATTTGCTGAATGTCGCATTAGATGACCATCTGTGCATTCCAGGAGGTATGCTGAGGCAGGTGAAGCGATCTCTCTGTGTGTGCACATATGTAGCAGCTATAGTTTGGGAACAAATTTGCTCAGAAGAGAGTTAAATCTGGAATAAAACATCATCTGGGGACATTCTAAAGCATGTTCATTTCGAACAACTGCAAATATATATATATATATATAGAATAGATATCTATATAATATATAAATATATTTGCAGTTGTTCTTGCACGAGTGAACAAGCTTTAGAATGTCCCCAGATGATATTCCAGATTTAAAACTCTCTTCTTATATATATAATGCTGATTAGCTTTCTCTATTTCTCTCTCTGTAATACATTCACAAAATAATAATGCATTCCAAAAATGGGGAGGGAATCGGCTGCTCACTCTTCTCTCCAAAACTTCTCTCTTCTGTCCACAGTTGTTTGATAATGCTGAAAAGTCTGGCTAGGGAAGATGTTGAAGTATGCGGTGGTAAGTCTGAGATAGTGGACCTTCACTAATTGTTGGCTCTGTGACAAATTGCTTTGTTCGTCCACTTTGGATAAAAATGTCTGCTAAATGTATGCATGTTAAAAAATAAATAAATAAACAAATATAAATTAAATTCAAGATTATTTGTATAGCGCTTTTACAATACAAATATTTGCAAAGCAGCTCTATGGGAAATTAAGTTTCTACAATATATTTATATATTGTAGAAACTTAATATATTTAACTTGTGGCAAACTTAGGTAATTCTGTATGTTGTCTGAGGGTTGGCTTCCTCTGAGGTCCTCTGAGGTGTTGTCATCATCTCTTCTCAGGTGTTTGGTCATCTCAGATCATTTAAAGGTTGGATCCTGACAGAATAAATAAATAAATAATAACTGCCCAAGTGTCATGATACTATATTTTGCACATTTTAGCATTGGTGTATGTGATTAGTTTTAGTTGTGTGTGTGTGTGTGTGTGTGTGTGTGTGGTGTGTGTGTGTGTGTGTGTGGTGTGCTGTGTGCGTGCGTGGTGTGCGTGCGTGCGTGCGTGCGTGTTGTGGCGTGTGCGTGTGCGTGTGTGTAAGGAAGCAGAGCCTTCAGTGTGAATATTGTTTTTTTTTCCTGCAGTAGTTCTGTGTTGTTTGGACACAGTTTTTGGCGATTCTTTGCTGATGAAGTCTTTCCATACTTTGTGTACACACTATACAGTCATAAAGACTGTTTTTCTTAAAACACCAAACAATTGTGCTGTTAGTGTTCAGATGCTCCTGCTAAATAAGCTTCTATGATTTGTCCTTTTTGGAAAGTCAGCCATTTCGTTGCCGTATTTAGCGTTTGTATGAAACACTGCTAAATATAATCTACAGAATATAGGCAAATTAAAAGATTAATAAAAGATAGTTGTAATATTTGTTTTTCACTGTGGCCTATAAAAATGATATTACCCAGTATATTAACAGGTGTCCAACCCCTGTATCATACATATGGCTCAAATGTAAAAGGGGTAATTAAATGTAGCAAATCATGTAAACATTTATCATCTTTTATTCAGCATTCAAGTATGAAATGTCTTATTATTAGAGCAACAGAAATTATTCATTCAAGAGCAGTGATTGATTTTCTGTTTTTATTTTATTGTTTAGGTCATATTAACAGCATAGACAGCAGTATAGATACTGTATATTACACTGCTGCCACTTAATACACAGATGTAACATAAGCATACAATATCTTTCTGGCTGCTTGTTTACCTTCACAGAAATAAAAGACTATGTTTTTGTAACGTATGTGTGTTTTTAACATAAACTTGTGTGTATTTGACAGTTTAAGTGCAATAAGACATGAAAGAGAATTTAGTTTAGTACTCACATGCTGTGTGACTGTTGCTTTCTGTGCATGTGTTTCGGATGTGTTCACTCAGAAAACCATAGTACCATTAGAAGTTTAAACAAGCATGGTTTAAAACACATGATTTCAGTGCGATAGGCACGATAATCAAAACCAAACAGATGTTTTTTAGCAGAGTATCTGAGGAACAAGCTGTAAAGGCACAGCCCTATTCAGCCCTATAAAAGAGGGCGGGGAGCAGCATCTCATTTGCATTTAAAGAGACAATCACGAAAAAAACAAGTTTTTTTTTGCTTCCACTCACTATAGGCAGTGCTTGAAGTGGGCCGGTACGCACCGGTACGCAGTACCGGCACTTCTATATTTTAGCCTTTAGAGTACCTGCACTTTTTTGCGCGTACCGGCACTTTTGACATGTTGCCGGTACTCAGAGTAAAATCGTCAGGGTCTGGGTGATTAGGCTATATGATCCCATATATGATTAGAAATTATATAGAAACTATGTAAACTAAGCACACTACCCAGGCGGGATCACCTCTCATCTCGACCCATCACGTGAATGAACGCAAGCAGAGTCGGTCTACTTCATTGTGTGGTGTGCGAGAAGGGGACGGTGTCAGGGAGACGTGCAGAGTTGTAGAATAATAATTAATTTTGATTACTAATTTGAATCAGTACTTTACAACGAAAATCATATCTTAAAATGAAAAGAAACAGGCTTTTGCAATCACATCATTTTAAACCGTAAACTCCTGGAAAGTCCAAGGATCCAGTGAACGAATTCAAACAGTAAGCTCAAAACAGCGCTAATGCAGAGAAAACACGGCCGATTTCATCAGCGATACAGAGGAGATAGTGACTTGGTCCAGATGTCAGTAAAATGATTATTTTCAGCATGTATTTGGCCTTTAAAGCAAGCGTGTTTATAATGAATGCTGATTATGCGGTGGTCAGAGATTCAGCGATTCTGAATGGAACCGTATATTAAAGGCAGGTGATTTAGTGGTATTTGGCGTCTCCCTGTGGTCCTGTTTTGTATTGCATTGATTGTGGCACTATACATACATTTTGAATTCTTCAAAATGTACTTATTTATTTAATATAAGTAAATAAATAAATAATTAAATAAGGGGGGGGGGTACCGGCACTTCTTTTTTTCCACTTCAAGTACTGACTATAAGCATGTTGAAAATTATATTAAAAATGATCTGTGAGGTATTTTGAGCTGAAACTCAATTTTTTTTACATTTGAATAAAATTAAAACTTAAAGACTTTCAAATCACATGAGCCAATATTTTATTCACAATAGAAGATAGAGAACATAACAAATGTTTAAATGGAGAAATGTTACACTTTTATCCACTAAATTAGCTCATTTCAAATTTGATGCCTGCTACAGGTCTCAAAAAAGTTGGCAACACAGGACTGAAAAAGCAAGACATTTTGAAAAGATTCAGCTGGGAGAACATCTAGCAACTGATTAAGTTAATTTACATCAGGTATGTAATATGATTAGCTATAAAATGGATGTCTTAGAGAGGCAGAGTCTCTCAGAAATAAAGATGGGCAGAGGCTCAATAATCTGTGAAAGAGTTCCTCAACGTCAAATTGCAAAGGCTTTGCAAACCTAATCCTCTACAGTGTATAACATCATCAAAAGATTCAGAGAAACTGAAGAAATCTCTGTGCGTAAGGGACAAAGCCGAAGACCTTTGTTGGATGCCCATGGTCTTCGGGCCCTCAGACGACACTGCATCACTCATCGACATGATTCTGTCACTGACATTACTAAATGGGCCCCGGAATACTTCCAGAAACCACTGTCGGTAAACACAACCCGCCTTGCCATCTGCAGATGCTAACTAAAGCTATATCAAGCAAAAAGGAAGCCATATGTGAACATGGTCCAGAAGTGCCACCGTGTCCTGTGGGCCAAGGCTCATTTAAAATGCACTGTTTCAAAGTGGAAAAGTGTTCTATGGTCAGACGATCCCAAATTTGACATTCTTGTTGGAAATCACGGACGCCATGTCCTCCGAGCTAAAATGGAGGGAGACCTTCCAGCATGTTATCAGCATTCAGTTCAAAAGCCAGCATCTCTGATGGTATGGGGGTGCATATATGCATACGGTTTGGGCAGCTTGCATGTTTTGGAAGGCACTTTGAATGCTGAATGGTATATAAAGGTTTTTGAGCAACATATGCTCCCCTCCAGATGACATCTATTTCAGGGAAGGCCTTGTGTATTTCAACAGGACAATGCAAAACCACATACTGCAGCTATTACAAGAGCATGGCTTCATAGTAGAAGAGTCCGGGTGCTGAATTGGCCTGCCTGCTGTCCAGATCTTTCACCTCTATAGAACATTTGGCACATCATTAAATGAAAAATACGTCAAAAACAACCACGAACTATTCAGCAGCTGGAAAACTATATCAGGCAAGAATGGGACCAAATTCCAACAACATAACTCCAGAAACTCATAACCTCGATGCCCAGACGTCTTCAAACTGTTTTGAAAAGAAGAGGAGGTGCTACACCATGGTAAACATGCCCCCGTCCCACCTAATTTGAGACCTGTAGCAGGTCTAATGTTCTATTGTGAATAAAATATTGGCTCATGTAATTTGAAATTATTTTAGCTTTCATTTCATTAAAAAAAAAACAAGAAAAAACAACATCCCAGAATTTCCGGAATTCGGGTTGGTATTACATATTGTAAAAAGGGGCATAATTGGTGCCCTTTAAATTCATGTTACTCAGAGACTGACATGTTTTGTTGTTCAAAAATGTTTAATTCAGCTGTCACAAATTCATTGACTTTTGAAAATCAAAATTAGAGGTTTTGCTGAAAAATTTGTTTTTATAATCTCTTTTAACAAAAACCTTTTGAAAATGCAGACCCTGTGGTACATATTCAACATGGTCTCATGGCATAAAACGTACCTGGGTGCACTTTTTAGCGAGATCGTTTTTACGTACCTTACTGCACGCTTTGCCGCAGTTTCAAAGAGAAATGTCCACTGTGGCGATAAAATATGGGTTCAATACGTAAACCCTGGCATGTTTTTATTACGTTGCTTCAGGTACGTATTGCGGCAGTTCAGAATTCAAATATCCGGGGACCATTGCTAAAAAATTTATACTCTATCGTGTTGGAAATATGCTCTACACCAAACCTAACCCTAAACCTACCCGATAGTGTTGACAAATGCAAAACTGATATAAAAACGCATTTGTTGATGCAACCGTGCCATTTGAACTTCCTTATATGCAGATTTGAACTGCTTTGTTAAACCGTATTAACACAGGATTTGAACCGGAGCTCTTCACCTCTAAGTACGTCTCCGTACTCCGTGAGCTACCAAACAAACCTACCGTTTACGAAAACACATAGATATGAAGCTGGATATGTGCGATGCTATCATTCAAAATCATCAGTTTTAAAATCTCCCTGCATATTAATATTGATTTGAAGTCATAACATTATATTCTACAAGTAATTGTGCCAAAATTACGCTTTATTAATCGAAACTGTAAATTTGTGTGAAAAGGAATAAAAGGCGTCTGAGTTTTACTGCCTCTAGTGGTTGTTTCTTTTGAAACTACAGTGATATGTATTTATTGGTATGTATTTCGCATCTCACTAAAAAGTGTGCCCAGGTACGTTTATGCCATGAGACCAGTTAGCAAATAATAGTTGGAAAAAAAAAATCACTTTTTAAAACTATTGTCCCATTATTACCCCTTAGTTATTTTTCTGAAAGATTACATATGGTATTGTGGCATTAGCTAAAGTTTGTATTGTTCATTACCCACAACAATCTTGAAGCTCCGGTGACAGACAATCTACAAAATATTTACTTTGTGTAATTTATCATTTATCTTGTACTAAATTGTGTGTGTGTGTGTGTGTGTGTGTTCACTTGTTTATGCTACATTGAGGGGACCAAATGTCCCCACAGGAATAGTAAAACCTGAATTTGTTTACATTGGCACGAGGGGAAAAAATTATAAAAAATAGTAAATGATGTTTATCTGAAAGTGTAACAATGCAAACAGGTTTTCTGTAAAGGGTAAGTTTAGGGTTGGGTTAGGAGATATAAAATATTGTTTGGTCAGTATACAAGTAATAGAAGTCTATGGAAAGTCCCCACAATTCACAGAAACAAACGTGTGTGTGCGTGTGCCCATCCTCCTACATCCACCGAGACACTGCTCCTAAACCCTGGGGCTTTTGTGCACCTAGATCACTCTCATCACTGGGTTCCCATGGGGACCACAAAACCCCTGTTGTCACAGTACCCGTGTCCCTCGGCAACTCAGCCAGGCAGCCGGCTTGCTAAGGGAGTGAGGGACAGAGGGATGGATGGGAGGATTAAGTCTTCTCTTCCAGGATAAGAACCTGTCTGATTGAGGCTCCACTCCAGGAGTGGGTTTGATCTTTCCACCCATATCCCCTCATCTATTTTCTCATTCCCTTCATCCCTATTGTGATATCCCTTTCCCCTTCTTCCACTCACCCTACTGAACTATAATTCAATGTGACATACTTACAGATGGTCTGTCAATGGCAGCACCAGTGGTTGCCCAGCATCAGTGGGGCCCCTCGCTTGGATCTGTGGAACCAGGGGGCCTCATCGAGCATATGCTTTGATGCTATAGAAATTAGACATTTATATGTGGTAAGTTGGGGGTTTGCTGACAGTCAAGAGGTTGTATGTATCGAAGAGACATATTTGTAATGACAGGTCATTGAGAGTGAGGAGGAGCTGGTGAGTCTTCATAAGCTGAGTTTGGTAATTAGACTGTTCCCTTGAGAGAAGAAACTGACACATTTCCAGGAAAAAAAAACACTTTCATCACATCACTAGCTGGTTGAAAAACAATACTGAAGACCTTTGCTATTATAATGTGTAAGCTAGCAGCAAAAAATATAAAAAATAAATGCAATTATTCATACCGCACACAAAAACACAACATACAGGTAAAGCAAGCGAAGTCATGAGAAATACTGGCAGTGTTTATACACGTAACAGAAATGTAGCTTGTTCATGAATAAAATAAAGAGATTGTTTGTTTACCAACATTGAATATTGTGTTAATTATAAAATGCTTGGGCGAGGAATATTTATTTATTTATTTAGTAGTATTAGTAATAGCAGTGGAAGCAGTAGTAGTATTTCAAATTAAACTATTAAAAATTGAATAGTATTATAATTAAATTTAATATAATAATAATCAAGATTCACGATGTTACAGTACAATAGTTTATTTGCACAAAACAGAACCTCAAATTCAAAGTTAAGAGTATCAACAGTATAAATAATCTGAATTGGTCACACTTTATTTTAAGGTCTAATTCTCACTATAACAAACCAATAACTATGACTTTTGCCTCAATAAACTTCTAATTTGCTGCTTATGAATAGTAAGAAAAGTAGTTGGGTAATTAGGTAGGATTAGGGATGTAGAATATGGTCAGGCAGAATATATGCTTTATAATTACTAATAAACAGCCAACATTTTAATAATAGGCATGCTAATTAATAGTAAGAATTGGTCCCTATACTAAAGTGTTGCCGCATGCTTTGCGGATTGCTTATTGGGAGAGTACAGGTGCATCTCAATAAATTAGAATGTCGTGGAAAAGTTAATTTATTTCAGTAATTCAACTCAAATTGTGAAACTCGTGTATTAAATAAATTCAATGCACACAGACTGAAGTAGTTTAAGTCTTTGGTTCTTTTAATTGTGATGATTTTGGCTCACATTGAACAAAAACCCACCAATTCTCAACAAATCTCAACAAATTAGAATATGGTGACATGCCAATCAGCTAATCAAATCAAAACACCTGCAAAGGTTTCCTGAGCCTTCAAAATGGTCTCTCAGTTTGGTTCACTAGGCTACACAATCATGGGGAAGACTGCTGATCTGACAGTTGTCCAAAAGACAACCATTGACACCCTTCACAAGGAGGGTAAGCCACAAACATTCATTGCCAAAGAAGCTGGCTGTTCACAGAGTGCTGTATCCAAGCATGTTAACAGAAAGTTGAGTGGAAGGAAAAAGTGTGGAAGAAAAAGATGCACAACCAACCGAGAGAACCGCAGAGGATTGTCAAGCAAAATCGATTCAAGAATTTGAGTGAACTTCACAAGGAATGGACTGAGGCTGGGGTCAAGGCATTAAGGACCACCACACACAGACGTGTCAAGGAATTTGGCTACAGTTGTCGTCAGAGGGGTCTTACCTGGGCTAAGGAGAAGAAGAACTGGACTGTTGCCCAGTGGTCCAAAGTCCTCTTTTCAGATGAGAGCAAATTTTGTATTTCATTTGGAAACCAAGGCCCTAGAGTCTGGAGGAAGGGTGGAGAAGATCATAGCCCAAGTTTATTTAAGTCCAGTGTTAAATTTCCACAGTCTGTGATGATTTGGGGTGCAATGTCATCTGCTGGTGTTGGTCTATTGTGCCAGCAAACTCACCAGACCTGAACCCCATAGAGAATCACTGGGGTATTGTCAAGAGGAAAATGAGAAACAAGAGACCAAAAAATGCAGATGAGCTGAAGGCCACTGTCAAAGAAACCTGGGCTTCCACACCACCTCAGCAGTGCCACAAACTGATCACCTCCATGCCACGCCGAATTGAGGCAGTAATTAAAGCAAAATGAGCCCCTACCAAGTATTGAGTACATATACAGTAAATTAACATACTTTCCAGAAGGCCAACAATTCACTAAAAATATTTTTTTTATTGGTCTTATGAAGTATTCTAATTTGTTGAGATAATGAATTGGTGGGTTTTTGTTAAATGTGAGCCAAAATCATCACAATTAAAAGAACCAAAGACTTAAACTACTTTCAGTCTGTGTGCATTTAATTTATTTAATACATGAGTTTCACAATTTGAGTTGAATTACTGAAATAAATGAACTTTTCCACGACATTCTAATTTATTGAGATGCACCTGTAAACACTGAAAATATATGTTAGTTTATGTGTTTTATAAAATGTGTGTGTAATGTTCAATTATGTTGGATATTTAGAGGATTTTCTGTTAAGTGTTTGAGATTTTATGGTTAACTTGTGCTTAATAGTAGAGCTTGTGCTTAGTTTGTACAGTAGGCAGATGCATGATAAAAACACTGAATTGAGATTCAATCAGCAATAGTGTGGAAATATTTTCTTAATTTAATTAACCCTTGTGCAACCTTTTGGATGTTTTTGTCCTTTTTAGTTAATTTTTTTTGATAATTTTGCCTGTGTTATTGGCAGCTGCATAAATTTTGGCACAGGTGTATATTTTTGTTGGAATTTCACTATTTCACCCCCATTTCCTTTAATAAATCTATTTTGCACTAGGTGCAAAACAATAGTTCCTCTCAGGACCTTTTGGACAAAAATATCCCCATTAAAACTGCTATTTTTAATCGCAGTGCCGTTTAACTGTAAAAGTATGCAATTTTTGTTAATAGGCTTTAATTCTGTTGGCAAGGCTTTACTTTTTTTTTTTTTTGCTATTTTTTACTAGATGGTGCCATTTTTTCAGGTTTGGTCTATAAAGTAAATACTCGCTTTATTCCTGTTTTCTGCTTCTGCATATTGTAGAGCCAATTGGATAAATAATGCAAGCTATAATTGTGTGGGTGTGTTGGTATGGATGTCAGATTGTGGTGTGTATATGTGTCATAAAAAATAGTATGTGCGTGTGTGTTCTTGTAATATTTGAGTGAGAAACTCTACTGCAAATCACAAATCCAACCACTGTGTGCACCAGCAGAGTTTTGCTGTCGTCTACTGGGGAAAATTTGGTACTACGCCCAAACAAAATCTTACTGAAAGCTCATTTTTTGAGATATCAACCTCAAATTTGGAACACAACTTGTTTATATGTATGGCTTTGATTTTCTAGCAGGTTTAGAGTTTCATAAACATCTTTCATAAAATATTTATGTTATATAAAATATTGTTTCTTGAACAAAAAATTTGCATATTAGAATTATTCCTTAAGAATCACGTGACACTCAAGACTGAAGTAATGATGCTGAATATTAAGCTTTTTCATCACAGGAATAAATTACATTTTAAAATAGCTTAAAATGGAAAAAATGTACTAATATTTGAATATTAATATTATATATATATATTAATATAAATAATATAAAATAAAATATTGTTCATAAATAATTTTCACACAATTACACCTGTATAACTTTTTTTTGTTTCACTTTTTAAACTTTTTTAAATTTAACAATAATCTGCCATGGGTCTTCTTTAAAATGAGATCAAACTTGCTCCCTAGCTTCAAATTTGTATGACCGTTTTTTTTTTACATTTTTGTCCAATATGGACCTATGTATAACTTTTTTTATTGATGCACAAGGGTTAAGTTCAACAGTTTTTGGAAGGTGGACCTACACTTCATGCTCTTATTATGCTTACATAGACAGTGTGAATACTGTAACCTTGTTAGTATGACGTGAAACTGTGCTGCTTCCAGGTGTGGTGTGAATCAGGCCTCATTTACAAGAGCTTGAGATAAGCACATCCAAGACAAAACTAATTCAACCAAAATCACAATGAAAAAGCACACAGAGTCAGTATTGTCGCTCAAAAAAATGAATTGCATAATTCCTATGATATTAACATTTGATGATGAATTATGCTAAACTACTGTAGTATGCTTCATTGTTGGATAAACTAACTAGCAATGCAGAAACTTTGTTGCAAATTTGCAGTTCAAGTTAATTAGTTTACAAGATGAATTAATGTCACATTATTGCTGTACATAACAAATATGGCATCTGAAGACTGCCTAACTATTTTTGTTCATCATTATTTTGCTTTATTTTGTGGGTTTGCCCATGGCACTAGAGCAAGTACTCACATTCTCACTCTAAAAAAATGTGGACAAACTAAAAGACGTAGAATAAAAATTGTATGGAATGAAAGAAATTGGTTGCATTACGTTATCTTGCTTTTTTGCTCAAGTGCATAATCTATTTAAGTCTGCATGTTAAGAAGCTATGCTTCTAACCACAGGTCGAGAACTGTACTTCTAACCACAAAACTTTGTGAAGATGTTTGCGAATGTTCTTTGGAACTATGGATGGAAGAAACACCAAATGGTTTAATGGAACTTTGGAACACAATTGGTTAAATAGCTTTTGGGGAACATACATTTTTGAAGAGATGAAGTAAAACGTGGCTACACTTCGGTTATCTCTGCGTATTAAACTGAGAAAAGGCCAGTATTTAAACTTAAAAATTGTATATTTCAGTTTCAATCTCTCCACAATACTACCAGTGACGGTTTGGCGTCTATTTCACAAGCTATTGCAGCATTGCTGCCTAGCAGACGACTCTTTTTTATAGCAAAGCAAATTACGCATTGAGCTGTACCGCTGCAAGGCTAAATGTTCAGCTTCTTGCTTGAGGGCTCTTGTTGTCAGCAGGTGATGTATCCCAGAGTCCCGCTGGAGAAGTCACACTGGGGTAGCATATTCATCATGTGGCCTTCACATTCAGCCTGATGTTATGAATCTAATTAGTTGATGGTGACACTGTCCTGTATCACCATCCGGCTCGCATGCCTACACTGAGCTCCAAACAGCTTGCAGCCATTATGCCTTTAATCCAGAAACAAATCCTTTGCATGCACAGGAAGAATCTTGTATTTGCAATTGTATTATTGTAATGACGCAAATAAGAATTTGAGTTTTCTGCTTTCTCGGTAAATCCGTAATTATATAAAGATTGTTACTGCACTGAATTCTTCAGCTATAGAGTTAAAATTTTCATGAGATGCACTGCAGGTTTAGATCTGGCTATAGTGTCAGATGTGAGTTAGTCAGAGGTTTGATTTATGTGTGCATAAACCTTTTATTGCACCTATTCTTTCGAAGGGACTGGTATTAAACTGCCATGCATCATCTGGGCAAATGTGAACCTTTGAATAGTATTTAAAGGTGTGCTATCATGAGGAATAAATTGAGTTTGAATAGATGTTTTGTATGAAAACGTTCAGACTTTGTCGCACATATAATAGTAGTTATAATTTTGAGGTTATTCAAATATGTTCAATGCCATGACATTTATATGACACTAAAATGTACCTAATATTATCCTAATTTCCAAATTTGTCCTAATTGTTTACTAATTTTTTTATGATGTTGTATTTAATCTATCTGTTTAATATGATATTGTAATGATCATTACTGTCATCTGCCTGTTTATTTATTTTAGAATAAGCCAGATTTAGAGTAGGGAAGGGAAGAAGCACAACTCTTTTGAGCATTGATACTAAGAAATGTTTCTTGAACAAATAATTTGCATATTATAATTATTCCTTAAGAATCATGTGACACTCAAGACTGAAGTAATGATGCTGAATATTAAGCTTTTTCATCACAGGAATAAATTACAATTTAAAATAGCTTAAACAGGAAAAATATTTTAATATTAATATTATATATATTGATATATTAATATAAATAATATCACATATATATAATATTCTTAACATATATAGATATTTAATTAATAGAATACAAATATAATATGAACCCTGAGAGTTCTACCCTCCTTGTTAATGTGCTGCATAGAGGAGCAGAGGAACTTCACACTAAAGTCACAAGAGGACTGTTCACTCACACTATTTCAATCTGGCATGCTGTACTTTTGGCCTGTCAGAGTAGAGCTTTTTTTGTCCCATCTCTGTGAAGAAAAAGATAGCACTGGATGAAATATGTTATCAGTTTACATGTACTTGTGAGAGGAGATTCAATTGTGGCTTTTAGCACAAACCCATTAGCCTGATAATTGAAACCCAAGCTCTGTATGCGGCTGGCTTTGAATAGAACCTAGTTCATGCTAAAGCTAGCACGACGAGCATTCTTGGCAAAGTATTGAGTCTCGCGAATCTAGAAAATCAGCATACGTGGTCTAAAATTAATTAACTGTATAGTTGCCTTTCGATATTTACTTTTTCACATCTTGCCTGTTTATCATTTCCAATCCTTTCATTCTCTCTTCCAGTCTGTAAATCATAGTTTTATATTCCTTTACCCTGCAAGGATATCTGATCTGAACACTCAAAGGAGCACAAAATCATATTTCTGTTGAATTAGTCCTGGATGGCTCTTTGATCAAAACCAAAGAAAACTAGATTCTGAAGAGCTCGGATTGTGCAGCATGTCTCAAGTGCACAGCAGCCTTATTAATGTGTGCTGTTATTTACCACACGCTTTTAAATCGAAATCTCTCCACAATTATGTGTGTGTGTGTGTGTGTGGTGTCTGGTATTATGGCAGATATTAACGCACGGTCACACCCTCTCCCTTCACGACACACATAAAACCCAGCACTCATTAAAGACGGATCAGTGCATTTTATAAGAGCCAAGACAGCATTGCGTCCCTCCAGAAACAAGCAGAATATAATATACAGATATTTATTTGATCTGGTGTGTAATGTGTAGGTAAACTGTACCTGTACATGCTCTTGTGTGTGTGTGAGTGTGAATGCATATATGTGTGATTTTAGCTGCGTCTGTTTGAGCTCATAATGAGAATGTCTGTCGCTTTCCTCATTTTCTCACTTTTCCAAGATTATGTAGCAGTTTGTGGTTCACTTTTATTTGTTGCTGCTTTGTTGCACGGGTATAATAATAGTGTGCATTATGAAACTGTAAAAAGAATGCTGCTGTCATTTTTAGATTCCCACTGAACACAATATACATTATACATTTTTCTTGGGCAGCTAATCAGCATATTAGAATGATTTCTGAACGATCATGTGACACTGAAAACTAGGGTAATAACTGCTGGAAATTGTAATTAAATTAAATTGTATAATATTGAAACAGACAACAGTTTAAATTTTAATATTATTTATAATATTTCTGTTTTCACTGTATTTTTTCATGAAATAAATGCAGCCTTGGTGAGCATAAGACTTCTTTAAAAAATATTTAAAACTCTTACTAACCCCAAACTTTTGAATGGTACTGAACTGTACTATAATATACTTTTGGTTACACTTCATTTTAAGGTGTCCTTGTTACAGTGTAATTATACATTATAACTGTCCCGTCTATTTTCAACCAGACCCATTACAGGTTAAAGGGGGGATCAATTTTGCAAGAGGTCCTATAGGTTACAGTGTAATAAAGTTTTTGATTAATGCTAAAAAAAGGACAAAGACAAGGGATATCCCTTTCCCAAATTGTATTCAACCATCCCCACCAATTATTCCCAAACACCATATTACATGCTTCCCCAATACACAAATTACCCCAGAAACCAGTCACAAAACCACACAAAAACACAATGTCCAGAATAAATGAGCAGGGTTTCGAATACGGAATGTCCACATATGCTGATGACGTTTGGTGCTAGTTTTGCAAAGTGGTGCAGTTCATGAGCAGTTTAACAGTCTTATCTGTTGATGAGATGATAGATGCAATGTAGAAATCCTTGCAGAGGTAGGCCGGGAAGCTTTGGGCACAATCCTTGGACAGGTGCAATCATGCACTCAAAGGAACACCAAAGTTGTTAATCCATTCCTCAAAGACGTTAACGTCACATTAGCATGAATTGGGACAAACAAAAATCCTCTAGAAAAGATAACAACTTATCAGAATCCATATAGTAACCAAACAAACATAATACACAAAACATTAAACAGTAAACTCCACTAAAGGTTAAACTTAAAAGTACCCACAAATTACATATAGACAGCAAGGTGCAAAAATTAGAACTGTAAACTTACGGTTAAGCAGCAAACTAAACATTTCTCCAACCAGGATTGTTTGTACAACCAAGAAGTCATGAGGGATTCAAACAGAATCTGCTTCTTACTCTACTGCTTCCTGTCTTATACAGAAAAGGGTGAGGCTATAGGTGCCACCTAGAGGTCAGGATGAGCATAGCGTCCAAAATAAACCTTGTAACAGGAGGTAACCGTTACATATTCCCCCCCCCCCCTTAATTGGAAAGAGTTTCAACATGGCCATAACAAGGCTTTAAATTTTGAACATGATAAGAATCTACATGATCAGGGTCATCAACAAAAGATACAGAGTAATTTACTGGACCAAGGCATTTAATTACTTTGGCAGGACCTTTCCATTTTGCAGCAAGTTTGGCCATAAACACTTTGTTAGCCCGTGACAGAGGATGAGTACGAACCCAAACCAAATCTCCGACCTGGAAGAGAGCTTGTCGTCGTCTTAAGTTGTAATAGTGACGTTGTTTTTCTTGGGCTCGTTCCACATTCCTTTGCACTGTCTGGATCAATTCTTTGTACCTCTCCAGAACTGGGTATACTGGGCTGTCTGGGTCAGGTGTTTTTGCAATCGCTCTCTCTAAGGGACCTTTCAACTTTCGCCCCATCATAACTTCGGCTGGAGTAAATCCTGTACTCTCCTGCCAAGCTGAGTTAATGGCAAAACGAAACTCTGCCAACCATCTATCCCAATGGCGGTGACGATCTTGAACATATGAGGCGATCATGGTTTTGAGAGTACGGTTGACTCGTTCTGTGAGGTTTGTTTGAGGGTGTGCAGCAGTGGCCAGTTTTTGAATGACACTCCATTGCTTGCAGACCAGGCAGAGTAGTTACGAGGTAAACTGGGACCCTCTGTCAGATACCAGATACATCGGGGTGCCCCATCTGGTGAAGATTTCCTCCACCAGGATGCGTGCAATCTGTGGAGCTTTTGCAACACGCAAAGGAAACAATTCCACCCACTTTGAGCAGTAGTCCACAATTACCAGTAGATGTTCATTCTGTTTTGAACTTTTGGGAAATGGTCCCATGAGGTCAACTCCCAGCATATGGCCAGGTTCCACTACAGGTGTAGACTGCATATGGCCGGCTAATTTTGAAATAGATGGTTTGTGCTTTTGACATACCTGACATTCCTTACAATACCTCCACACATCTGAGCGTAGAGTAGGCCAGTAGCAAATATCTACCAGTCTTAACAGAGTTTTGAGTCTGCCAAGGTGTCCACTTAGAGGGTTGTTGTGTGCGTAATTCAGAAAATTTTGTCTTAAGCAGGTAGGAATGACTAATTGAAGTTTGGGCCCTTTTGGCCCTTGTGGCATACTGCGGAACAGGAATCCATTTTCCATTAAGTAATGCATGCGAGTGGGATCTGGGTTAATGGATGCTTTGGCTTTTGTGATGAGTTCTTGAATTTCGGCATCTTCCTGTTGAGCTTTTGCAATGTCGGACCATTCAACAGGAAATGAGGAGAAAGTGGTTGATGAGTCCTGGGATTTAACCTGTGACATCATAATGAGTGGGGAAGTATCTTGGAAACTGCGTGAGAGGGTATCTGGCACAATGTTGCATTGACCCTTACGATATTTGACGGTGAAATCAAACTCCTGCAAGCGGATGGACCATCGGATTAGACGTGAAGATGGTTTTGGGTGGTTGAATACCCAGGTTAGAGCTGCGTGATCAGTGATCACCTCAAACAGTCGTCCTTCCAAGTATGGTCTCCATTTTTCGACTGCCCATATCACCGCATAACATTCCTTCTCTGAGACTGAATACGATTTCTCAGCTCCTTGTAACAGACGTGAGGCGTAGGCAATGACATGTTCCACATCATCTATATCTTGGGTCAAAACTGCTCCCAAACCAATATCACTAGCGTCAGTTTGAACTCTAAAAGACTTCGACAGATCTGGGGCCATTAAAACTGGGGCACTGATCAATTCATGTTTGATCACTTCAAAAGCACTCTGACATTCCTCAGTCCAAGTCCAGGTAGCTCCCTTTCTTTTCAAGGCATGCAATGGGGCGACTTTATCTGAAAACTGAGGGATGAATCTGTGGTACCATCCTGCTAGACCTAAGAAACGTTGCACTTCTTTCAGAGACTTGGGGACAGGGAAGTTAGCAACAGCTTCAACTTTAGCAGGATCAGTTTTGATTCCTTCTGCTGAGATTACATGTCCTAAAAACGTCAGAGACTTCTGCATCAAGTTACACTTCTGGAGGTTCAGGGTGAGACCTGCTCGGCTTAGACACTGGAAGACTGCTCTTAGGTGGACTAGATGTTCTTCCTCAGACTTAGAGTAAACTACCACATCGTCAATGTATACAAAACAACTCTTACCCCTTATGTCTTTCAGCACTAACTCCATCAATCGCTGGAACGTGGCTGCAGAGTTTTTAAGGCCGAATGGTAGACGGAGAAATTCATATAGTCCTGATGATGTAGTGAAAGCAGTTTTGGGGATACTCTCTGGCTCCATTTCAACTTGCCAATACCCGCTTTTGAGGTCGAGGGTACTGAAAATAGCAGCTCCGTGCAGAGACTCAAGGATCTCATGTATTTGAGGCATGGGGTAACCGTCCAAGTACGTCTTTGAGTTTAAACCTCTAAAATCAATACAGAATCGCTGACCACCTCCCTTCTTCGGTACCAGGACCACAGGTGCTGCCCATGGAGAAAATGAGGGTCTGATGATCTTCCTGTCCAGCATTACCTTGATTTCCTGTTCTATGAATTGTTGTTTCTCAACTGATACTCGGTATGGTTTCTTGCGGATGGGTACTTCACTGGTTGTAATGATGCGGTGTTTGACTACATCAGTGTGTCCTATTTCATTGGTGCAAACAGTGGGCCATTCTCTCAGCAGATGTTTAAGTCGGGACTGATATTCTGGAGACGTGTCTGCAGTGGTAATCAATTGATGCACAAAGGTCTGTGTTTCACACGACTCTTCTGGTAAGGGTAAGGCAAGGTAGAAAGACAGCAATGCATTGTGAAAATTGAAAGGCATGAATGAGAATGTTTCCTCTTGGCAGTGGTTTGAGGCAGGCAATGAGTACTGAGCTTTACTAAAATCCAAACTAATTCCCGTAGACATCAGAAAATCCATTCCAAGGATGACGGGTACAGTGAGATCTTCATCCTTCATAACATACAAAGGCAAGTCATACCTCCTGCCTTGCACTTCGCATTCACAGTTCCACATCCCCAAAGCAGATAATACTTGGCCGTTGGCTTGCTTGAATGTCTGACCACGACTGGAACTCAGCTGTTCTTTGTGTCTCAACTGTCTCCAACAGGATTCCTGTAGTAGAGTCAGCGAACTACCTGTATCAATCATGGCTTGAAAATATCTCCCACGGATCAACATTGGCAGGGTGAGTATCTTCAAGTTGGACAGATTGGTATTAGAAGCAGACTGTAAAATACGAGTATGTGATGTGTTGGCCTTGGGATGGGTGTCTCTGTCAGTTTGGTTCAAGGTTTCTTTATTCGTCACATAATAAATTATACAGGGTATAATCAGAAGTGAAATGTAAATCAAATCAGGTCCGCTCAGTGGACAGTGCAAAAGAATAAAAATTAAATAAAAGTAACACAACAACAAGAGCATATATATATATATATATATAGGTAAAAAAAGTGCAATAGAATAAAAAGTGCAAAACAAATAAGATGTGCAAAAACAGTATATTGGGACTTAATAAATAGTAATATGAACAAGAGGGATGTGCAAACGGGTTGTACCGGGTATGTACACATAGCAGCAATACGGATTATGAGAATATGAATGTTTTACAGTTAATAATGAGTCTTGTAGATGATTATGAAACTGAGTTTGTGTTAAGGAGCCTGATGGCCTGGGGGAAGAAGCTCCTCCTCAGTCTCTCAGTTTTTGCCATCATGCTCCTGAAGCGCTTGCCAGATGCAGGGCATGTGAGCGGAGCGGAGCGTGCAAAATATAGTCAGAGCGCGGAGCGGGTTTTTATCCAAAGGCTGGAGCGATCGCTCTGTCTCGCTCCGGTTCCGCTCCGATACCGCTCACACCACGAGCCTAGGGCATGCACAAATCCACCCAGAATTCACCTGTGCCTTCAACAATTAACAAAACCATCAGCCTATACTTCAAAAATCGTTCGTTGTGAAGGAGAGATGGAGTTCATTAAATATTTCCAAAAGCAAACCGACAGGTCATACAGGTGCACAATTCCTGTCAAAAAAATAGATGATAACAATGTTGAACATGATCAGGAATGTGGTGATACGATTTCAGTAAGCAAGGATTCGTATTTTAATCTAAAAAGACACATCATGCGGAAACATGGCAGTGTGCTGCATGAACTTGAGGAGGTCAGAGCAAAACGTGAGCATTTTGAATATGGTTGAAATAGGAAATATTGGCTAATAATCATTTAAATAAGTTTTGTCATAGGAATATTTTATCGGATATGCATGGCTTTCTCGTTAACGGCCACAGCAATCATGCTGTTCCACGACAGAATTGAACAACAGTACTGAAAATATAAATTAACTACATGTATCTATATGGTTAGGGTTAGGATTAGGGTTTGGTTTAGGCTTACGCGTGCAACAAACAAGGAGCAGATTGTTTGCATGCTTTACACATTGATCACCATTCACAAATCAACACAAAAAACATGAGATGAGCTATCGGCTGTTAGTTTGCTCATGTGTGTAGTTTTGCAATATTGCCTTATAAATAACAACCTGTATCTCTTGCAATGCATTAGTGGTAGACAGGGCGGCGCTAGGGGTGGCAGGTGCTCATGCACTCCGTTTTTAATACCATGCCTCAAAGCATGCGCAATAAGCATGAATCCTCTGCTCAAACGTTGACATCCAATAGTTGACTGTGTAAACAACCGACGATTTATACACTAAACAGATGTACAGGTACTTGAAAATAAAAAGTTTAAATAGAACAGTATGTAGCTTAAACAGTCTCGGGTTTGAACAAACAAGAAATATAGGTAAACATGATATTGCAGGTAACTTGAGCAGGAATGCATACCTTGTATTGCATATATATAACACTACATGTACACTGTTATTTCAAGTAGTGGTTTGGCTGTGTAACTGCATACATATTTAAGAAACACAATGGAACAAAGGACAGTGACCTCAAATTAAAGTGTTACCCTTCTTTCTCACTAGATCTTTTGCTGCTTCTTGGTTGGGTTGTTAATTGCATTTTTACATTTATTTAATTTGATTCTAAACATGGTGAGTTTTATTCTTTGGTTTGATTCAAGTATATATGATCACGTGACAATCACAAATCTGCCTCAACACAATCAAACATGAGACTTCAGCCTCTGGAATGGTTTTATTTTGGTGAAAACCAAATCGAAGAACCAACCAATAATCCCTGACCAATGAGAGGCCAGTTTGCTCATGTGACTTTCATCAATATTGTAAGGTCATTTTTGCAATATTGCCTTATAAATAACTAATTGAACTTTCTTGTATCTCTTGCAATGCATTAGTGGTAGACACACGCCCTGTTTTTGGATGGAAGTTTTGTGGTAAAGAACTCAAGAATAATAATGTAATTATAATAATATTATAATAATAATCAAATCACAAACTATATGTTTAGTACAACATAAAGCTCTCTTGAGAACTTTGTGTTGTAATACAATAATTTAGTAGTTCAAAACTATTTCTGAACTGAAAGTAGTTTTGAAGTCTTACTTAAACAGACATTGGTCTGTCTGTCTCTCTCTCCCACATTTCTACAGCAGCCACTGTCAGTCTGGGCTCTTGTCCAGGTCTGTGCCACTCTGATATTGCATTCAGACTCTTTCTCTCCCCCTCTCTCTCTCTCTCTCTCTCTCTCTCTCTCTCTCTCTCTCTCTCTCTCTCTCTCTCTCTCTCTCTCTCTCTCTCTCTCTCTCTCTCTCTCTCTCTCTCTCACACACACACTCACACACACACACTCTCTCGTATATTGCTGTACCCATGCCAAAGCTCTCAAAGTGCCAGCATGTGTTTCACGTCCTCTGATGCTCCTCGTGTCACCACAGCCTGTCGTTGAACGCTTCGTAATATCAATAATTGATGCTCTTGAGGAGCAGTAATTAAATTAGTTAATTATGCCGGTAAAATTACATGTAATTATGAGACTGGAGGGTGTGTTTAGTAAATTAGTCCCGTCCATGCTCGCTGCTAAAGAATGCTGCCAAAATTGGTTCCTTGATGATTAGGTAAATATGATAGTTTGTTCTCGTTCTATTTCTCTTGAATCAAATGTGTATAAGAGGAAATGTAATGATCTGTCTTATTTCTCTCCAGGCCCCCTTCACCGTTCTGCTTGTATACAGTACAAAAAAAGCTTAATATAAAAGCTTAAAAGTAAATTGGTGACACTTTCTATGAATCCGGTATTAAATAATGCATTAGAAGGGTGTCCTTAAAGGAATAACTAAGCAAAAAATAAACATTTACTGAAAATGTACTCGAGCCATCCAAGATGTAGATGAGTTTGTTTCTTGATCTGAACAGATTTGGAGAAATTTAACATTACATCGCTTGTACACAGATCACAGATACACAGATCAAGCAGTTTATAAGAGGAAACAGGCCTAAAACTGTTCTAAAAAATATGTTGGTAGATTTTGATGTGAGAGGGACAACAGGGATGGACTTTTTTAAGGAGGAGACATTATTATGGATTATGGACTCATATTTGGCCAAGAAACAATGGTTAAATGTTAAAATGCCTTAATGTTGGATTCGTTTCTTACAAACATGCAGCTTTTCACTTCACGAGATGACAAGTGGATTACTTGTGAATTATAGTGATGTTATTTATCAGTTGTTTGAACTTTCATTCTGACGGCACCCATTCACTGCAGACAATTCATTGGTGAGCAAGAAATGTAATGCTAAATTTCTCCAAATCTGTTTTGATAAAGTTTTGATAACAGTCATTGATACATCTTGGATGGCCTGAAGGTGAATATATTCTCAGCAGGTTTTCAGCTTTGGGTGACCTATTGTTTTAATGCATCATAATGCATACAAAATGTCTTTTAAGATACTGTTGAGATCTTAATGTCAAGATATGAGATGTACAAAACATTATAACTATGGGAAATACAACCTATTATTATTTAAGTGTATATATCACATGTTTTGAATCATATACTCTTAAAATTGATAACCATAAAAAATAAGAATTAAAATGTATATGCAAAATGTATATAACTGCTTCGATTATTAATGAGTTGATGCAGCATATTATAAGGTTTTTCACGCATTTAACATGCATCAAAAATAGAGGCTTCATGGTGTTACTGAAAAGTTCAGCCATACTTTGACAGTTGACTGAACTCAAAAAACACCACAAAAGTACAATTTTGTCCTATAATAAGTCTTATAAAGTCATACACTTTTGCATATGCTTTTGTCATCTTTAAGTAAGGAACAACAAACTTAAATTCCGGCATATTAGTTACATAAGCTTTGCTAAACTATTTGGAGTGGATCTGACTCTCTGCCCTTTGCTGTAATATTGTGTCCATTAGAGGTTGTAATTTAGAGATGCATTAGAGATGCAAATCTCTAACCAATTTATATGAGATTTCTCATCCACACTTCAGATTCTTAAGATATCTCATAATGTCTCCCTAGTTTTTAATCTTTAATGTGATTAAACAAGTTGTCACATCATCCTTCACTTGTACAGCTCTGATTACTTTAGACATTCAATTGTGTTTGCCTCTAAATCATTCTCAACACCTTCCACTACACAGGCTGCGAGTCTCTCCTGAGTAGTGCCAAAGAAAAAGACCCTGATTTCACATACGAGAACTTATTTATTAACAGACCTACTTTAGTTGCATTAGTGGGCTCCAAAAATCTGATGTCACTATAGTGAAATTGCTTCCATATTGCATATGCAGAAGTTAATACAGCTTTTTAAAATGACAAATTATACTATCAGCATAACAGTTTGTGAGAAAAGTAGAACTGAGAGTGTTGTATTTCATAATTTCTTAGTATTTCTGTTACATTGCATTAATGACAACAGTGCTGCAAAAACTCTATAAATTTGTGCAAAACATTTTTATACTTCAAGCAAGAACATCTGACCACTATAATTGTGTCACAAATGTGCTTATTAGTGAACCAAAAGTGCAGAATCTTTCTTTTTTATTTTAGCTCATAATGTTTCTTTCTTTTAAATATTTCAAAATAATAAAATCTTGTTTATTTTAAGGTTTAAATTAGATTTTGGGTCCCAGATTTTCAATGTTGACTTTTGGACCCCGCGATATTTGCCATATGTAATTACTTTCCAAAATATTTTGGATGCAGATTTCAGCACCTTAACTGTAACTCAGATGCTTGAAGCAAATGTTCACATCAGACTCCTCCATCTGTCGTCGCTCTATTAAAGCTATGGAAAAATGGCAGGGTGACAAAATATATTGCTTGCATATTTTGATCAAGTACATCTGACAAAAATATAACATAAATCTTTCAGTTTTTTCCAAACTCCCTTTTCCGGAGTTGACTAGCAAATAAATCATCAGAATAAAGAAATATCTAAATTTGCATGTTCTTATGTATCTTAAGTGTACATTATAGCTCATTGTTAACATTGTGTCCAATGTTTTCTCAAGTGATTTAAATAGCTTCACAAGTTTAGTGGGGTTGTGTACCTTTGACTCATAATAATGAGCTACAAGCAGCTCTTTTGGGTTTGATTGACAGCTTGTTGACTGAGTGTGATGGGGAAACGGAATGTGCTCGTGACAGCTTCAGTCCTTCAGCCTTTTCTCTCTCTCTCTTGCTCTGCTCAAAGACATTTATAAAGAGCATCCCGTCTCTCTCTCGCTTCCCCCTCTGTCTCCTGAGATGCCATACTGAGTTAATTGCATTATTCCACACATTCCCAGATCCGTTCGCTCTTTCCCTCCCAATTTTGCTCTCTTTTTCACATACAAACACTCGCACATATCAAAATCACACGCCATACCTCAAGGACGTGGCAGAGTTTTTGATTTATTTAGAGAGAAGGCTCATCTTAAAGACGGAGAGGAGAAGTTTACACAGTCTTCTGTACGGGGGAGGAAAATTCAATTTGACTGGGGGTTGTCACAGAGACGCACATGCGTTTTGACAGCAGGGGTAACTGGCTGATTGAACAATACAAAAACAAGCTAGACAGAAAGCAAGACTTCTTTCCCCTGATGCTCATTTCTGAGTACTTGGCCGAGACCGCTTTTATTCACTAAAATGGGGCCTGGAAGGAAGCAAAGGATTAAAGAGAGATATTTTCAGTATGGAAGACTGCATTTATTTGAGGTTTTTTATCATGAAAACTAGACTGTTTTGTTTTAAATGTTATATTAATAGAAATATAATCAATAATCAAAATAACATTTTAATACATATAAATCAACATTAGTTAATCTATTATGAATTCAATCTGAACACACTTTAACAAAGAACAATATTATTTTTTATATAAATAATCATTAACCTAGAAAAATGTATGTAAAATATAGTTGTGCATTTCATTTCCTTATATCTAATGCATTAATATATCTAAACCCTATTGTAAAATTTTACTGTAGTGGTTCACAAATTAATATTTTTTTATCACTTACTCACCCTTATGTTATTTTATTAAACCCATATCACTTTCTTACTTTTATATATACTGTATGTTGAATAGTAAATTATATCTAGTGCTCGGGCACGAGAACATCTGCAGTACTCAGGCTCAAAGGATGCTAAAGTGTCCGGAGGAGGCATCATCGTGAGGACAGGGAGGAAGTGGAAGGCAGCAGATGCAGTCCAGCAGGCAGGAGCTAGGCTGAGGCACAAGGCTCACCTTGGGACTGTTGCTCAGGGCAGGTCTGGATTCGGAAGCTTAACACCAACCCGTTATAATACTTCCAACGAGAAGGAAAGGTGGAGGTTAGTAAAGGAGGAGGTGCGTGCTTCAGTGGAGGAGGAATGAGCAAGTAGGATTGTAGGAATGAAGAAACATGGTGCCTGGATGAAGTGGGAGCAGGCAATGGATCGGAAGGTGACCTGGCAGGACATATGGAAATGGAACCCGCAGAGGATCAAGTTTTTGATCCAGGGGGTGTATGACATCCTCCCGAGCCCAGCCAACTTGTTTGTCTGGGGTAAGGTAGAAACCCCAACGTGTCCCCTGTATTCCAAG
Organism: Ptychobarbus kaznakovi; assembly: GCA_027422405.1. Classification (NCBI taxonomy): domain Eukaryota; kingdom Metazoa; phylum Chordata; class Actinopteri; order Cypriniformes; family Cyprinidae; genus Ptychobarbus; species Ptychobarbus kaznakovi. The sequence goes on along the minus strand of CM049803.1, from coordinate 9,512,090 downwards.
GCAGGTACTTTTGAACATATCCTGAGTAGCTGCTCTTGGTGATGGCCATTATCGCTGGAGACACGACCAAGTTCTCAAGACCATAGCTGAGGCAATCAGTAAAGGGATTGGTGAGAGTAGAAAGGCCAGCGTAAGAACTAGGATGATTACATTTGTCAAGAAGGGAGAGCAGTCTATAAGGAAAAACGACTTTGTAGGCTTGCTCTTCACAGCACGAGATTGGTCGTTGACAGATGACCTGAACAGGCAGCTGAAAATTCCAGCACACATTACCCAGACCATGCTTAGACCGGACGTCATCCTGGTCTCGGAGTCCACAAAACCGTAAATTTTACCGGAGTTAACGGTATGAGGAGAGGATGGAAGAGGCACAGGAGAGAAAGAGGGGAAAGTATGAGGAACTGTAGGAGGCCTGCCGTGGGAATGGGTGGAAAACCAGATGCATGCCAGTGGAGGTGGGTTTCCGAGGGTTTGCAGGTCATTCTTATAGGATGGTGGGAATTACGGGGGCAAATCGAAGAAGAGCTATTACCAAGAGCATGGAGGCTGCAGAGCAGGCATCAAGATGGATATGGCTAAAAAGGGGAGAAGTGTGGGGACCGTAAAATGTTACTCGGACACAGGCCGAGGCTTGATCATCCTCTGTCGGGTCGCCTCGAAGAGGGTGTCTGTAGAAAGGCAAAAAAAACAAACAACCAACCAACCAAAACTACCCAGTGGGGGGAAAAACACAGCTGGCAACAAGACACGGCTTGGCAAGGCAGGGCAGGACACAAGGCTCACACTAAACATTCGATGACGAACTGGCACAGAACGGCAAACACAAGGAGATTATGAAGGGAGCAAATGAGGAGGGTAAAGAAAGAGGTAAACAAAGGTGGGGCAAATTAACCAAAACTTAGGTAACAAGATGGGTGGGGTCAAGACAATTGACATGAGAGCACATGGCACACAGAAAACAAAGACAAAAGCCATGTGCTCACACAAAACAAAAACACAAGCGCATGGCTAGCAAAACAAATTACCAGCCATGTGCAGAACAGGACACGAAAACGCAGCTAATAAGAATACTCATAAGCCACGTGTTCACACAAAACATGACAACATGAAAGCACGCAGCCAATGAAAAACATAAGCTGCATGCCACACAGCACAAGAAATAACATGACTGCACAAAACCGATAAAAACACGAACTGCGTGCAACAACACAAAACACAACACACGTGAAGAGCACAGAAGAGCACGTGACCGAGCGAACTCGAGACCGCACGCTCACACAATGAGACAGAACATGAAGAGCGAGTGTCCGAACCTCGACACCAAAATCACGACATGAGTGCCGGGATCCGAACACCACACTCCAATACAAAACAAGGCAAGCAGATGAGAGAGCACACGGTTCGAGCACACTCGAAGTCGCGCACTCACATAAAAACAAGACATGATGGGAGTGTCGGGGCTCTGTCACAAAACCATGAATAACACTAGACCAAAGGGACAGAACCCTGACATTGATGACCAGGAATAGATAGACTGGATGACAACTGCGAATAGGGTATAGACAGCTGGAGAGACAGTGGGCAGCCAGAGAGACGGCAACTGGGGTGGGGAGGGCTGGCAGCCCAAACCGCATCTTCCGAGAGGAAGAACCCAAGCAAGCTGCGGAAACCATAAATGAAAGATATCCCCAGGGGTGCCAGAGAGCGAGGGGGGGGGGGGGGGGGGGACCACCCTATTTGGAACACAGGACAATGGAAAGATAGCGAGTATAAAGTGCTATTGTGGCAAGACCTGTAAGAACATCAGAGGCTTGTAAATACAACAGGCCAGGATGCAATGCATGATAGGGAAAGTGGTGGCACAGCACACAGAAGTTACTTCTGGTGAGACGCAAGAGGAGCTAGGCCTGGAGACAAACCATAATGTCCTGAGCCTCCAAGTGTTACACAAATCTACTGCAAGCAAACTACTGGCAACTCCATCAGCCAGCAGTGCACAGAGCCATCACGAGCCATCATCCATCAGTAGCATGCAGCGCAATCATGTGCTAGACATGTCAGATGACAGCGTTCCACCAGCTAAGCCTAAATCGGATGACTGTGTTCCTCGAGTAAAGTGTAGTCATCATAGTGAGTATTGGAGCTGAAAGATTTTTACCTCTTGGCATAGAGGCTGCCAAGCAAACACACCAAAAGCCTGAGCTCAGAACAGCAGAGAAGTAAGGATCCAGCCTCTCAGGGAAGAGCTAAAATCACTGAAGAGACAGTACAAGGTACTGGTACAAGGCGAGGTAGAAAGGGCGGGCTTAGCAGAGCTTCGAGCAATCTTAGTAAAGAGCTTCTGATCTTGTGGAGAGTTGAGAGCCATAGAAGGAGGCGGAAGGAGAGGGCAAGAAGAAGAGCGACATTCCTAGCAAACCCCTATCAGTTGACTAAGCAGCTCCTTGGCAGAAAAAGGGGGATCAGTTGAACTGCTCGAGGGACGAGATCAACAACCATATTAAGTGTACATACAGCGACCCTAAGAAGGACCAACCACTGAACTTATGCCAGGCACTGATAAATCCACCAGAGCCAGTATTAAGATTCAATCTGAAAGAACCAAGTCTGAGCAAAGTGGAGGGTGAAGTGTTGTTAGGAGGGTGAGAGCTAAGCCAGCACCGGGACCAAGTGGGGTGCCCTACAAAGTATATAAGGAACTGCCCGAAATTGCGACAATGGCTCCGGAGGTCCCTGAAAGTAATCTGGAAGAGAGGGAGAATTGTGCAAGCTTGGTGATGCACTGAAGGGGTATTTATACCCAAAGAGGAGAACTCTTATAAAAATATTGACCAGGTTTGGGTCATATCCTTTTTCAGCGTAGAGAGTAAGATCTTTTTCAGTGTGATGGCCAAGAGACTATCTAACTTTGTGCTGGGCAATAGGTGCATTCACAGATCAGTACAGAAGGAGGCATATTTGGGGTGCCTTGAACATAAAGGAGTAGCGACTCATCAGTGAGGCAAGAGAGGGCAGAGGGGACCTGACAGTAATTTGGTTGGATCTGACCAATGCATACGGCTCAATACCTCATAAGCTGGTAGAGGTGGTGCTGCAGAGATACCACGTACCCCAGAAGGTGAAAGAGATAATCCATAGACTATTACAACAAGTTCAGCTTAAGAGTCTCTGCTGGCCCGCTATCTTCGGACTGGCACCAGTTAGAAGTAGGAATCATCACCGGGTGTACCATCTTGGTGACTGAGATTCTCATCCACAAATTGGTCTGATTGACTTTTCAAGTTCAGATCACTGAATGATGCAGCTGCAATGGTTTACTCACTGGTTTTGGAGATTATAGTTGCATAACGATTTAAATTTTGGTTTGTCACATGACTTCATAAGGCTTACGAGTCTTATGGATCACTTCAATGGTACTTTTTCAAGCTTAAAAGCTCCAACCCACATTCATTGTAATTGCAAGGGAAAGATTTTGTGTTCCACAGAAGATACAACTTCATACAGGTTTGTAACGACATGACGGTGAGTAAATGATTACAGAATATTAATTTTTGGATGAACTATTCCTTTAATGTTGAAGCACTGTATAGTCTAATGGGGGAAACGTATCTATCTAAAAATACATGATTCTTACAAAATTAATATTGAAAGATATATGTATATTTCATTTTGATTGATAGTCAAAAACAAAAGCCGTAATGTCATTTACAGAAGATAATTTCCTCATTGGCATGATTTTTTAAACATGGGTGTCTAATGTCTATTTAAATACAATATTATGCAGAGGTGATTATCATTTATTTCATAAACATGTCATTTAAAGGGATTATTACCCTAACAGAGAAAAATAAAGACAGCTCAGGGAAGAGTAGTGAGGGGCAGAGCTCAGTCTGAGAGCTTTTCTCTCCACATAATCTCACATATATGAAAAAGGTTATTGTGTTGTTTACAAGCATGCAGATTTTATTCATTACATTTAATTACACCCAGTACACCACAATACTGGGTGTGTCTGCGTGGCCCTCTCTTTCTGTCTGAGTACCGTTGATGGGTTTCTCTTAGTTACCATAATATCCTGCCTACTTAAGAGCTCTTGACACACCATTACACAACTCAACACACTAACAAAACTACAGCTCGCTGTTACTTTTATATGTGACTAGTGAGCTTTGGATCTCTGTTAGGTCTGTAAATACAACTAACCATTTAATTATAATTTAAAATGATCACCCCAAGATAAAAAGTCACCCCAAAATAAAAACAAATGGAGATATTCTGAAATATATCCCATTTTTTATCATACAATCAAAGGCATTGGCTTCCAGTGTTGATTTTGGACTGCATTGAATTTCATTATTTTGGTAAAACATTGAAAAATTTTAAACTTATCTTTATCTTATATCTTCTTTTGTGTTCTGCCGAACAAAGAAAGTAATAGGATGAAAGTGGTTTAGAACCGCATGAGGGTTAATTAAATGGCAGGTAAACTGTTTCCTCTAAGGCCGCATTTACAAGTCAAGTAAAGTCACCTTTATTTATATAGCACTTTAAACAATACAAATTGTAACAAAGCAACTGCACAATATCAAAAATAGGAAAATAGTGTGACAATAATGTAAAATGACAAGATGTAACACAAAATTTTCAGTTGAAGGCATTTCATTATTGAATTTAGTGATGGCATCGTCCAGCTCAATTCAGTTTAAATAGTATCTGTGCCAGGGGCGCGGGAACAGAGGGTGCTGAGGGTGCTGCAGCACCCCCTGTTTTTTTCTATGGGCAACTGTAAACCTATATATATATATATATATATATATTATATACTGTTATATTTCTACTTGAATATTTGGGATTTGTCAAAGATTTGATTATGTTCCTGAGTTTTGAGTTACTCAATAATTCAAATTAATCTACGATGTGTATTATTAAACCAATCAGATTTTTTGTTTTTCAAGTTACAAGCTATGCAGAATTAATGTACTAGATAATTATGTTGTGTTGTTCTATCAGCGATAAACTCCGGCGATATGAGTCTTTCCCTTCTCCAAAACAGCTTATGCTCACCTATTAAAATAGTTAAGTTTTTGTATGTAATGGAAAAGTGATTATCTGACTATGTTTTGTTTTTTTTTTTTTCAATAATTTATAGAAAACACCTTGGAGCATTTTTTGTTCGTTAAATGTTTTTTTTTTTTTAAGCAACGACCAATGTCAGAGGTGAATTGTAGATTAATTTAGCCTTATCAAATGCATCACGATTCTTGACTAAATAAAATCGTATAAATAGGCCACGTTCAAGCATATCACAGTGTTAGTTTAAAATGTTTAACCTATATAAATGTGCAATATCCAACAGTTTGTGTGGAGAGTGGAAGCTGAAGCGCAGCTTTACAGATCATGGAGGCTCCAGCGTGGTCACTTGGGTTGATAATGTAAAAGACAAGTTTTTTTCTAAAATAAAGCGTGTGTTATTTTAACTCATAAAGGTAAGAGTAATATATCTTTTATTTGACTGTCATACATTGTGCTGACATGTGCTTTTAAAAAATAGGAAACAGAGAATGCACTTTCTGCCGGTTTTGAACAATGAGCGCTTCAATGATGAACCGAAACTCGGCAACTCGAAACTGGCTCAGAGATATGATAAAAATATCCTATAGAAAGCTTTAAAATACTACTTTAAAACGAAATAATTCAAAGCAAAGCAAAAACTCTTCATTAGCCTATGTAAGCCCGATGCTTATAGGCATATATTTCTCTCCAATGAGAGATGGCGTTTACAAGTCTAAGTAAAGTCACCTTTATTTATAATAGCACTTATAAAACAATATCTTGTCCAAATTGTAAAATTTGCTGCAAAGGCAACTGCACAATCTTTGTCCTTGAAAAATATTTGCTGGAAAATAGTGAATTATTTATGGCTCAATAATAAAAACAGCTTTAAAATACTACTTTAAAATTGCACCATTAAGCTTGAATGTACTTAAAAATGCACAAAATTGTTTTTCAGTTGAAGTTTTATTTTATAATTGCAAAATTTTTCATTGTTGTCTAACAATTCTAGTGTATGGCATCGTCCAGCACACGATTTTCTGTTTCTATTTGGCGTAATATTTATTGATACCCCCCCCACAGCACCCCCTACATAAAAACACCTTCCCGCGCCCCTATCTGTGCAATCAAGCCGATGATATCGCTGGAAATGAAGTGTCCCCAACTAAGCAAGCCAGAGGCGACAGAGCTAAGGAACCCAAACTCCATCGGTGACAGAATGGAGAAAAAACTTTGGGAGAAACCAGGCTCAGTCGGGGGGCCAGTTCGCCTATAGTCAGACAAACCAGCAGTTTGTTCCAACTGCAGCAAAGTCAGAATGTAAGGGCTCAACTGGTTCCAGCGGTCTTTTCCCGATGGCTATCTAGGTGACGGGGTCCTCACTGGGGATCTGTCTCTGGGGCTCATCTACGTGTCTTGGACTCTGCTGACGTTCAGGGCTGTAGGGGCTGTAGAGGTTGTCTCTAGGAGGTGATCCACCATCTGATCTGGATACGGACTGTATCTGGTGACTAGTGACTATCTGGGCTGGATAAGGACCAGTGGCTACAGTGACCTCGGAATAAGAAAGAAACAGACTAATAGCGTAGATGTCAATCTTCTTACGATGTAACAAGTACATCGTGTTTTATGGGAAGTGTTCCCAGTTCCGGTTGACCTAATTAATGCAGCCTGACAATCCTTTATCGGATTTTAATATTAGAAGTGTATTAGTGTGTTATGTGTACACCAGGTTAAAGAGATGGGTCTTTAATCTAGATTTAAACTGACAGAGTGTATCTGCCTCCCGAACATTGTTAGGTAGATTGTTCCAGAGTTTGGGCGCTAAATAGAAAAAGGATCTGCCGCCCTCAGTTGGTTTTGATATTCTGGGTATTATCAAATGGCCAGAGTTTTGAGAGCGCAGTGGACGTGGAGGACTAGAATGGGATAAGAACTCACTCAAGTACTGAGTAGCTAAACCATTCAGGGCTTTAAAAGCAATTAACAATATTTAAAAATCTATACGATGTTTAATAGGAAGCCAGTGCAGTGTTGACAGAACCGGGCTAATGTGGGCATACTTCCTGGTTCTAGTAAGGACTCTAGCTGCTGCATTTTGAACCATCTGTAGTTTGTTTACTAGGCGTGCAGAACATCCACCCAATAAAGCATTACAATAATCCAACTTTGAGGTCATATTAATTAACATTTCTGCATTTGACATTAAGAGCATAGGTCTCAGTTTAGATATATTTTTAAGATGAAAATTTCAGTTTTACAAATTCTAGAAACGTGGCTGTCAAAGGAGAGATTGCTATAAAATAGCACACGTAGGTTCCTGACTGATGACGAAGAATCAACAGAGCAGCCATCAAGTGTTAGACAGTATTCTAGGTTATTACTAGTGGGGTTTTTAGGTCTGATAATTAAGACCTCTGTTTTTTCAGAATTTAGCAGTAAGAAATTACTTGTCATCCACTTTTTATATAATTTACATTTACATTTACATTTATGCATTTAGCAGACGATTTTATCCAAAGCGACTTACAGAACATTCAGCTTATACACTTTTTTTTGTCAGTATGTGTGTTCCCTGGGAATCGAACCCACAACCTTTGCGCTATACCCACAACCTATATCAACTATGCATTCCATACGTTTATCAATTTGGTGTGTTTCACCGGCCAGAAGAAATATACAACTGTATCATCATCAGTGAAAGCTAACCCATGTTTCCTGATGAAATTTCCCAAGGGTAACATGTAAAGTGTGAAAAGTAATGGCCCTAGTACTGAGCCTTGAGGTACTGCAAACTGCACTTGTGATCGATATGATACCTCTTAATTCCCTGCTACAAATTGATGGCGGTCAGATAAGTATGATTTGAACCATGTTAGTGCACTTTCACTAATGCCAACAAAGTTTTCTAATCTATTCAAAATAATTTTGTGATCGATAGTGTCAAACGCAGCGCTAAGATCCAGTAAAACTAATAGAGAGATACAACCACGATCAGATGATACGAGCAGGTCATTTGTCACTCTAATGAGAGCGGTCTCAGTACTATGAGATGGTCTAAAACCTGACTGGAAATCCTCACAGATATCATTTTTATCTAAGAATAATATAATTGTGCGGATACTACCTTTTCTAGTATCTTTGACAGAAAAGGGAGATTTGAGATCGGTCTGTAGTTAACTAGATCTTTGGGGTCAAGTTGTGGTTTCTTAATGAGAGGCTTAATAATAGCCAATTTAAAGGTTTTGGGGAAATATCCTAATGAAAATGACGAATTAATAATAGCCAAAAGAGGATCTATGACTTCTGGAAGCACCTCTTTTAGTAGTTTGGATGTAATAGGGTCTAACATACATGTTGTTGATTTAGCTGATTTAACAAGTTTATAAAATTTTTCCACTCCTATTGTAGAGAATGAGCGGAATTGTTCCTCAGGGGATCTACAGTGCACTATTTGATGTGATCAGCACTATCTGTAGCTGACGGCTGCATGGTTAAAATTTGATCTCTAATAGTATACATTTTGTAAGTAAAGTAGTTCATAAAGTCATTACTGCTGTGCTGTTGGGAAATGTCAACAACTGTTGATACTTAATTTTTTGTTAATTTTGCTACTGTATTGAATAAATACTTGGGGTTATGTTTGTTTTCTTCTAAAAGAGACGAAAAGTAATCAGATCTAGCAGTTTTTAATGCTTTTCTGTAGGATATGGTACTTTCCCGCCAAGCAATACGAAATACCGCTAGTTTTGTTTTCCTCCATCTGCGCTCCATTTTCCAGGCTGCTCTCTTTGGGCGCGAGTGTGCTCATTATACCACGGTGTTGGACACATTTCCTTAACCTTCCTTAAGCGTAAAGGAGCAACCGTATCTAAAGTGCTAGAAAAGAGAGAGTCCATAGTCAAGTCAAGTCACCTTTATTTATATAGCGCTTTTAACAATACAGATTGTGTCAAAGCACGTAACAGTATCAAATTGGAGGATAGAGTGTCAGTAATGTATACTGACATAGTTTCTGTTACGTCATCAAGTTTTTCTGCGCTGTTGGATATGCTGAGGAATTGAGATAAATCAGGAAGATTACTTACAAAGCAGTCTTTTGTGGTAGAAGTGATGGTTCTATGATACTTGTAACAAGGAGTTGAATTTACAGCTTTAGCTCTATGGAGTTTACACAAGACTAGATAATGATCTGATATATAATCGCTTTGCTGCAGAATATCAACACCATTAACATCAATTCCATGTGACAGAATTAGATCTAGAGTATGATTTCACAGTGAGTAGGTCCTGACACGTGTTGTCTAACCCTGATGAAGTTCAGAATGTCTATGAATGCTGATCCTAATGCATCTTTTTCATTATCAATGTGGATATTAAAATCACCCATAATTAAGACTTTGTCTGCAGCCAGGACCAACTCTGATAGAAAATCACCAAATTCACTGCAGGTCTTGATGCCATTTCTGATTTGTTGACTATTAAAGCAATAAGCCCCAAGAAGCGTGATTTACAGTGAATTTATAATTGCTAAGGGGCATTGTAATCCTTTAAATTTTTTAATATTTGGCATGTTTGTGTGCTGCAGTGCTTACCTGTGTGTGTAATAAGCAGAGTGTATGCACATTGTGGACCCGCCTATACTAACGCCTATACTAACGCCTATATTAAATAAATACATAAATACTGTGCCATTGACTTTAGACCAGGTTTTAGTTGGTCAGTGGTGTAGTCTACCTCAGTAGCCTTAAAATAGCAGCGTGCCAACAATGCGCCTGAACACACCTCGTTTTCAGACCAGCACACCCAAGGATGCGGAAATGGGCGCAAATGCATTTGCCATTTAAACAACGTGGTGCAGGACATGGAAATGATAACTGCGTCGGGCTGAAACTAGCAAAAAACACTTGCATCGCGCCTGGCTCCGCATTGTGCCAGGTGTGATAGGGCCCTTTGAGTTGGGATGGTGGATTATTTATGGATTAAAAGTTATTGTACTAGCAACTATGGTCGCAAGTTCCGTCATTACCAATATAGTTCAATGGAATGTAAATGACCATAGTTAGCTAATAAAGCTTTCTTTATTTTTGTAAAATGTATATGTTACGAATTCATTCGAAATCGCCACCTTGTAAATTAGTTACATGTTCCCGTGAGATCGGGTTGACAAGACTAAAATGCAGTTCAGTGCTTGTGACCTACCCACCCACACACACACACCGGTTTTCAGTTTACCAGTTAAACGGGCAGCTTTAGTAAGGGCCTGACTGTTGTTTTGGGCAGAGTAATCTCTCCACATCTACATCTTCGGTGGAGCAGAGCCCAGGGAGATTTATGGCAGAGGAGAAGCCGAACATAGAAACACCTGGTGCTGAGGCTCAGGCTCCCTGCCGTGCCCGTTTAGAGAGAATAAAAACCATCAGCACCTTCAGTATGACTCAGCACTTAAAGATGAGCAAAGTGAGGATGTTGTTGATACAAGTGGGTCCAAAGAGCATTGCTTGCATTCAGCATCATCCTTGTAGGAACACTTTTGTAAGAGAGGAAACGTCTATTTAATGTTGTCACATGTGTCAGTTAATCTGCGCTAACAGTAAAACCATGAACCACTTGAACATTTAATCTCTATACATATTTTACACAAATTAAAATATTTGTGATCAACATTTATTTTTGCTACTTTTAAAGGTATAATGCTGTTTTACCCTTTTTCCAGACTTAGATTTAATATAAAAATATCTAATATCAATCTAATATGACTTAACATATGTCAATAGGCTACATCATAATAAAACAATCAACTATGATAATCTAAACAAAGAGTTAAATAATCATAGACCATGCATTTAAATATGGTTTATGATTATTTTACTCTTTGTTTAGATTATAAAAAAATCCAAATCAGATCAAGAGAGGCATTCCCAAAATAAAGAAAATACTTTACTTGTTGTATAGCGAAGAGATTTGAATTTACTTAAAGTGAATAAGAAAGTTTTGCTTCTAATGAAGTTTTTTGAAGTAAGATTTTTTTTAACAAGTTGCTTATTATTATTGTTAGCAGACATATTATTAACATATTTACTACTTACAAAGTACATATTAATGCCTTATTCTGCATGACCATATTTTTAGATCTTACCTAATCTTAACAATTATCTTAATATTAATAACTAGCAAATTATGGGTTTGAGGTAAAAGTTATAGTAAATAGTGTAGTTTGTTAATAGTGAGAACTTATCCCCAAACTAAAGTGTGAAATTCTTTCTTTCAATAATTAGTTTCACAGCAGTTTTATTCTATAGTGCTTTAAACAATACAGATACAGCACGATGAATGTCCTTCTTGATAAAAATGTGCATAAGTCCCAGCTGGTCCTGGCAAGAAGCTTTCACAGTTACCATGAGCAGCATGCTTGTGAAGAAATATGACACATGAGATAGCCTACACTGTAAAAAAGACTGTGATTTTAACCGTAAAAAATTGTGAAAATGCTACAGTAAAAACCGGTAACGGTAAGTTAATTTGTAACATTTACTTTGTAAAATTTGTCAAATTTACAGGGAAAAACTGTAAACTGATATTCCCAGAATTCACTGCGTTGCATTTAAAATTTTGTTTGTAATTTGATGTTTTTTCTTTGAAATAACTGTTTCTTCTTAGTTTTTTCTTATCAGTTATGTTTATTAGGGTTGTATGCTACATCTAATAGATTTTAAATGAATGTTTATTGCATATTTCAGTTTAATGAGTTTCACCATGATGCTTGTGTGAATGACACTGTGCACCTTCTATATATGTTATTATTTAAAAGCTGCTTGTGATGGGCTTTGGTTCATCATGTGACTTTCTCATCACCACCTGCTTTTGGTGGTGATCGGTGTATTTCAAAGGTACAAAACAGATTTCAGTACTTCAATAGGTTGGTATATTAACATTATATCACTTAATGAAATTACGGTATTTAACTGTAAATTTAAGTTAAAACCATAAAACCCAAAATGTTGTTACCGTATTTTTTATGGTAGAATTTCGGCAACCACAGCAGATGTTTTTACCATAAATTTAACTGAATTTACATATATAAAATGTAATTCATAATTAAAAGTAATTTACAAAAATGAGAGAACTGTAAAATCTAGAGCAACAGGAACTATTTAAACAATAGCAAATGTTGCTTACAAAATAGTATAACACCTAGGCCTAAAGTCACACTTGAGGTTGCCCACATAAGAACCATTGCACAACGGGTGTTACATGCTCTAAGTTTGTTTGGACTTTTGTTTCACTTCCTGTCTTGTGTGCCATAGATGTAGTTTTTTCACCTTGATTTGCTCCTTGATTGCTTCCACATGTGTTTTGCGTTCCCTGTGTAACCTTGATGCACTCATGTGTATTTAGCCCTTGTGTTTCTCTGGTTCTTTGTCAGTTGTTGTTTTGGCCTGTTTCTGGATGGTCAGAATTTGTCTTGTGGTTCTTAGTTCTCTGGTTCCTTAGTGTTCTGTGTTCCTTGTCCTTTTATTTTTATTTAGTTTGTTCATTAAACAGATTTGCATTCAGATCCTCACCTTCTGCCATCTTTATCCACCCATTGTAACACTGGGCCACGTGTCATGTACATACTCATATTTTTAATGAGGAAAACCGCCTTTGTCATGGCCCAAGATTAGCTATATTGCGTTTCCCGATGTGCTGTGTGGGGTGTTTGATTTTCAGAAACACTCACATGACCACTATAACAGCAGTGAATCAAAGAGCCATTCATAACGAAGATGTGTTAAACAGTGCAGGATTAACGGCAGCATTTACCAACCTAATACTGGGATTAGAGAGCTTAGACAAGCAACACACCCAAGGGTGTCCTGATCCTGGACTCTTTCAGATGGTTTTGTTTTGTGCTCTCTGAGTCATATTTGCAGGCGCGCACACACACACACACAGCTGAAACTGGAACTGTGTGTGCGTGTTGCTCTGACCCTGTACGGAGTGTGATTGATGTTTGTACCCTTTGACCAGCGTGCATGGTGTGCAACCGTAAGGTCAAAGTCATTCTCTCCCGTCATTCTCTCCACACACACACACACACACACACATGCACACATCCATGCCATTAGAGGTGACAGACAGTTGGCCTATCAGGAATCAAAAGCAGCTAAAGCTTGCTAAATCCGAGTGCTGTGAGTTGGCGTAGTCCTCACATTTTAAACTGAGGAGGAGGCTGTCAATCAAACACACAGGTGTGTGTTTGTGTGTGTGTATTCAGAGGCTGGGTGCACAAAGTCAACACGGATGTAAATAAAAAGCTATTCTTATTGTCGAAAAAAGAGGAAACGTTCAAACAGTTGGATGGTGTTATATAAATAGTCTTTAATGAAGTTCACAGGCATCGTTTGTGCAGCTGCTGAAGCTTATGAGTGACGAACAGTTTTTCTTCTGTAATGCAACTGCACTGGGCTTGTGTCCTTGTGAAATATTTGACGCTCTGCTTTCCTGCATGATGAGAATGATGACGGCTGATGTTGTGATTGTGGTGGATAATGATTATCTCTGTGAAGCAAAAATAACTTCCAACACAGTGTTATTAGTGTTAACTAAAACTAAAAACTAAATAAAAAGATTACTAATATTAACGTTAACTGAGATACAATAAATAGTGTAGATACAACAAAAATAACTTGGTAACTTGTAAAAAATAAATATACTATAATGTATTTGAAATACATTTAATTCATGTTAAGTATACATTTACATACTTGAAATACCCTGCAATTGTACATTTATAGCTATAATAAACTGGTATACTTAAAGTCTACTATATTGGAACAAGTAATGTTGTGCTTAATGCACTTTAACTGTGAACTGAAGTGAACTGATCGTGCTAAAGTGGGACTATTACAAGTTAGGCACACTTTAAATATCTTGAATTTAAAGACTGATCATTCAGAGATCATACAATATCTCATCAATAGTGACATTAAAACACATTTCAGGCTTAATATTAAGAAATGTAGTACTCCAAATACATTTATTTTTACTTTACTTTAAAGTCATTTAGCAGGACGCTTATATCCAAAGCGACTTACAAATAAAAAAAGTAACTAAACTATAAGTTAAAACTCTATAAATACTATACATACACACACATTTAATAAAATGGAGAAATTAAATAAAATGACAAATGCATACAACAACATTTCAAAACTTAACATTTAAATGAAAACAAAAAATAAAGCTAAAAACACATTAAAACAACAAAAGGTATGAGTATAAAAATTATTCTAACATGACACTAAGCCAAACACCCCATATTATAATATATATATATATATATATTATATATATATATGCTATTTAATTTCCATGTAGTATGTTTAACGTTACTAAAATAAATACAATTTATTAAAACTAAAACTAAAGAAAATACCTATAAAGACATAATAAATTAATAAATATTTACTAAAATTAAATAGATCTAAAATTAAAATAGATAACAAATAAGTAGTTTATCAGTAATAAAAAGAACACTGCCAAAAACACATGCCAAAAACACATTCTAAACAAACAACAACTTACATTTTAATTAGAATTTTGTATCAGTAAGTCCCGAGTGATATGTCAGTGAATATTTTAACACTGCAAAAAAAAAAAAAAAAAGTTGTTTTAACTTGAAAAGGTAAATTGTTGTGCTGCCTTAACATTTTAAGTTTAGTCAAATTGAAATGTTAAATTGTACTATGTGACAACTTGGACATTTGAGTTGAGTAAACTTAAAATTGAAAGCAGCATGAACACTTATTTTTTAAGTTGAAACAGCACTTTTTTTTTACAGATGAACTATGAAATAAATGTATTTTAAATATATTACTATTTTACTAGGCTTACACTTACAATAAGGTCCCATTAGTTAACATCGATTAATGCATTAACTAAGATTAACAAGTAATACATTTATTACAGAATGTATTATTCTTTGATAAAAAAAATTTTGTTCTTTGTTAGTTTATGTTAGTTTAGCTACAGATATACAACTTTTTTAAATAATAGTAAATGTTGGAATTAACTTTATCTAAGATTAAGAAATGCTTTTGAAGTAATTTACATTGTTAGTTTATGTTAACAAATGTAGTCAAATAATATTAACAAATTGATCCTTATTGTAGAGTGTTACCAAAATCTTGTATTTCATCTAGTTGTTAAGGCAACATTTCTCAATTTCACTTAGTCTATGTTGAAGTTTTGTTGATAGGACACTTTGGGCCCTATTATATACCTGGTGAAATGCGGAGCCAGGTGCGATGCAAGTGTTTTTTGCTAGTTTCAGCCCGATGCAGTTATCATTTTCACGTCCTGCACGGCATTATTTAAATGGCAAATGCATTTGCGCCCATTTGTGCGTCCATGGGTGTGCTGGTCTGAAAACGAGGTGTGTTCAGGCGCATTGTTGGCGCGCTGCTATTTTGAGGCTACTGAAATAGACTGCACCATTGACCAACTAAAACCTGATCTAAAGTCAATGGCGCAGTATTTTTTTGTTATTTAAAGAGCGCGTAAGTTATATGCGCCTATAGGCGGGTCCACAATGTGCGTACACTCTGCTTATTACACACACAGGGACACAGCAGCACAAAAACGTCAACTATTAAAAATTTGATTATTACAATGTAAAAGATTATTATTGTGTAGGTTACATAAATATAAAAATACCTACATGTCATAATGGACAGTCATTGCATGTATCAGAATTAGGCTACCTATTTTCCCACGCACGAGCAGCTCCGTTTCCTCTCTGGAGACGCGTTCAGTCTTTGATCTTGAAAATTCAGCCATGTAAATAGCAAATCCGCCATGGCGCGAGCGCAACTGGCTCTTAAAGGGAATGGGAGATGAGCTCTGATTGGTTTATTGCACTTTATGCCCTAAACACACCCATTACTCATTAAGAGAATAGGGACAACCCATTTAGACCATGCCCCGGGCAAGCAGGCCATTTTTCCTGTCGTTAAACTAGCAAAAGTAAATTCGCATACACCCAAAGTTTAGACCATGCGCTTACATCGTTAAAGTAGGGCCCAATATCTCTCTTTTGGTATTATTTTGAAACCCCACCTACTGTCAAATCTCATTGGTCGAAAATCTAATTCCACATATATGTGTTTTAAAGATCAAATATGTTTTGAATGGCTGATTGACTTGAGGGAACCAACTAACAACTGCATAGGAACATGCTAAAAACACCTTAGCAACAGCATATAAACACCCTGGCAACCATAAAAAAACTCTGGCATTGTTGTGATGACTTTTGCACAGGCAAACCCCATTCCTATTTTTTACAGAAAATGTGAAAATATAGATTGATTTAATTTTTATATTTGGTTTGATATCACAGCATGTCATGTTTAGGAAGGCATCACTCTGGTTTATGGTTGTTCTCATTAAGCAAAACTAAAAAAAATGTAATGCTACACATATACAGTATGAGCAATATCTAGTAATTAAACGCATAACAAAAATACACAGGAACAGTTCGCTCAAAAATTGAATTCTGTTTTCTCCCGCACAATGAAAGTCAATGGGGTCCAAAAATGTCCAACTCCAAAAGAGAAATAAAGGCTGCATAAAAGTGATCCATTTAATCTTGAATCAAATCAAATCATTGATCAGTTTATGGAAACAAATCATAAATCAACAAATGGCCACAATTAAATAACATCAAACTTCATTAGTGCTTACTTAAAGATTGATGTTACTGACATTTTGTTTTATGTACACAGCTGGAGCATTCAGATATAATTTTTTGTGATCTACAGAAAATAAATATTTGATTACAGTATTAATTTTTGAGTGAAATATTTTTTTACATTTCTGCAGTATTGTGTTCTGCATCGCAGTTTGTGTGTGTGTGTGTGTGTGTGTGTGTGTGTGTGTGTGTGTGTGTGTGTGTGTGTGTGTGTGTGTGTGTGTGTGTGTGTGTGTGTGTGTGTGTGTGTGTGTGTGTGTGTGTGTGTGTGTGTGTGTGTGTGTGTGTGTGTGTGTGTGTGTGTGTGTGTGTGTGTGTGTGTGTGTGTGTGTGTGTGTGTGTGTGTGTGTGTGTGTGTGTGTGTATTTCTTAATAACCATTGAAACACATGCTTTAATTTTGAAAGAGATCATAAACATACTTGGAATATATACTTTAATGATTTAATTTTCTTAATAAAAACTAAAGAAGAATATATTTTCCATAATTGTTTTCGACAACTCTGCCATAAAGCTGCCTCTTTTCTTTTTAATTACAGATCATCGTCAACACCCAAATCTGGTGGCAGATATTAACGAGCGAGCGAGGGAAGAGTAATAGGCAGTTTTTCTTTTAATTAAAAGAGCGGCGTAAATAATCGGCTCATAATCCACCTGTCAGAGCACATCCAGAGTCCTGTTTAATAACAGCGACCTGCACGGAGTCAACAACCACATATACACACTAACGCTCGAATAGATTCCTACACATTCATGAATACATTTCAGAAACAGGAATACATAAATGCATGCGGACACATATTCATAGATTTATATCCTACACATACACTTATATCATGCACGCACATGCAAATATATCTTACCCTACTAACCTAGTTGGATATTCGCATATGCTAATATGGTAATAGTGCATTAATAATTGATGGTCATATAAAACGTTCTTCAGCGTGCTGAATCAGCTGAAACAGAAAGGCAGCAGGAAATTATTTATCTCAGCCATCTCTGCTACGGCTTCAAAATTCATACACACAACTCTTTTTTTCTGAGAATAGACAGCTGCTGGATCTAGAAGGCTGATAACATGACAGGCTATGGTAGGCGCTCGACAGAGAAACGCAATACAGCAAGACCTACATGCAGATCCTCTACACATGGACTTTTAGATATAATCAGGTCAAACCTCATACACAGGAAACACTCACAGGACCATTTATATAAGATTCTTATCCTGTTGGGAAACAAAATGAAAATGAGCATTAACATTTCTTTTATATCAAAGTTGGTGTTTCATAGACCAATGATTTCCAACCAGCTTAACTTAAGCTTCCTTTGGGGTACTTGGGAAGATTTCCGAGTCCTAATTATGATAAATCTCATGAATTTTTTTAGTTAAGTAATGAAAACAAAATATGTGTACCCTAGTAAAAAAGTTATATATTTAAAATATATTTATTTCTAACCAAGTATACATCTCACATAAGTGAGTACACCCCTCACATTTTTGTAAATATTTTATTATATCTTTTCATGTGACAACACTGAAGAAATTACACTTTGCTACAATGTAAAGTAGTGAGTGTACAGCTTGTATAACATAACAGTGTACATTTGCTGTCCCCTCAAAATAACTCAACACACAGCCATTAATGTCTAAACCGCTGGCTACAAAAGTGAGTAATAAGTGAAAATATACAAATTGGGCCCAATTAGCCATTTTTTCTCCCCGGTGTCATGTGAATCGTTAGTGTTACGAGGTCTCGGGTGTGAATGGGGAGCAGGTGTGTTAAATTTGGTGTTATCGCTCTCACTTTCTCATACTTGTCACAGGAAGTTCAGCATGGCACCTCATGGTAAAGAACTCTCTGAGGATCTGAAAAAAAGATGTGTTGCTCTACATAAAGATGGCATAGGCTATAAGAAGATTGCCGAGACCCAGAAACTGAGCTGCAGCACGGGGGGCAAGACCATACAGCGGTTTGATAGGACAGGTTCCACTCAGAACAGGAACAGAACAGAATACTGAAGCACAGCATGATCCCCTCCTTTCGGAGACTGGGCCGCAGAGCAGTAAGCAGTATTGCAACATGATAACAACCACTGCCTTGCTAAAGAAGCTGAGGGTAAAGGTGATGGACTGGCCAAGCATGTCTCCAGACCTAAACCCTAATGAGCATCTGTGGGGCATCCTCAAACGGAAGGTGGAGGAGCGCAAGGTCTCTAACATCCACCAGCTCCGTGATGTCGTCATGGAGGTGTGGAGGTGTGGAAGAGGACACCAGTGGCGACCTGTGAAGCTCTGGTGAACTCCATGCCCAAGAGGGTTAAGGCAGTGCTGGAAAATAATGGTGGTCACACAAAATATTGACACTTTGGGCCCAATTTGGACATTTTCACTTATAGGGGTGTACTCACTTGTGTGGCCAGAGGTTTAGACATTAATGGCTGTGTGTTGAGTTATTTTGAGGGGACAGCAAATTTACACTGTTATACAAGCTGTACACTCACTACATTACATTGTAGCAAAGTGCAATTTCTTCAGTGTTGTCACATGAAAATATATAATAAAATATTACAAAAATGTGAGGGGTGTACTTACTTCTGTGATATACTGTAATTAAAATATATGATCATATTTACTGACATATTGCTTGAGACCTAATTATATAAAAATTATAAGCTGCGTCCCAAATGACACACACTATGCACTTATACACTATGTACTTATACACTATGCACTCAACCATGTAGGTTATGAATTAAATAAGGTTATTTTGTCATTAATAATCAGAGTCTGATAGACTTTGCAACGTAATTATGCAGCGACAGTTGAGTGCATGAAGTGTTCAACATTCCACACTTCATTTTTTCGGTTATTTAAGTGCATCATCCGGGTATTTAAAGTGAACTTTTTATTTTTGGAATTTTTAGTGTGAACACACTATACTCACAATATTTATACTTTAAAAAAGTACTCGATTTGGGATGCACCTTACAATTAAACCTTTTTTGGAGTACTACTTCTGTACAATGCACTTTAAAAAAAATATTATGCCTAAAATGTGTTTTAATATCACTATTGATGAGGATTGTATAAACTTTGAAGAATATCAGTCTTTAATTTTTATTCATTTAAAGTGTACAGGTGCATCTCAATAAATTAGAATGTCGTGGAAAAGTTCATTTATTTCAGTAATTCAACTCAAATTGTGAAACTTGTGTATGAAATAAATTCAATGCACACAGACTGAAGTAGTTTAAGTCCTTGGTTCTTTTAATTGTGATGATTTTGGCTCACATTTAACAAAAACCCACAAAATCTCAACAAATTAGAATACTTAATAAGGCCAATAAAAAAACATTTTTAGTGCATTGTGTCAGACCTGTGTTCTCTGTGTCTCGTGTTTTCCCCTCCTCTCGTGCCCTTCATCTGTAATTATCAGTTCCCAGCCCTGTGTCTTTAGTTAATTAGTCCCCAGCCCTGTGTTATTAATTATCTAGTTTAGTCTCCCCTTCTAAAGCCCTGTGTTTCCCAGCCTCTGTGTCAAGTCTACCCATCATTACCTGTGTGTCCGTGTTTCCAGCGATCTCCGAATGTAAACGTCCTTGTGGTGCGTGTACCTGTCTCCAGCGATCTCTGTTGTGTTAAATAAAGTATCTGAAAGTAATTCCTCGTCTCCTCGTTCCGTGTTCCTGGCTCCCCCGTGCAGCACCGTGACAGAAGACTCGACCAAGACAGATGAGGAAGCGGCTGATACTGGTTCCCCGCAAGGGAGGTTCGGGAATCCTCAGCCTGCTGCCGCCCGCGGTGAAGATGGTTCCGCTGTTTGCGGCGATGATGATGCCGCCGCCCGCGACGATGATGGTTCCACCACCCGCGGCTTCCCCAGACCCGCCAAAGGCAGAGAGACACGTGCCTTTGGGGTCCTGGTGGAATATGAGGGGATGACATGGCCTCCAGAACCCACTCCTCGACAGCGCCCTCCTGTGCCTGCTCCTCGACAGCGCCCTCCTGTGCCTGCTCCTAGACAGCGCACTTCTGTGCCTGCTCCAAGACAGCGCCCTCCGGTGCCTGCTCCAAGACAGCGCCCTCCTGTGCCTGCTCCAAGACAGCGCCCTCCTGTGCCTGCTCCAAGTCAGTGCCCTCCTGTGGCCACTCCTCGCAAGCTCCTTCCTGTTTCTCGGCTGGTCCTGTCCAGCTCCGCGCTTCCAGAGCGCCCCGAGAGTTTGCGCTGTCAGAGCGCCCCCAAGAGTTTGCGCTGCCAGAGCGCCCCCGAGAGTTTGCGCTGCCAGAGCGCCCCCGAGAGTTTGCGCTGCGCGAGCACCCCCTAGACGCTGCGCTCCCGAGCGCCTCCGCTTCCCGCCTCCAGCGCTGGTTCCTCCAGCTCTCTGTGCCCCTGCTGGTTTCCGTCCGGTCCCCAGAGCCTGCTCCTCGCCAGCCCCTGCTGGTTCCGTGCTCTCCAGAGCCCCTGCTGGTTGAGCCCCGTCGCTCTCTAGCCCCTGCTGGTTCCGTCCAGCTCTCCAGAGCCCCTGCTGCAGAGCCCCCGTCCAGCTCTCCAGAGCCCCTGCTGGTTCCAGAGCCCCGTCCAGCTCTCAGGTGCCCCTGCTGGTTCCGTCGGCTCCCCAGAGCCCCTGCTGGTCGCCCCCAGCCCTGCTGGCAGAGCCCCTGCTGGTTCTCCGGCCTGCTGGTTCCACAGAGCCCCTGCTGGTTCCGTCCAGCTCTCCAGCCCCTGCTGGTTCCGGCTCTCCAGTGCCCCTGCTGGTTCCGTGCTCCCCAGGTCCCTGTTCCGTCCGAGCCCCGGCTCCGGATTCCAGAGCCCCTGCTGGTTCCGTCCGGCTCTCCAAAAGCCCCTGCTGGTTCCGTCCGGCTCCCCAGAGCCCCTGCTAGTTCCGTCCGGCTCCCCAGAGCCCGAGCGACCACGCCTCCAGCCCCCCCCAGAACGCCCCCGGCGTCCGCGCCTCGTGAGCGCCCCCCTGAGATGAGGAGTTACCCCAAGAATATTTTTTTGGGGGGCAACCCGCCATGGAGGCCTCCCAAGCTCCCCGATCCACCATGGCCTCCCGAGCTCCATGATCCGCCATGGCCTCCTGAGCTCCATGATCCGCCATGGCCTCCTGAGTCCCCGGATCCACCATGGCCACCCAAGCTCCCCGATCCGCCATGGCCTCCTGAGTCCCCGGATCCACCATGGCTCCCAGAACGGGCGCGGCCCTGGAGGCCTCCTGTCCTGTCCTGTCTCTATGTCTGTCTCTATGTCTCTACATCTGAAAAGAGGACTTTGGACCACTGGGCAACATTCCAGTTCTTATTTTCCTTAGCCCAGGTAAGACGCCTCTGACGACAACTGTAGCCTAAATCCTTGACACATCTGTGTGTGGTGGCTCTTGATGCCTTGACCCCAGCCTCAGTCCATTCCTTGTGAAGTTCACCCAAATTCTTGAATCGATTTTGCTTGACAATCCTTGTAAGGCTGCGGTTCTCTCGGTTGGTTGTGCATCTTTTTCTTCCACACTTTTTCCTTCCACTCAACTTTCTGTTAACATGCTTGGATACAGCACTCTGTGAACAGCCAGCTTCTTTGGCAATGAATGTTTGTGGCTTACCCTCCTTGTGAAGGGTGTCAATGATTGTCTTTTGGACAACTGTCAGATCAGCAGTCTTCCTCATGATTGTGTAGCCTAGTGAACCAAACTGAGAGACCATTTTGAAGGCTCAGGAAACCTTTGCAGGTGTTTTAACTTGATGATAAGCTGCTTTTAAGCTGATTGGCATGTCACTATATTCTAATTTGTTGAGATAGTGAATTGGTGAGTTTTTTGTTAAATGTGAGACAAAATCATCACAATTAAAAGAACCAAAGATTTAAACTACTTCAGTCTGTGTGCATTTAATTTATTTAATACATGAGTTTCCCAATTTGAGTTGAATTACTGAAATAAATTAACTTTTCCACAACATTCTAATTGATTGAGATGCACCTGTACCTGAAGTATACTTGCAATAGTTCCACTTCAGCACAATCAAATATACTTCAGTATATCTTTAGTTGGACTTCAGCACTACATCGGCACAATTAAATTGCATTAAGCACTAAATTAATTATTCCAATTTAGCAGACTTTAGCTTTTTAGTATACTAAAAGTACAAGTGCTTAAGTACATAAATATGTAAAGGTATTTTCTAGTATACTTAGCATGTAATACATGTATTTCAAATACATTTTAGCATATTCATTTTTCACTAGGGTAATGTGTGCAAGTTTTTGACATTTTTTAATGGATGCCACTCATAGCCAAATGGCCACATGTTAGTATATACTTATATAAATTATACTTGGTGAGTCTGTTTTTCACAGGATTTTTTTTCAAATGATTTTAATAATAATGCTAAATTTAATTTTGCTTTACATTTTTTTTTATATAAATTAAATTAAAAAGTAACTATATTCACATCACATTCACATTCATTTTATAACTCTGCACTCTACATGTCTTTTCATTTGTGAGAACTGTTAGAAGAAATATCTTAGAAATAGTAGGTGTACAGTAAACCTTTTCTCAGAACTGCTTTAAAAGGAACTGTCTCTCAAAAATGAAAATGAAAATGCTGTCAGCATTTACTCATATGTCAGCGTTTGCTCATGTTGTTCCAAACCAGTATGACTCGTTTTCTTCTGTGGAACTTAAAAGAATAATGTTTTAAACTGTTTGGTTACCAACATTCTTCAAAATACCTTCTATTGTGTTCCGAAGCAGAAGTAATACAGATTTAGAATGACAGAATTATAGATGAACAAGCTGCTATCTGTATTTCCAATAGTCTAAAAGTGTTAGAAACTCTTTAACAAACATATCAAGGGATGCACATAATTTACATTTCGAGGCGCGTATCATCATAAGAAACAAACGCTGAATATGAAAGTAGACTTTTTTTGCACAATCATTATGGTCATGTCTGACTCTGCGAGTTGCACCTGAGACCTTTGTTTGCTTTATCTTACTAATTTGGAATGCAGAAAACGCTGAATCCACGCCCAAAGGATTTTTATACTGTAAAGTTCCAGGCCACCAACTTTTATTAATTGTGAGTGTTGTGAGTTTGTTTATTCTGCTCTTAAAGGAGAACGGCTAATTGGAACACCTGCTCTGTTTCCTGCTAAAGAAGCTCGCTCTACATTTTACCTGTCTCCCATGACCACAGACGCTGTCTAGAGGTGAGCCTGCGGTTACAGGTACAGTTTCAAGTGCTTCAGACCACACACACACATAGCCACACTAACACCTGCAAACACCTACACATTATGACCATTTGTCTTTGTTATGCGTAATAACGTCAGGGTTTGTTTTAGCTGGTGAAGCAGTTGTAACGCTCATGGTATCTTCTATCTTTTTATTTGCATCTCTTAAATGAAGTTTCACACCTAAGCAATGCTGTAAGTTCAACCCAGAGTGAGAACAAACCTGTTCTTCGGCTCAGAGAATGAAATTAATCTGTCAGCACTTCGGTGTGCTTCACAAACACAGCTGTGTTACAACTGGAAACTTGCAGTGCTAATAAACTTTCATTTTCGGGGTCAATGGTAGGATGCTAGATTATTTCGATAAAAAAATAAAAAAATGCTATTAATACATACAATGATTAAAATATACCTCTATGAGCATGATGTTTTTTTTTTTTTTTTTACATATTTGTAATTACTTGAATTATTTTGAAATAAAAAGTATTATAGCTAAATTCATGTCTTTCGTGGTTTATTAATATTTGATTAGTTTGAATAACAGAATAGTCAACATGCAGGAAAAAAATGATACAACAGTAAAAGATCCTACAGAACCTCATTATCGTGTATTAAATCACTTAAAATATCAGATCATTTAACATATTTATGACACTGTTACCTCAGGTTGTAAAATGTTATGTGGTATGACTTCCCAAAAATATAATGCTTTTTATTAATTATTAAATCAAAACATTTAAAAACTAAAATGCTTATTATATTGAAAAACATGTTTAAATATTATTTCATTTTCTGAAAAAAAAGTTAAAGATCACATCTATAGGGTTTAAGGAAAATAAAAGTTTTTCTTGGCATAAAAACAGTCAAAGCCAACATGAATACAAACATTATATTCTTAGAAGTAGCTAAACAGATTTTCAAACTAGATTTTTGAAATATTTTTTAACTTTTTTAAATGTGGATATTCTTCTTTGTCAGTGACTGTTTCACATGACCGTTTCCTTCAAAGTTCATATTGGTAACAGCCAAGACTCATACAGACTCTGTACAAATACGCATTCACAATCATGCTCACACACGCACAAATGCACATACAGATGCTGTTCCATGGGCAACGTCCCAAAAAGAGCTTTAGACAAGTTCTAAAATACATCGAGCTGTCAACGGTCAGGACTGAGCTTACTCTGAGCCTGGGAAATTCCGTTCTTTTATTTTATATGCTCTGATAAGAACACATTCTGATCTATAGCATAATAAAATACCAGTTATATGATCCAGTGACCCATAAACGTATTTGGAAACTGAAGCCACACATAACATATCTAACCATGAAGCATCTGCAAAAAATAAAGCTAAACCAACGCTATCTCACGACCAATTCGTGCGTATTTTACGAGGTGGCTGATTCGTACGATCTCACTCGTACAATTTTTTACAATTTATTTAAACCCCGGTGACGGGGTTAGGTGTAGGTCATTCATACAAATTCATACGAACTGGCAACTTGTAATATATGTATGATTTACCAAAAATCACATGAATTTGTGAGTGAGGTCGTACAAATTTGTATGAATTAGCCACCTCGTAAAATATGTACGAATTGCCATGAGACCGGGCTGGCTAAACCATTGATCAAAACTCATGATTATGAGCCATTATTGCAGTTTTCGCATGGTCATTTTAATAATTATAAATGATCATAATCGTAAGTCATAAATGCATTCAGTTTGCCAAAAAATCACACACATTTTCAACATTTGAAAACCACAAAAGTTTCAAATACTTTTTTCTTAATATTATTATTTTAACGTGCACTGATGTTTAAAAGTTTAAGCTCAGTAAGACTTTCTGAAAAACAAAACGTTTTTTTTTTTTCAGCAAAGACACATTTAACAAAAGTGACATTTATAAATGTTCTACAAGATATTCCTATTTCAAATGAATGTTGTTCTTTTTTACTTCTATTTATTTAATAATTATGAGGAAAAGTATCATTGTTTCCACAAAAATATGCAGCAGCGCAACTGTTTTCAACATTGATGATAATAAGGAATTTTTTTGAGCAGTAAATCAGTATATTAGAATGATTTCTGAAGGATCATGTGACATTGAAGACTGCAGTAATGAGTGCTAAAAATATTAAAAGAAAAAATAGCTATTTTATTAATCATTATTATTATTAAGTAGTACTAATCATTTAATGTAATTATTTTTTGTAAATAATAATATTTCACAATATACATATTTTTTATTAAATAAATGCAACCCCAATTTTTTAAATGGTAGTGTATTTTTTTAACATTACTGTTTTAATTGGAAAGTGCTTGTTCTAAAGTTATAGTTCATTTAAAGCAAAAATTCTGTCATTATTTATTCAACCCACATCGTTTCCAACCCATATTACTTTCTCTATCTCTTTTTTTTTCTCCATGGAACAAAGCATCAGATATTTGCCAGAATATATTTAATACATTGACAGTCCAAGTGACCATGACTGAGAAGCTCCAAACATGTGAAAATTCCTCCGAAATGTTCCTTTTATGTTCCATGGAAATAATAACACCATACGGGTTTGAAATGACATGAGGGTGAGTAAATGATAACAGAATTTTCATTTTAAATAAATAATTGTCACTTGGCTTGATATTTTGTCATTTAATCCAATGTCATATTTAAGTCTGGCTTAAGTGTCCAAATACATTTTATTAAGAAAATTTCCAAACTCAAAATGTCCAGAGAGATTAAAAACTAAAATTGCACTGAAAATAAGCCAAAGACAGACAAGTGCATTCCCAATGACCTGCTAATATCCAAACAGCATAGTGCATCAGCCAGCAATATTAGTTCAAATATACAGCAGGAGGGAGTTAAAGTGATATAACCTTATTATACATACTAGATTGGAAGGTGGGAGATTAAATCTGTACATTGCGAAAGGATGAGGAAAGTCCCCTTCATGTCATAAGTCGCTTTAAAGAAAAAACCCTGTTGCAAAGCTATTGCATCATTCATCACATGGATATATGCAATACTCAAAGTCAAAAATGGAAGAAAATCAACCACTCACTAGGTTTGATCACAAGGGAATGCGAAATGTACCACAGTTTTGTTGTTCCAGACTGTGCATTTATTCTCAGGGCCTCTCTCTGTCTCTCTCGCACATAGAGAAGCATGTGGCTAATAGAGACATCCATACCTGACTGGGAGCTGGCAGGGTAGATGTCTAGGTGGCACTGGGAACCGACTCATGCCTGGCATCATTAGGAGCTGTGCCAAGCCTCTTGGCTGGCAGCCCCAATCTGCTTCACAGCCTGTTTTCTCGTTCTCTCTCACCCTCTCAGTCAGTATGAATGTGTGAGAAAGGGCTCAATTCATGCTTTTACAGATGAAAAACACTTGTGCGATTCCCAGCGTAATTCATACGGCCCTAGCCTGTAGGTAATGTGCTCCTGGCACGGTTAAGTTCAAATATATAATTGTAGCAACAAACACACCTGTTATATTGACACTGATTAACATATTGAGTCATGTTAAATATGAATCATGAGATGCATTAAGAATAAATAAATGATGTGACAGACAACATTTTTAAAATGTTGTTAATTATATTTTTGAACTTATTTGAAAAAAAGTCAGATAAAATGACGTTATTTATCAGTTACTGTCTAATGTGCTTCATAATGCCCTGAAAATTGGTTGATCAACTTGCTTTATTGAAATGAGCTAATTATTGATCACTTAATTGCACACAAAGGAACTGAGCATGCTCAGAAGTGTTATGGTGGCTAGTAGCCAGCTAGTGGAGGTTAATGATATAACTGAGTATATATATATAGTAGTACTTTAATTTGGGAACCAATTCTTACTATTAACTAAGTATTAACTATGATTTTTGTCTCAATAAACTCCTAATTTGCTGCTTATTAATTGTTATTAATAGCATTAATATGTGCTTTATAAGTATTAATAAACAGCCAATATGCTAATATGCATGCTAATAAGCAACTACTTAACAGTGAGAATTGGCGTTGCATGGAGAAACCATATTTGTACCATATTTTGTGTGTGTGTGTGTGTGTGTGTGTGTGTGTGTGTGTGTGTGTGTGTGTGTGTGTGTGTGTGTGTGTGTGTGTGTGTGTGTGTGTGTGTGTGTGTGTGTGTGTGTGTGTGTGTGTGTGTGTGTGTGTGTGTGTGTGTGTGTGTGTGTGTGTGTGTGTGTGTGTGTGTGTGTGTGTGTGTGTGTGTGTGTGTGTGTGTGTGTGTGTGTGTGTGTGTGTGTGTGTGTGTGTGTGTGTGTGTGTGTGTGTGTGTGTGTGTGTATTTTAGGGGACCCATCATTAGACCATTTAGAGTCTTTTTGAAAACAACTTTATTCCATTATATTGAATTTACGTTGAACAAGTTAAGTTACAACAAATATATTTTGAGCTAAACCGAGACAAATTTTTTTTATTATTATATTGATGCACCAAATATACATTTGCCATCATTAAAGTGTCTAATTTTTGTGTCACTATTGTCATCAAAAAGAACTGAAAATAAAAATAAATAAATAATTATACAAAGACTGTTGTTTCAACTAGATCTCATGGCAATTCGTACATATTTTGCAAGGTGGCTAATTTCATACAGGTTCGTACGACGTCGCTCGTATGAATTCATACAATTTGTGAAAAATCGAACATATTTTATAAGCTGGAAAAATTCCAAATTCGTAGGAATTCCTTAAACTCCCCGCCCCTAAACTTAACTGTCACAGAAATCGTACAAAATTGTACGAGTGAGGTCGTACGAATTCGTATGAATTAACCACCTCTGAAAATACATACGAAATAGGCCATGAGATAGTGGTTGTTAACTTGAGTACTCCCTCTAAGTATCTACCATTGGTCAGGCAATAGGGTAGCTCCGCCCCAAGTTGAAGCCATTGGCTGATTAATCTCTCTGTGTTGGGCTGTTTGAAATATTCAAACAAACAGCAATGTTTTCAAAGTAAAGCATAGCCACAGGGCTCTAACTGGAATAGAAGAAAGTATTTTAACATCAAAGAAAATATAACATTTCAAGGTTAAAACCAACCCAGGCAACCCATGCAAAGCTCCAAAAATATGTCTACACATACAATTCACTGAAGTTTCCAGTGAAAATGATCACTTGTGTCAGTAAAACATCAACAACTTTTATTTTTTCACACAAATACAGAGGCAGATTATTGCTACCTGGTCTCATAAACGTACCTGGGCACACTTTTTAGCGCACCAATAAATACATATCACTGCAGTTTCCAAAAGAAATGAACACTAGAGGCAGTAAAACTCAGACACCTTTTATTCCTTTTCACACAAATTTACAGAGTTTCGATTAATAAAGCGTAATTTTCACACAATTATCTAAAGAATATCATTTGACTTCAAAACAATATTAATATGCTGGGAGATTTGAAAACTGATGCTTTTGAATGATAGCATCGCACATATCCAGCTTCATATCTATGGGTTTTCACAGACAGTAGGTTCGTTCGGTAGCTCACGAAGTACGGAGATGTACTTGAGAGGTGAAGAGCTCCCGTTCGAATCCCGTGTAATCACGATTCGACAAAACAGTTCAAATCTGCATATAAGGAAGTTCAAATAGCAAAGTTGCATCATCAAATGCGTTTTTATATCAGTTTTGTCATCAACACTATCGGGTAGGTTTAGGGTTAGGTTTGGTGTAGAGCATATTTCCAACACGATAGAGCATTACTTTTTAGCAATGGTCCCCAGATATTTGAATTCTGAACCACAGCAATACGTACCTATATCAACGTAATAAAAACATGCCAGGGTTTACGTATTGAACCCGTGTTTTAGCACCACTCAGTGGACATTTCTCTTTGAAACTGCAGCGAAACGTGCAGTAAGATACATAAAAATGATCTCGTTAAAAAGTGCACCCAGGTAAGTTTATGCCATGAGACCAGTTTGGATTATTTGATGATGTTGATAGCAATAATATATTATGACCTCAAAACAGGTTTACCTTAGCATGATCTGTAGACTAATATATTTTGCATCACATAACCAGCTCCAAATGAATGGCTTTTCTGACAGAGTAAACTGGTGCTCACCTGGTACAGCAATGCACTTGCTATGTGGAGCTCTCAGTTATGAATCCTGTAAAACAAGAATTATCATTAAACAGCTTAAAGACTTGTAGAATCAAGCTAAAATTGCATGGTTGCATCAGGAAATGTGTAACATACATTTAAAAAAAATACATACAGTAATATACTTTTATTGTTGACATTATCAGAAATTTTGCCATAGACACATTTTCCCAAAGAACCACAGTTGGTTAAATCACTAAAAAAGTCAATCTAACTCAACATGAGGATATTTGAATCCTCTGTATTCTTAATGTAAACAGAATGAATGAACATAAGAGACATTAATAATGATAATAATTTAGAAACAGGGGATACACATATTTTGTCAGGCAATCAGTGCTCCATCTGTGAGAGTGTTAATATTGAAAAGATACTGATGGTGGAAGAAGCACGGCACCTGCATCAGTAATGAGAAAAGAGGCCATAACAAACATCTCTTTCATGTAGAATAGTATTATTTATTAACACCCTGCCTTAAATATTAATCATCAGATAAATGGCCTCCTCTGTTTTGATATTTTACTCTCAACAGACCAAGAGGAGAGAGAGGAAATGAAAGAAAGAGAGAGCGAGAAAGTGTATGAGCTACGCTCCCGATTGTGAATTGAAGAGCAAACCATTCTTTTCATTCTTTTCAAGAGACAGATCAGAATCACAAGCGCATGATGAATTATGTAGAGAGCTATGAGGAAATTAAAAGTCGAGAGGTTGTTTTGAATTTTTAATTTTAGTGCTTAGGTAAATGTTAAAGCACAAGGAGCCACTCTCCTTGAGTAAATAACATTCATCTCTGAAGTATTGCAGTAGTATAAGGCTCACATGTACTGCACAGCCAAAGATAGACAATGCAATCATATGTACTGCCAAATTACATTTAGTCAAACGTTTTTTGTCAAATGTTAAAGAAATGTTTACTATTCTGAGACCTGGTCAAATCTTAAGCTCCTACCCCATGACCCAAACCTCCCATCTTCAAAAATAAGTCATGCATAAGAGTCTAAATAGGGATGAAATTATAGTAGTAAAAATAGATATTGATGTTGTTTAGGGTAATTTAGCCAAATCTACAATACTTTCTCTCTACAGTCTCTTTATTTGTCTTTTTTCGTCTATAAACATTTTCAGCTCATCTATTAATTTCTAAAATTTAAAAAAGTGATTTTGGTGGAATTTGGTATAGGGAGTTCAGATGAATGCAAACAAAGATTTTTTTTATATAATTCATCCATGTGAATAAGTATAACACAAGTGAACAGGTGCCAAGAAGCTGAAGCTCCAAAAAGCACATACAGCCATCTTGACAGTAATCCATACAGCCCCAATGGATGAACTTATGTCTTCTGAAGCAATTCAGTTGATGTGGGCATGAAAAATACTAACTTTTTTTATATATGTTTAACTAAAACCATCACTTACAATCACACACATTTGCAAAAGAGCTAAATTTATGCTTGAAATGTGGGGTTTTCTTGTACCATTGTATCAAGTGTTCAAGTGAAAATGTGAATTCTGGCAAGAAACATAATCATAATTTTTGCTGTGGACTGTATCATACTGCTAAAGTAATATTTCTTACTTATTTTCATTAGTGTTGAAAACAGTCTTGCTGTTTAAAATTTTTGAAACCATGATAAAAAAAAAAATCATACTTTGATGAATAATAATTTAAGAACAGCTTTTGTTTAAAATTGTAATAATTGTATTTTATGCATCCTAGCTAAAAATTACTAAATATATATATTCACTTAGTTATACTTTTTCTTTGTAAACTTTTTCTGCCGTTTGCAAAATTATACAAATTCAAATCATTGTGAGTGACAGAGTTTCTAGAGTGAATGGAGATCGCTAAACCTCGATTAGAAAAATTCCAACGCATAAATGCTTCATGTCTTGCATTTCTTTGCTCAAGTCTATCATTACCATCTCATTCTTTCCCCAGGATGATTTCTGTCTTTCTCTCACTCACAGGAGTGGAAACGCTTCAGCGAGATCGCGTCACTGCAGTGGTTACACAGATAAGTAAAATAGCATGGCGTAAGAAAAGACCATCTCACTCTGTCAGTCGTTTTCTCTCTCTATTGTTAGCAGCTGCATGCCTCACCGCACTGCACATTTTCCCTGTCACACTCCAATAAGCCTAATTGTCCAAAATAAATGAGCTAATTTCTAAAGTTCCAGTTTATATGAGAGAGATAAGCAGCTTGCTGATTGATTGGGGGTTTAATTCCTTTTCCGTACATTTTGGATGTGTGTGACTGAAGGGTAAGTGTGAGTGAGTTTTCTTTTGTGTGTGATTCTCAATATGGATTTATTTGGCAATTGATATTCTTCCATGTTAAGAAAACGGGATTGGGACCCCAGGTGGGATGTTGGGAGCTTTAGGAAGGGGGAAGGTCCCAGTGGACTAGAGCGAAGTGCACACAAAATCTTATTAAATGTGCCATTTATGGCAGGTATCCGCAGATGAGCCAGAGAGGTTTTCGGTATAAAAAGACAGCATAAATTAATCATAAGCTGAAAATGGAGAGAGGCTTAGGCCGATGGATGAAGTTCATATGAAGTTGTTATTGTGATGGAATGCATTTTGTCAACATTTATGGTATGCCATGCATCCCTGATAGCATATTATACTGATTCTGCTTAGTTGTGAAATAAATTACAATTAAAATTCATGCCAAAATTCATGCCATTTCTCACCCTCATGCCATTCCAAATTTGTATGAAGATGAATTCTTATGATTTAATAATAACAAACCGCATTGGTTGTTACATGTCATGTGACTTAATGTCATTACATCATGACATGCACTATTAAGGTTCGGTGTTATTGATGTGCTACCAAATTTGATTTGGGCTCTCTATACACAAGTTAATTATTTAATTTGAGGGTGAATAACTAAAGTTATTGGGTTTGAATGAATAATGTTTTTTGTTACCTTTTTGGAGCTTAAAACATTTGGACCCCATTGACTTTCATTGTATGGACAAAAACAGCTGAAAGATTCTTCAAAATCATAGTTTGATATGGCATGAGTGTCAGTAAATGATGACAAGATTTTCATTTTAGGTGGACTATTTCTTTAAGGGACTTTTGTATGTTTATAAAATCTTTTGCCTTTGCATTTTACGATATTGCCAGAAATACAGTGTTTCCTCCATCCTTACCATGTGGCTAACAGCTCTGCAGAATAAACATGAACTGTGTTCAATTTTATGAATTATGCAGTATGAGTTGTAGGGGAAAACAAATTTTAAGTGTTTTTAATTCAGTCTTTATAGGACCTGAGTGGCAGGGGATTGTGGGATTGACAAGTGGAGCATCAAAAGGTTGAAGTAAACAAGCTCAAATCCACATTTCCAATTATGATTCTTCTTCCTTTTCCCATTTCAGCTTGTAGAGTTGTTTATTTCATATGAAAATTATGAAAACAATAAGAAAACGTGAAAATCAAGTGCCTAACTGGTATTTAATAGGCCTGTAATTGAAATCAAATGTGGTATCCACATATTGATGGCCATGATGCATGTAGCTCATAATGTCACCACACAAAAAAATATGATTCCCTTCCTGGATCTTCAAGGAGAACTTTTATTAGCACGTTCAAAAATGTAGGGAAGGGAATTTGATGTTTATTCATCCATTTTTTTATGATTCTAATAAACAAAATCATAAACACTGAATATGCTGTTATTATTACACACTGTTTTATAATGTACTGCAATACACTGAGGCGCAAATAGTATCTGCTGCTATTTGCACTAAACATAAATTGCATCTAATTACTATTTACACCGTCATACCCTCTGCCATATAGATTTGTAAATTCTAAATTTTAGTGTAATTTTAGTACAATATGACATTGTAAATTAAAGTTAGCATTTCCCCCACTATAACTGTGAATATATAAACTGTCTTTATTGTCACTGTATTGAAAGCTTTTCACAGGGCATAATAAAACTGTACTGTATATTTCACAGAAGCACTTCTAAAGCGACGGATTTGGCTCTTTGGGCGGTATCGAACAGATTTCTTCTGTGGGAACGGACACATAGGGTAAGAGAAACAGATTGTGGGCCCTCTGCTGACACCAAATGATATGAGGAATGAGCCACGTCATGTATTAGGTGGTCTGGTGCCACTTTATATCTGTCTATGTGTGGAAAGAGAAGGGTGTGGGATGGTTGTGTGGTTTTAGGGGGAGGGGGTGATGGGACTCAGACAGCCAGACACGGCAAAGGTCATTTTCATGAATTATTCTGGACCTGCGCCCAGATGCTACTGCATAGCTATCTTTCAGGTACGGGTTCTTTTTAGCTGACTCATCATGGCCTCCCATCTGCGGTGCACCGAAGAGAAGCACCCTGGGATTGAGAAGGTTATAGCAGAACGAGCATATGACTGTCAGCTCCGTGTTTCGTACATAAAATGTGACAAAGAGAGAGAGACAGAAAGAGAAGACGGTGTAAGAGAGAGAGTAGGCTTATCTTTCTCTTTGACCCATGCCAGCTGTTGCTCAGTGGTGCATCGAGGGCAAATACTCATTCATTTCCTCTCAGTCGTACATCTCAATTTACAGTCTAGTCTAGTGGGCTAGAAGGACACAATGAGGCCTTGCAGACACCAGCATATTGATCTGACCCTCTGATCAATTCAGCCGGAAAGAGGAAGAGAACTGCATGACAAATAGCATTAAAAGAGAGCCACTTCATTTAGCCTATAGCGGTCAATGAACCACTTGTGTGCTCCGAGCGTTATACTTTGGCACCACAGGGACAGATATTCTGCAATATTTCTGAGGCACTTTCCCGTTTTAGTGTGTTCATCGAAAAGTCTTAACAATCAATGCTGGGAAGTAGAGTTTTTCACTAGCATGACAGTCGCTAGGCTGTTTTCAAAAGTGTAGCTTTTTAGTAGCAAGAACTATAGCATAGCTTTTGCTGTTTTCAGTAATGAAAACTAAATTACACTTGGTTAAGTTACACTACAATTTGCTTAAAATGTGATTAGTAGCTAGTTTTGTGATCCAGATGCTGTAACCCTAACTAAGAATCTGCTGTGTGTGCCAGATACAGTAAATACTGTTATGTTTTATCAGCCTTCTATACATTCTTCAACCTGATAAGTATTATCCCTTAAAGCTTAAGTGTGTCAGTTTTTGGATGTTAAAATTTCTTCTACTATTCCAGCTTAATATACTGGAACAACAATAAGTAAGCTGTTTATTAATGTTGATTTGCCGAAAACACTCACTCTGTTGTAGTATTTTGTTTCCAAAAAGTATTGTTAGCCAGCTATGTTCAGAAGTTCTGTTGTTACCAACATATTTCAACGATTCACCGTTTCTCAAAACCATAATTCCAATGAACGCAAACAGCTACTTTTTTGACGTTGTGCTCATAAATGTGCAATGAAAGAAGAAAAGAGGAAACCTGTGATAAATCAACATCAAATTAACCAAAACAGCATGAAACAAAAAGAGTGCAATAATGCCGTGTTCAGTGCAGCAGCATCTCGGAGAAATTAGAAATAGTTACTGACTGAATGAACTGCATGTATATGGGAGTAAAAAAAAATGGTGTAAATTAACTATAATATTCTGACATTTATTGCAACCTCGACTCTATTAATTAGAGGAAGTTATTACTCCACCACCTGTGCAGGACATCATTAACAATTGTATTTTGTTGTATATTGTACATATATATAACCTATATTGTTGAACCAACATTGTTTACATAACGGAGGAGCAATCATGTTATTAGGATTTCAGCAAACAGTTGTCACTAGTTAATTTATTCAATGATGTAGAGGTCAAGCAGCAAGCAAGCCAGCCTTTTGGCCAAACTATTGCCAAACCATGTAATCGTTATTTTTGCTATAACATTCGATAAAACTAGTGAAGCCAAAATGTACATTTCAGACATAAACTGTGATTTAATTTGTTGTTATTTTGTTTTGCTTTAGGTAGTAACTTTTAACTACTTTAAACTTGTCCCTGTGAAAAACAAGTGTGCTTAATCGTTTTGAATGTGCACTTGTAGTGTACTTCAAATCTTAAACATATATTTAAAAAATATATGCTTAGCTTGCAGATAATATAATATTAATTAAATAAAAGTCTACTTAAGCGCACTTAAGAGTACACTTTCATGACTATGCTACTTAACACACTTAAGTACACTTTTAAATTTTGTAATAAGGTAAGATTAAAAGGTTTACTATAAAGTACATTTTAAACCATTATGTTGGTATGTAATACTTATTTTAATGTGTTGACTGACATACTAAAGCAATGAAAAGTATTTGAATATACTTTTTAAATTGGTGTGTTATTTATATTACATTTAAAGTTACTGTTTCAAATGTGCTAATTTGCTTTGCTTGCTTAACTTCATCATTACAAATGTGTAATTACAATTACATTAAATTGTAGTTTACCATAAGTGCTTAACAGTACAACTGGAAGTACACTTATATTTGTATTTCAAAGACAGTTGTGTTAGTTGTTCATTTATATATAAAGATGTATTTAAGTACACTCTAAAGTCTAGCTAACTGCAGTTATACTGTATAAATATAAAATAAAATTCATTTTCATTTAATTGCAATTAATATGCAATTAAGCGCCTGAAACATTACATTCAGTTTGCACTTATGTATATTATTTTAAAATATAATATTTCTGTAATAAGTACTTTTAAAAATGCACTTTTTTAAATGTACTTCATTTTCACTTCAAGGAGTAACTTGGCTACTTCTAGAAATTAGAAATAGCCATAGCTATAATGCCAAATTTTTGTCTCCAAAACGATCCAAACAGCAGATGTAACAGCAGATAGTTTCCTTCTCAACAGTTTTGAACATATTTCCACAAAACATTGACAAAGAAAAACATTTTTCCCCTTGATTTTCATTCCCACAGAGGATGTTGGACAGTCGCTGTGCATTTATGAGTCATACAAACACACATGCTCATACACAGACACATAGACTAAGAGGAACCAAGGCCTGCCATCTGCTCCAGGCTAAATGAGGAGTAAATGGAGGAGGTTGTGAGAGGAGTCACACCATCAGGCGAGCTCAAATCTCATCTAACCACACACACACACACACCTCCGCTCTCCTACGTGGATCATCCTGGCACTTTATAGCTGTTACATGTCTCACATACTCTCATACCCATCAAGTGCCTGACTGGAGTTTAAAGAGACGAGGGTTTGCCCATGTGGACCAGACATTACACACCCAGAGACTGTGCCTTTTGTTTGATGCGTTATTGATGTGTTATTTCAAAACGAAGCACGGATTTCACATTTCACACTGGATCTCTTTTCTTTTAAAATCAATACTAGATGTGTTCTGAAGAATTTCTAAATTTATTTCAGACCAGCCACAACCAATCAGATTTGGCTTCACTTCAGACTTCAGACTTCAGAAAACCAGTGAAACGCCCCAATTGACATGCTTCAAACTGTGGCTGCTTTGTCATGATGATGGTGATGATGGCATCTCCTTGGAGAACTAACATCTCTATTACCCCAGTGAATTCTAGAAAAAAAATCTGCCCACCCTCCTTTTGTCAAAAACTACATCCTAATTGCTATATCAATTGCTTTTCAGTCTTTTGTGTCCCCTGTCAGTCTTTTGAAACCTTTTTTAATAAAGACTTGCTTGACCTTGGGTCATGAACTTTACTCTGTTTGATAACTTAATTAAACCTCTATTCAAAGACCCTGTCCTACGCGAGAAGATTGACATGCAGTCAGATATGTTTGTCCCAAAACGACACCCACAGAGAGAGAAACATTTTATTGCTTTCACTCCAATCTTTAGTTAAGAAATAAAATAAAAAAATCCATTAGAGTGAAAACACAATAAAAGAAACATTGTGGAATTTAATGACCAAAATATTTGTTTGCCAGGTGTTTTGTTTGTTTGTTTTCCTTTAATGATAAAGATAAAAAGTGCATCATGATTAGTATTAAACAACTGTAATTAAAACATAAAAACAACATCAAAGAACAAATTGATTAATGAAAGCTATTTTTCTTTGTCTTTGTCTTTGCCATTGTAGAATTGTTTTATTGTGAACTATATTCGGAGTTTACAATGAAAACTGAAGTGCTTTAATAACAGGTTAGTTACTCAAACATGCCCTATTCATATGATTAATCTGATATATTCACATCATAAATGTAAAACACAATATGACATGAATGTACAAG
Source organism: Ptychobarbus kaznakovi (assembly GCA_027422405.1). Classification (NCBI taxonomy): domain Eukaryota; kingdom Metazoa; phylum Chordata; class Actinopteri; order Cypriniformes; family Cyprinidae; genus Ptychobarbus; species Ptychobarbus kaznakovi. The sequence continues at coordinate 9,473,696 of CM049803.1, read as the reverse complement.
TAAACTTGAATCTACATGCTAGTCAGAATCTGTAAGTCCTATTATTTCTGCATCTATGTACAAAAACACATTTAAAGCACTGACATTGTTATAACAATGCTATTAATTTGTTATTACAACATTATGCATAGTATAATTCACATTGTTTAATATTAATATATGTTTAAATATATATGATTTGCATAATTTTTCACTTTTTTACTATAAAGGTCAGAGTAAAGTTGACTGTTTTTAGCTAACAATGCATATCACAAGAAGCTGGTTATGTGTAATAAAATAAATAAATAATAAATCAACAAAATCAAAAACATGCTGGAGTAAATCATTCAAGATAGTTACTATTTATTTACAACGGCTCCTGATCTTGGATCAGTGAGAGACCCTCAATATAAAGAGAGTTGTCATGTTTCTGATTATCTTCACTTTCTCTCAAAGTCAGCAAGGTCTCAAACACCCTTGCTAGTCCTCATCTGACTTTGACAAGCACCAAATTCAAGAACAAGCAAAGTGGGTCAACGTTCAAAGGCACCAGAAGTCAGGTCCATGTTAGACATCGGCCTGACAGCCCACCTATGGTGCCATGCTGGGCAACACGGTCAAATTCAGCAGGTTCATACTCCCCAAGCCCTTCCTGGGCCGAGCGAAGCTCTCCGCTGGGCCAACAGATGGAGAGGCATCCGGTGTTGACAACCAAATGCTCTCGTGGCGGTTGCTAGGTCAGTGCGGTTACAGACGCAGGTGTGAGTTTTTGTGTGTGCCGATGGCACATGCATCTCTCATTCTCACCTGGTAGGGTAGCAGATCATATCACACGGGGTATGACCAGGAATAATGCTGTTTTTGGAGGTGCTAAAGTGGGGGAAGTGCAGGATTTAAATAATTGAGAGAACAGAGTAATCAGTTTACATTAATAAACTTTACATGGTCTGCAGGCATCAAACCAGGATTGGAAATTAACAGGTACATGATCCAAAAATCTAATTGAACAAACCTGACCTCCAAATTCAAGAAAACGGCAAACAATATCCATGAACAATTAAAATAAAAATAACTGTAGAGATTAAAATGTGAAATTGCACTACATTTAGATCTGCTCGCGTTGCATCAGATTTACTTTTACACTTTTTTTGCAGCATTGTGCATTATAACCAATTCACACATGGTTTTGTTGCACTTATAAATGCAATAGCCATTGAGAGACATTTAGATTAGTCACCGATGAAAGCAGTTCTGAAAGCATTTGAGTTTTGTTCACTTACTGCATTCTGTACTCTCACAAATGCTCTCATCATAAACAACAAAATGCAGATATAATGAAAGTGATTCACTTTGTAGTGTTGACAACTTCAGTGAGTATAATGTGTGTGAGAGTGCAGAACTTATGCTAGACTGGAGTCATGGACTGCTTCAGTGATGAGGAACGTTCTTTGCACATTTTATAATTTGTATACTTTAAAGGCTATTTAAATTACGTAATTGTGTAAAAACACGTATGCTACCTTTAAGCAGCATTTAACTGTCTTCTGTTCCACCTTTGCAGTGTCTTGCAGTATCTGACTTTTGCTGATTAAATTTAGTGGGTAACAGTCTATAGTATTATGATTAAATGTAAGTAATTGGTTAAATTTAAATATTTGACATTAAAGACAACACAGAGACAATGAGGTGATTATAAAAATTGCCCTTTTCCATAGGGCAAATATTCATTCCTTTCTGACCCTGCATCAAAAGCAACGTCCTTGTTAGAGAAGCTCTTTGTAGCCAAATCCACAGGAGGGGAGGTTTTCTGCAGGGCTTGAGCTGTGTGCAGACAGCAGGTGAAATGTCTGCCGCGTGTTCATCTTCACATGCCATCCACGCATGGATTTATGAACATGTCAAGAGCAGCTGAAACCATGCAGGTCAGGTTGAAGGTCCAGCGAGAGCAGATTGAGGTGTGCTGACCACCTACTGATGCACAGATGCACCAGAGAACAATAGGACTGATGAGAATCCGCAACAACCTCCACGGCATGATTGTAGGACACAAAACAAGACTCAATAATGAATCGCAATTAGTGAATATGCCACAGACGTAAGAGAGGAGGAAAGAACTGAAGGCAAGCCAAGGTCTTTGAAAAGGCCATCGGTACGAACCCAGTGTTTCTTAAAATGTAGACATTTGTCACTTTGCTGCAGAAATGAATTATCCAGTGGCATTGAACTTCTGCTGGAGGCGGTTTGAAATGAAGTTCATAATAGCTGTTCTGCCCAGTGAGTCCTAATGGCCCATGTTAGCCACCGGTGTAATAGATAAGTGTTTGAATATGGGTGGATAGGAATTAAATTCTTAACAAAGGCAAAGGGTTTGTAGGGAAGAACATTCTTCTTTGTGCTGAATATTGAATTGAAAATGACAAGTTGGTATTTTGCCATTGATTAATCTTAATGAGGATAACGTTTGAAATCCAATATTTTGTATATAGCTAAACTATAATAAACTGTGCTGATAGCAATGCTAACATCATGAGCTTGGCTAACCAGGATACAGATACTGATACCCTGAAGGCAGTTTATAGTCGCTTTTAAGGTCACCATAAAATTGTCCGCCTGTTCTTATGAACCGTTGAATTGTGAATGTTATTCCAAAAATCATCAAAATATAATAACTTGCTTCACCTTTGAAACAACTTTATAATTACACTGGCATCATCAAGACTTCTTGTTTTTCATCCCCTCATCTTTAAGCACCATATAGTGTAAAGTACACTGCAAAAAGTATGGTGAAAACTGAAAATGTAATCATATTATATGTAATAGGACTGTAAAATACTGTCAAATGTATATTTTTCCAAGTAAAAGCTATGAATTACCATACAATTTATGGTGAAAGACAGTGAAATGACATTCCCAGAAATCTCTGTGACACATCACATATTATTATAATTTTACATTATTATTATTTGTTATCAGTATCGCACAAGAGAGTGTTTTGTGATCCATTTTCTGTTCCATTATTTTAGTGTTGTGTGTTACACTGATGGTGTTTTGTCTTTATTGTCCATGTTTATTGACAGGACAATTGTGATGAACTTTTTTATAATCGTGGTTATTAGAACATTTCACGGTTAAAGAAAATTAGCACATTTTAGGGTTAAAAAGATTTTGGTAGTTAAATTACATATGGCATACAGATTATAATAGTACAGATTTGTATAATAACAAAATTAATTTAGTTATAAGTTAAACCATGAAACATTGTCACTGTATTTTTTACTATGAACTTCTTGCAACTTATATATATATATTTAACAGGATATTTTTTACATTGATGTTGTATTTGTGTACACTGTATATTGCACATGGATATTGACTGTCTGCCAAATAACACATTTAAAAGTAAAAATATGTATTTTGTACAATGGAATTATGGGTAATGTTTTGGATTGTTGTGGGTCTAAATCTGTGTCACAAGTTAAGAGAAACATCACTCAGACCCATCAGTCTGGCCTTCACAATCAGAAATGACTAACACAAGCTGACATGAAGATGAAAATCAAGGCCTAAGTCCCTTCAACTATGTTGCACAAGTAGAGGAATCCAGCCTGGGAAATAGAACAGAGAATTGACACTCAAAGACAGAAGCCAGCACTCTTCAGATGAGAGCCCTTTCTGAATCCATTGTGCTCGCTCTGTGTGTGCACGTCTGTGTGTGTGTGTGTGTGTGTGTGTGTGTGTGTGTGTGTGTGTGTGTGTGTGTGTGTGTGTGTGTGTGTGTGTGTGTGTGTGTGTGTGTGTGTGTGTGTGTGTGTGTGTGTGTGTGTGTGTGTGTGTGTGTGTGTGTGTGTGTGTGTGTGTGTGTGTGTGTGTGTGTGTGTGTGTGTGTGTGTGTGTGTGTGTGTGTTTGGGGGGTCTTTAAGCTGAGGGACAGTGTTTGGCTCACTTGCTGGGAAACAACACTTCAGCCCCACAGCTGCAAGCACAAGAGAACTCCAGCGCTCTGACATAGAGTTCAATAGCAGAGCGCTGGCAGCTAGAGATATGCTTTCACTGCAGGGATCACACACACTGGGAAGAATGTATTTTAAACTCTCGCTCTTCATCCTATGCATCTCCCCGTGGATAAACTTGAATAAACAGCCCTTGCTTTGTGGCTTGTTCTCTCTTTTAATTCTCTGAATGAAATGCCATCACCAGGCGTTTTATCGCTGTGGTAACTGAGAATTTCAGCCATGTTGAGCCGATGAGGAGACAATAGCACAGGCTGTGCTTGATTGCCAATTAATGAAATCATTCTTTATGGGACTGGTAAAAAATACAGTGAATGTCTGGATCGTTATTTTCTTCAAGGAGTAGTTCACACAAAAACTGAAGAAGAAAAAAACACTCACTCTAAGGTAAAATAGTAAAGTGCATGAAAAATGTTTGATTATAATTTTAACTGTTATTTTGCATTTCAAGTTAATATATTTTAAATGTACTTGCTTGCAATTTCACCGTTAGAAATGACATTTTGAAAATATGTAAAATAAATGCATGATATACGTTTCAAAAGAAATCACATTAGTTTCCCAAAATATATTTTAGTTGACCATAAATCACTTTAAACTTTATCCATATTATGAAAGCAATAGAAGTAATTATGAAATTACATGTAAAGATAAATGGGTGAAAAAGCACTCTAAACTTCAGCTAATTGCATTTATAATTTAAACGAGTACATAACACATTAATTTAAACTAATGCATTTTCAATTTGAAATAATAACCCTCATCACATTCCAAACTTGTGCAACTTTCTTTCTTCTGCGTTATATTGAAAATGTCTCGTTGTTTTTTTATTCATGCAATGAAATAAACTGATTCGATCATTTTGTTTTGTTTTGGACCCTATTGATTTAAGTTAAACATTATTCAAATTATCTTCTATTGTGTTTAGCAGGAGAGCATGAAGATGAATAAACAATGATAGAATACTCTTTTTTGTTGTTGTTGTTGTTGAATTGTCCCTTTAAATACCCACGTTTTGGGTAAATGTATGTGCAAACCAAACATCTATCAAACAAAGCTAACAGGAAATATTTTCACCTGTATATTTATTTGTCCAAAAAAGGAATGTATGAGAAAAATTACTGGCTTACGCCGTATGATTCAACCCTACATTAGAAAGCATTTAAAACACAACTCTTGAAATGAAATATGGGTAATATAGTTCTTCCATCAGTGTTCCAATATCATTTAAGCAGCATAATCAAACTGTCTTCACGCCTTAGAGCTGAACGCTTTAACTGAACAACAATATGCCACTTGTACACAAACACATGAACTGAGACAGACACTGTTCCTCTTGAGGTTTGCTTAAAAAAGACAAAAAAAACATGAATCTAATTTTGAATTCTTTCTGCCTCTCTTGCTCTCTCTCTCTCTCTCTCTCTCTCTCTCTCTCTCTCTCTCTCTCTCTCTCTCTCTCGCTTAGCTTTGCCATTAGAGCCATTTGCATGTAGCTGAGAAGCCATTAGAATTTTAATGAGGCTGACCCTGGAGGCAGGCCTTTACTGGGTCCTCAAAAACACACACACATACACACACAGCCCTGAGGCAGGAGCACTCAGTGCTCTCATACACACACATTTACACACATCTATCCTTATAATCAGTATCACAGAACAGAAATGTAGAAATGTTTGTGCAACTGTCACTACTCACGGCTTTCCTTTGTTTTATTATTATTATGAAATTCCACTGATCATGTCCTCCTGTACCAGCAAAAACCATAACAAAAACATACACATGACCTTCAAAGCCAATATTGTATTTTTCATAGGCCCATTACTGTCCACATATTTAGTGAAACGCAAGAAAAATGAACATTGTTTTCATTTGGAGGGGCTTCACTAATGTGCCTGATTTTCTGTCTCATTATAACATTAATCTTCAAACATCTCTTATGCGCTAATTATTAATTTTTGAAGGCTAAAATAATCAAATTTAATTGCTTATTGCAGCACAGAGTTAGAGGTTTTTGTTGTCTGAGCTCCGGAGAGACAGAAGCAGCTCTCGCTGTCTAATTAGAATCCAGGGACTGAATGGTGGATGTGTGTGAAGTGAGTTTTGGTTATTCGACTCTGAAGACTGGTTATTAAAAACAGGTCATGTGGTTATGTCAGCAGGATTTGGCTCCTGTTTGTTTCTTGGTATGTTATGCAACACTGTTATTGGGAAGTTTGACCTCTTTGAGAAGCGTCTTGGTTAACAGTGACACATGCGGGTTAACTGAACATACTGACCTAATGACACAACATACACTCGGTGTACAAGGTCAGAGAACTTATTTTGTGACCCTTTGAAACAAGATGTTTGATGTCAAGGAGGTTTTCACTAAACCCTTGTGAAAAAGAAGTGTGCTTAATTGTACTGAATATGCAATTTTATAGTGTACTTCAAATCTTAAGAGTGTGTGTGTGTGTGTGTGTGTGTGTGTGTGTGTGTGTGTGTGTGTGTGTGTGTGTGTGTGTGTGTGTGTGTGTGTGTGTGTGTGTGTGTGTGTGTGTGTGTGTGTGTGTGTGTGTGTGTGTGTGTGTGTGTGTGTGTGTGTGTGTGTGTGTGTGTGTGTGTGTGTGTGTGTGTGTGTGTGTGTGTGTGTGTGTGTGTGTGTGTGTGTGTGTGTAAGTGCACTTTTAAAAAAGTACTTGTTTTAATAATCTGTTGTCGTGCTTTAAAGAAGCACACTTATTATTGTATGTTGACTAACATACTGAATCACATGTAAAGTATTTGATTTAAATAACTGTAGTGTGTTATTTTGCATAAAAATTTAAAATAATTAAATGTCCTTAATTGCAACTGAATTTATATATTTAAATGTGTGACATATAAGTGCATGACGAGTCGGCTGCCTTAATTATCAGCAAATCGCCGCCCTTGCAGGATGAAACAGCCATGTGATGAGGCACACCTGAAGTGAATGGAGCATCAAATGAGTGCGCCTCTCCTCTGGAGATGCACGCTGGTGTCCTTCCAGGAAGGGATCGAGCGTAATTACGTATTCGAAATATACTATGGACCCTTCTTAACATCACAACCCGTTATCCCCTGTTTATTTTACATCATATATATTATATATAATACTGTGTCTGTCTTTGCTTATATATATATTATATAATATAATATTTATCATATAAATATTAGTTACCATAAATGCTTGTCATTAAATTCGTCAACACACTTTAACCATATTTCAAAAAGAGTAGAAGTAATTATGAAATGTCAAATAAAGATGTATTTAAAGTAATAGTTCATCCAAAAATGAGAATTCTGTCATAATTTACTCACCCTCAATTGTTCCAAACCTGTATGAATTTTGTACAGCTGTTGAACACAAAAGAAGATGTTTTGAAGAATGTTGATATCCAAACAATTGATGGTTGCCAATGACTTCCATAGTATGGAAAGAAAATACTATGGAAAGCAATGGCTACCATCAACTGTTTGGATATCAATACTCTTCAAAATGTCTTATTTTGTGCTCAACAGAAGCAATAAAATAAATAAATTCATACAGGTTTGGGACAACTTGAGGGTGAATAAATAATGACAGAATTCTGATTTTTGGTTGAACTATCCCTTTAAGTGAGTCAAAAACACTCTAAAGTTCACTCTGCCTGCAATTAATAAATGTAACATTCTTCTTTATTATAAGCAATTCTTTCATACTGTAGTATATTTCACGCATTTAAAATAGCTCAAATAAAAAAGCAGCTGTTTAGTCCACTGTTGTGTTCAAGGTAGATGTAAGCTAAGCAGCCGTGCTAAAATATGAATGACGTGGGGCTGAGATATGCCGGGCCGTGAAATGAAGACGTCTCAGGAATAAAGCCAGAAGGAAACAGAACATAACACTTAGCACTCGTGTGTGTGTATCTGGTTTACGGCAGCATATGTATGTACATACATAGTCGGCTGTCTCTGCGTGAGTGAGTCTGCGCTTGCTTATCTGCGTGCGTCTGTGTGTGCGTTGCTGTTTCAGCTTCAGGCAGAGTGATGATTGGCTCCCCCCTGAGGGCCTCTCTCTCTCTGCAGCATGTGGAAACCATGGCGCGTTGCCAGGATACAAGCCCCCAGTCTGTACTGACAAGTAGACATGAAGAGCAAAGATTAATTATTTACAAGCACACCCCTGTACGCTGTGACGACTTGGCACTTTTCCTGCACTAAATGTCACTATCTATGAAGCCATCACCCTTATTACTTATTTTATTTGGGTATTAATTCTGACCTCCAAACAGCGGCTTTGTAATCGAGCGCTGAATGCCGATGAACAGTTTTATGTTAACAGTTTTATATAATCTGGGGCCATTAATGCTACTAGTACTACTATAGATGTTGATTATGATAATAATTGTTATAAAAATAGCAGTTCTGAATATAGCGTAGGCCTAATCATATTAGTCTTCTCCAATATCCGGAGTTCATATATAATTCATGCTTTTCCTCTCTCCAAAGTAAGAGATGTCCCTTCAGATCCATATTTACCAAGCAAATTAAAAAGTTTAACGGTATTTGATGTGCCTTTCCTGCACACCAGCTGTCTAGTGAGCCATATAATGGCTTTTGTAGTACAGATAATGGTCACACACACACACACACACACACACACACACACACACACACACACACACACACACACACACACACACACACACACACACACACACACACACACACACACACACACACACACACACACACACACACACACACACTCACACACACATGTCTCGGCAGGTTTCGTCTTCCGTTCGCCCTGTGATGATTCTGGGAAGTGATGGCATCCATGCTCCTGACGCTCAGCGTAGGCCTTTCCTTTGTTATCCTCTTCCTCGGAGGCCTTAACGCGCGCAGCGGTGAAGCAGTTTATTTGCATTCGCTCTCATACATATTCATGCGCGCGGGGTCAGCTCACGTGGAGGGGAGAGATTTAATTGGTCTTTGGACGGAGAGGTTCCTGAGTGACAGGTGGAGGAGGAGGTGGAGTCCCGCTGCTCGCGGCATTACTGACCCTGGGCTGCTTTTCCTTTGTTTGAGTCTTTCTATGTAGAATTAGAAATCCTTTCATCTAAGATAATACATGAAATAATGGAATATTAATTTGCAGCACGTGCGGGACCACTGACAGATGCGCAAACTCATATATGAAAATACTGTATTGTCTAGACAGAGAAAAAAATATATAAATACACAATAAATATATATACTTAAAAATAACGGTGCTTAAAACGTTCTTTATAGAAGAACAATTTTTGGGTCCGCAAAGAACCATCTCTTCCTGACCTTTTTATAATCTGAAGAACCGTCTTCCACCACAGAAAGGTTCTTCAGATGTTAAAGGTTCTTTGTGGAAGCATTTAGATAAAAAGGTTATTTTACTGCATCGTGAAGCACCTTTATTTTTAAGAGTGTGTATATATATATATATATATATATATATATATAATACAACACAAAATAAGAAATTTAATATAATGTCTGAGCTGCTCTTTTCCATAGACTGAAAAGCTAAAATAAATAAAATAATAATAAAATACAATACAAATATTAGATAAAAAATTCATCAACAACAGAAATTTGAATTTGCTGCCAGAAATGCTGCCAACTAACTGAAATAAAATCTGTTGAAATTAATTACTATAAAATTACTAAACATCTGACTAAACATATGATAAAAAATGAATTAGTGCTAACTAGAAATATTTAAAAATAATAATAAAAATGACAAAAGAACATAAAAAATTACTGAATATATATAATATATATATATATATATATATATATAAGTAATATAAAAAACACAATGGGGACTATAATAGTATATGAATAATACTAAAATAACATTGCTCAAAAATGAAAAACGAAACAGCATAATAAAAGTTTTATAAGACTTTTGTGCTACATTCAAGTCTTCTTAAGTCAAATAATGATATGTTTGTGTGAGGAACAGTCAGAAAATAAAGTCATTATTCACTGAAAATCAAATCTTGTTTGACAACTGTGGTCAACATTCTTCGTTCATCATATTTCATTGTATGGAGGGAAAAATATATATACAGCATATACAGTCTGCTATAAATATCTCCTTTCATGTCCCATGGAAGAAAATTAGTCACACTCGTACTTCATACACATGAAGAGTGAACTTCATCATCATCAGAGTGAATAAATGATGACAGAAATGTCATTTTTGGGTGAACTGTTCCTTTAAAGTCTATTGAAAACAATGCTTATTTTTTGTGTTAGAAAACAGCCTTATCGCTATGACATTTCAAAGGCTCATCCATCTCAATATCTCATATGATCTCACACACGAGACAAACAGTGTCTATGCAGTCAGATACAACGCTGACACCTCTGACCTTTCTGAATGTGTGCGTGTCTATATAAGCATGTGTACAGTTAAGTAGGCCAAATACGGAAGAGATGGTCTACATTCTGACTTCAGGGATGTTGTTAGGCAGAAGCATGCAGTGTTGCTCTGATGTGTAATTTGTTATCATAAGACGGACCTCTCCTCTTCTGATTACTGGCCTCTTGTATTCTGTCAGCCCCCCATTTCCCAGCAGAGATGTATACTGTTCTTGGTGAAGGACATGAGGCGGAGAGAAATGTGCTGTTTATCAGGTCCTAGATTGTTCGGAATAATTTAAATTCATGTTGTGAGTCTAGTTTCAATAACACTGCAAGGCTGCAATTTGCAGTTCCAGTGGTTAGTCCTGAGCACTTATTTGTGAAATAACAATCACCAGTACTATCCATAATTAGAATCATTGTGTTCATAATTACTGACATTTCTGATTGAGCAAATTTGAGCTGAAATAATGCTTCACAAATTCAGAAACACGGTTAAAAAAATAAACACAAATGACAAAAAAAGTAATTGTGACTATTGGGGGTTTAGAAGGTATCGAGCACCTAAAAATGAAAATCTGTTAAATTCTGTTTATATATGTATTATGAATAATATTTCAAATGTTTTTTTTGAGTGGAAGTCGATGAGGTGCAAAACAACATTGGACAACATTGTCATTATATTTACAAAAAAAACACTGAGACGTTAGAAAATATCTAAATATCTTTTATAATCCAAAGATGAAAGAAATACATACAAGTTTGAAATTACATAATTCAACAGTTACATGATTCAACAGTATTTTAAAGCATATTTTTTGTAACATTCTAAAGGTACACGGTGCAATTTTAATCACATTTGAGTTGGTCTGTACCTTGAAGTGTTCTCTTCCTCGTCTCAAAATATGACAAATCTCCTCGACCTGTCATACATTTCCAGTCTATAGTTTGCAGTATTATGATACAGACGCAAGGTAATTTCATCCGCCCACTTCCATTCAGGCTCACACAATTAGCGGCCGGCTCTGATGAAAGAAAAATCTTTAAGGAGCGATTATAGCGATGGAATTTTATATTGGTTTTTAAAATCCAATTAACTTTTGAAAGCGTGTGACTTTTGGACAAATGATGTGTCGCTGCAGTATTGTTGAGAAACACTGGGCGGAGTGATAATTGGCAGCTGTACAAAAAGCCTCTGACAGCTTCAGAAACGTCTCTGTGAGCAATCAAGTGCCTGGCGAAGAGAAACCTGAGCTAGCCATCTAGCCGTTTTTTGTGTGTCATTAGTAAAGACTTGTGGATTTATCATTGACAGCAATAATTTTTTCCTGATTATTCAAATTCCACTATTTATGTTCTTGAATTGATGCCTGGAATGGCTCTGCATTTCAGCAGTCAAGAGCCTTGAGAGCTGCAGTGCATTTTGTGCTGTAGACCAGAGAAGATTTCATAATTATGTATTACGTCAAAGCTATTATACTGTTCTGTATAAATACTGCACTACAATAAATTACTTAGATTAACTTAAATAGTTTCAAATAACTTAATATTTTAATAGTCCATGTGAAAAAAAGTGCTTAACTGTATTGAATGTGCACTTCAAATCTTAAAAATATATTTTTAAAAACTATACTTTGAGATAATATAATATTAATAAAATAAAATTCCCCCTAAGTAAAGAGTACACTTATATGACTGTTTCTTAACACACTTTACTATACTTTTAGAGTGCAATTTGTTATGTCAAATAAAAAGAGTTATTTTAAAATATGGTTACACTTCATTTTAAGGTGTCCTTGTTACAGTGCAATTATACATTTAAGTACTGAGCAATATTAATTAACTTCAAGTAGTTACTATATGGTTGGGGTTAGGATTAGGGTTTGGTTTAGGGTTACTTGCATGTAATTATGCATAATGTATTGGTATTATAATGGTAAGTACATGTAACGTGTAACAAGGACACTATAAAATAAAGTGTTACCTAAAATACATATTAAACCATGTTTTAATAATATTTTGATGTGCTGACTAACAACGAATAACTGATTATAATTTGAACTGTAGTGTTATTTGATGCTCTATGCAAATGTATTATAATTGTAACTGCATTGCAAATGTGTTATTACAAATATATGTAAATACATGAAATACAAGTTTTAATAAAAATGGCATTAAAGTATATTTTAGTTTACCATAAATGCCTGTCAGGACATTTAGCCTAACAATTTAACCATATTATAAAATAATATTGATCTTTGTTAATTTTTGTTCATTATCCAATGTTAATTTGTACAACAAAATTGTATTTCTTTTTACTTTTAATTATTATAATGAAATGTTTTATTCCTGTATGTGGAGGAGATAATTACAAATAAAAAGCAGTTAACTGCAGATCACTTTGGATACGAATCAGAATCAGAATGAGCTTTATTGCCAGGTATGTTTACACATACAAGGAATTTGTTTTCGTGACAGAAGCTAACGCAGTGCAACAGAATGACAATGAAAGAACAAAAACACAGATAATAAAAATAACAATTAAAAAGAACAATTAAATAAGGAATAACAATATACAAATCGACAATTTATGTACAGGTATAACAATGAGCATTTTTGTATGTACAGGTAATGTTATGTGCAATTGAAATGTAGACTAAGTATGTGTGTTAGATAAATAGTGTGTGTACCATAATTATTGTCAAGTGTTCATGAGATGGATTGCCTGAGGGAAGAAACCGTTCCTGTGTCTGGTCATTCTGGTGCTCAGAGCTCTGTAGCGTCGACCAGACGGTAACAGTTCAAATAGGGAGTGTCCTGGATGTGAGGGGTCCAGAGTGATTTTGACAGCCCTTTTGCTCACTCTGGATAAGTACAGTTCCTAGAGAGTGGGAAGGGTTGTACCAATGATTCGCTCAGCAATCCGGACTACCCTCAGTAGTCTTCTAAGGTCAGATTTGGTAGCTGAGCTGAACCAGACAGTTATTGATGTGCAGAGGACTGATTCAATGACGGCAGCGTAGAACTGTATCAGCAACTCCTGTGGCAGGTTGAACTTCCTCAGCCTCAGCTGGCGAAGGAAGTACAGCCTCTGCTGGGACTTTTTCACAATGGAGTCAATGTGATTGTCCCACTTCGGGTCCTGGGAGATGGTGGTGCCCAGGGACCTGAATGACTCTGCTGCAGTCACAGTGCTGTTCATGATGTTGAGGGGGTGGAGAGCAGGGGGGTTTCTCCTGAAGTCCACGATCATCTCCACTGGTTTGAGCGTGTTCAACTCCAGGTTGTTAAGACTGCACCAGACAGCCAGCTGCTCAACCTCCTGTCTGTAAGCAGACTCTTCACCTTCCTGGATGAGGCCGATCAGTGTGGTGTCGTCTGCAAACTTCAGGAGGAGCTTGACAGAGGGGTGTTTAGATGTGCAGTCGTTCATGTGCAGGGAGAAAAGCAGTGGGGAGAGAACACAGCCCTGAGGAGCTCCAGTGCGGATCATACGGGTGCTGGATGTGTATTTTCCCAGCCTCACTAGCTGCTGCCTCTCTGTCAGTAACTGTTGATCCACTGACAGATGGAGGTGGGCATGGAGAGCTGCGTTAGTTTGGGCAGGAGGAGGTTTGGGATGATAGTGTTGTGGATAGTGTCCACAAACAGGATCCTCACATAAGCCCCTGGTTTGTTTAGATGTTGCAAGAAAATAATACAGTCCCATGTTGACTGCATCGTCCACAGACCGGTTTGCTCTTTAGGCAAACTGAAGGCGATCCAACAAGGGTCCAGTGAAGTCCTTCAGGTAGGACAGCACCAGTTTTTCAAATGACTTCATGACCACAGACGTTAGAGCCACAGGCCTGTAGTCATTTAGTCCTGTAATTTTGGGTTTCTTTGGGATGGGGATGATAGTGGAGCGTTTGAAGCATGAAGGGACTTCGCACAGTTCCAGTGATCTGTTGAAGATCTTTGTGAAGATGGGAGCCAGCTGGTCAGCACAGGATTTCAGACAGGCTGGTGTGACACTGTCTGGGCCTGTTGTTTTTTTCCTTTTCTGCTTCCGGAAGACCTGGCACACCTCGTCTACGATGATCTGAATTGCAAGTGTGGGGGAGAGGGGGGTTGCTGGAGGTGTTAATGGTTGTGTGGAGAGGTGTCCAGAGCGGGTGTGGGGTGTTTTTTCAAATCTGTAATAGAACTCATTCAGATTTTCTGCCTGTTGTTGATTCTCCACAGTGCTGGGGGATGGTGTCTTGTAACTGTTGATGTCTTTCATACCTTTCCACACTGAAGCAGAATCACTGGAAGAGAATTGGATCCTTTGCTTATCGGAATAATTCCTCTTCGCTACTCTGATCTCCCTTTCCAGTGTGTATTTGGCCTGTTTATTCAAGACTTTATCCCCCTTCCTGTGAGCATCTTCTTTGGCCTGATGGAGCAGTCTGAGTTTTGCAGTGAACTATGGTTTGTCATTGTTGTGTTAAATGAGTCCTGGTAGGAATGCACATGTCCTCACAGAAACTGATATACGAAGTGACAGTCTCTGTGAGCTCGTCCAGATCGTTTGCAGCAGCTGCAAAAACACTCCAATCAGTAAGGTCGAGACAGGCTTGTAAAACCCGCTTTGCCTCGTTGGTCCATCTTTTTACAATCTTTACCACAGGTTTAGCAGATTTCTGTCTATAGGTTGGTATAAGATGAACCAGGCAGTGATCAGAAAGACCCAAAGCTGCCCGTGGGACAGAGTGATATGTATTCTTTATTGTTGTGTAACAGTGATCCAGTATATTACTGTCTCTGGTGGGACATGTGATGCGTTGTCTGTATTTTGGCAGTCCACGGGAGAGATCTGCTTTATTAAAGTCCCAAGAAGGAATAAAACAGAGTCTGGGTGTTGTTGTTCTGTGTCTGTGATCAGATCAGCGAGTTTCTGTAAAGTTGAGCTCACGTGCACTTGCAGAAGAATGTAGACACTCATGAGAATGAACAAACAGAACTCCCGCAGCGAGTTTGAACGGCTTGCAGTTGATGAAGAGCGTTTCTAGATCAGAACTGCACATCTTCTTTAACACTGTTACGTCTGTACACCTCCTCTCATTGATGTAAAAGCACGTCCCGCCGCCATGTGATTTCCCCGTTGATTCTGCTTTGCGATCAGATCTGATCAGCTGAAAGTTCAGAAGATGAAGTGCGCTGTCTGGAATGGCGCCATTCAGCCAGGTTTCCGTGAAACACAGAGCAGCAGAGTTTGAAAAATCCTTGTTTAACCGGGATAGCAGAAGAAGTGCATCCGTTTTGTTGGGTAGAGAGCGGAGATTCGCTAGATGGATGCTAGGCAATGGCGTTGTTAATCCCTGCCGACAAAGCTTCCCCCATCTGCGCGTCCTGAATCGTCTAAACAGCACTGCTGCTCCGCTGACTACAATGTCCAGCAAAACATCAGTATAGACTAAATCCTGTGAAATATCGGGTGGTGTGTACTTCCGAATGTCCAGCAATTCGGACACTCTGGTGAAACTGATTGCAGGGATATAACTAAAGACAGGACAAACTAACAAAAACATAAAAACAACTGCGGACGACGCCACAAAGGCTGCCATCTACGGTGCCATCTTTATTTCATCTTTATTGGATAAAAGCGTCTGTCAAATGCATAAAATGTAAAAAAAATTGACAGTGTACAACTGTCTAATTATTCCAACCTGGTCTCATAAAAATACGTACCTCTGTGCACTTTCTGTGCGGCACCGTTTTACATACCTTACTGCACATTTTGCTGCAGTTTCAAAGAGAAATGTCCACTGAGTGGCACTAAAACACAGTTTAAATACGTGAACCCTGGCATGTTTTATTACGTAGATATATGTACATATTGCTGTGTTTTCATTATGTTGCTACAAGTACGTATTGCTGCGGTTCAGAATTAAAATGTCCAGGGTCTGTCACTAAAAGTTAATGCTCTATCGAGTTGGAAATATGCCCTACACCAAACCCACCCCTAAACCTACCCGATAGAGTTAACAAATGCAAAACTGATATAAAAACGTATTTGTTGATGCAACCATGCTATTTCAACTTCCTTATTTGCAGATTTGAACTGCTTTGTCGAGCCGTGATTACACAGGATTCAAACCATTGCTCCTCGCCTTCTAAGTACACCGAACTCCGTACTCCGTGAGCTACCGAATAAACTTACCATCTATGAAAACCCATAGATGTGAAGCTGGATATGTGTGATGCTAATGTTCAAAAGCATCAGTTTTCAAATCTCCCAGCTTTTTAATATTGTTTTGAAATCATAACATGATATTCTTCAAGTATTTGTGCGAAAATTACGCTTTAATAATCAAAACTCGATAAATTTGTGTGAAAAGGAGTAAAAGATGTCAAGAGTTTTACTGCCAGTGTTTGTTTCTTTTGGAAACTGCAGTAATGTGTAGTTATAGTTACGTATTTCTTGTCTCGCTAAAAAGTGCACCCAGGTACGTAAATGCCATGAGACCAGGTAGAATTATTCTTAAATGATCGTTCCAAAGCTCTCTCTTCCAGTAAGCCTGTTGAAATGGAAAAGCTTAAGTGAATCATTGCTGCACATTGTTCTAATGTACCATCATGATGGGGAATTGTGGATGAGTTTCCGGAATGCATTAGTTATGAATGCCAGTTCCTGCATAGATCCATTTTCTGTGTTAGACAAAAGATAATACCTCTTACTAAAAACTGATGAGGTGTGACCTTGTTAGAAGGTGTCATAAAGGATGCGATTTAGAAACAAGAAAATACGTATTTCGCCCGTCAACTCGACATCAGTTTCAGCACAATTAATTCTGCAACCAAACTTAATTGAGGTTTGTCAAATGTAACCCAGCAAATAAGAAAAACATGCTAGAGGAAAAGAAGACAAAAGAAAAGTCTGGTGACCTTAATGAACAACACAAAGTTTTGATGAAAGAGCGGCAAGGACATGAAAGCTGTAATCTTTTTTGTTCGGCTCGATCTCTTCTCTTTGACTGCCTCTTTCATCACACCATTACAAAGGAAGTCAGTGAATAAAAACAACACATCAATAAAAAATATCAGTCGTAAAAAAACAGCTAATTACTACTGCCTTGCAGTTGTACTCTCTGGTGGTGTGCTGTCAGATTTCAGCAAGTTCACCCCAAGGCATGAACACTAAGATCAAGAATAAAACTTTCATTTCCCCTGCAAACAAGCTCAAAAGTTTTGTTTATAAAAATCTGCGATTATTGCCAGCATTTTGAGGGACATAGTACCCGATGCAATATAAATACATTAGAGAATGAAAGTGTAAAAATACACCATTAGCACCAATATGCCATTTGTGAATAATTAGAATAAACAGATTATATGTTTTTAGTAACAGCTTTATGGATTTATGAAATATAGATTTGCATACAATACACACACACACACACACACACACACACACACACACACACACACACACACACACACACACACACACACACACACACACACACACACACACACACACACACACACACACACACACACACACACACACACACACACACACACACACATACATATATATATTATTATTATTATTAATGTTTTTATTTATTCATATTTAAATATATAACTTTGAATAAAAAATATAATATTTAATAATTTTTAATAATACTTTTGGTACCTTTTGCTTTTACTGACCTGGAATAAACAATTGAATAATTAATGACATTTATGTGATTTCCATTACACAGTGAAAAATAAATTGGTAACACTTTAGTATAGGGACCAATTCTCACAATTAACTAATTGCTCATTAGCATGCCTATTATCAACATGCTGGCTGTTTATTAGTACTCATAAAGAGACATATTCTGCATCCCTAATCATACCAAATACCTAAACTTAACAACTACCTTACTAACTATTAATAAGCAGTAAATTAGGAGTTTATTGAGGCAAAATAACTAGTTAATGGTGTGTTAATGATGAGAATTGGCATTGAATGGCATTGAAATAAATGTTAAATTTTGTAGCCAAAAAAAAAATTCTGAAGTGTTTTCCTGACCAACATACTCCAATAATGTTTCTATTATTTACCGTTTTTTTATATTTTATAGTATAGAATACAGTGTAATTATGAATTAAACCTCCAATTCACTGCTTATTACAATGTAATTACATAGTTGCTAATCACGCTGATGTAAAGAGTTTCTTTTTTTGGAATGAAGAAAATCATCTTTTTGGCTCGCAGCAGTGATGTGAGCACTGAATCAATGTCCCGAACCACCGTCATAATGGGGGGGGGGGGGGGTTGTGTTGGGAACGGGGCAGGAACAGAAGCCAGCCCAGCACTGCATTAGCATACTCCCAAACAGGCTGTTAGCAGAAGAGGGTTTTAATTAGCTATTTTCCCGCTAGCAAATGAGGAAATTATCGACCGAGCAAAACAAGCCAGAGACAACTGGCCCGCCACCAATAAACACATGGGCTGGTACACACACGCACACAAACACATGCACTTAACATGCACGGCGAGCGTGCGGCAGGCCTGCACATGCACATTAATGCCTCATACACACATACAATCATAATAAATGGCTCAGATGATGAGAGAAAAGCTATCATTACATTTTTCTAAAGTCTCTCTCTATCTCCCTCTATAAACGTTATATTAAAGTGTAGCACTAATGCTCTCTCCAAGTGTTTAATGGCTACTTCAGGAGCACAGATCTCCCCATAAACACAAACCTGCACAACAACATCTAAAACGTGTTTATTTACCAACACATTCCCTCTTTGCTGCAAGACTTATCAAAGGCTTATTTAGGTTATAATTGCATCCTCGTCATGCTTGCTTACTTCAGTGGTGGCATTAATATTTAAATGAAAAGGCCCATGTTTGCCCCACGGTCTGCTGAGGAAGTGAAATCTCTTCTCTTTACTCTGGAGACTGAAAGACTCTCACAGCTCCTGAATCTCAACCGGTGCGCCGCCAGAATTTAGCATGAATTTATTGTATATTGCTGCCAACTATAGATGATGTATTTGCACAGTAACGTTTACAGTAGTACTGTAAACACATACAATTAAATGACCTATAATTATATTACTGTATATAAATTATATAAAAATGCTATTATTTATTTTATTATATTATCTTTGTACCTGTTGCTATTAAACTTCTGTCAAACGATTAATCGTGATTAATCGCATTCAAAATAAACGTTTTTTTTTTACATAGTATATGTGTCTGTACTGTGTAAATTTATTAAATATATATATACATACAATATATATTTTGAAAATATAAACTGTATGTATATATATATTATATTATATTTATATTTTATATATATAAATATATATAACATAAAAAAAATAAACATAACATATTTTTCTTCAATATATACATGCATGTGTTTGTATTTTATATACATATATATATATAATATATATATATATAATATATATATATATATATATATATATATACATATATTATGTAAACAAAAACGTTTATTTGGATGTGATTAATCAACGATTAATAGATTTTATCGACACAATATCGACCAAACAATCATGTTCTGTAAAACCCAGTGAAAAAGAAGTGTGCTTAATTGTACTAAAAAATGCACTTAAATTAATATTTACAAATTATATAATATAGCCCCAGTACATTTATTTCAATAATGATAAAAATAAATACAATTTAAATTAAATATAAATTTAAACTAATATGTTTTAAATTACTTGCAATTAATATGCAATAAAATGTCTTAAGACATTAAAACACTTAACTTAAATATTGTCTTTTCAAAGTATGTTATTTCTATAATAAGTATTAAAAATATGCTAAAGTGTTTTATTTATTTATTTATTTATTTTGTTTATTTATTTTTGAGAGAGGGAGAGAGAGAATGAATGAATAAAAAAATTAATATAAGATGAAATAATGTTCAACAACACTTTAAATGAAACGCAACTATTGTTGACTGTTATCCCACAATGCAGCATTTTTCACATGTTTTAAGTGCCATTCATTTGTTGTTATGGGAGAAAATTGACAATCCTGCGTTGATTTCATTGTAAAGTTCTGAATAACTTATTGTACGAAAACTGGAAGTTTCTTTTTACAATGGATTCTAATGACAAGAAACATAAAATAGGCCAAAATAACAACAAAAGTGGAACTTGCAGTAACTTTTTAGCTAAAATATTCTGTAGACTTTTCTAGGACGTTGTTAAAATGTTTTCTGTAAATCTTCCAGTCGACTAATTACTGACACACATAGTGGGGCTGTTATTCTGCTGCTTGTATATTTCAGAAGACCCAGAAATATCCAAAAGGAAAACATGCCACTTCATTCCAATGAGACCTCGTCATGTTTAATATTTCACAACCTTTCTTTTCCCCTCCACCGATCCTGAAAATCTTTGTCTTGTTTCTGTCTCCCTGTGTCTTTAGGGAGGCCTTCTCTGGCATGGTTTCGAGGAGGATGAGAGGAGAGAGGAAGACAGAGAGAGATGCACGAGTTCCATCAGTAATTGGAGACTGGGCTGGAACTACGAGCAGCGAGAAATCGTGCAAGGTCTTCACTCCTCCGTGTATCCCATCAGCACTGACCTACAAACTGCCCGCCTTTCCCTCTCTGGATGCCAGCCAGAGTTCACCTGCTTCACTTCATTCCCGTCCCCCCTTCCGTGCTCGAGGATCTGTGACTTATCAGAGGGGGTTTAAGAAAGGCAGAGGAGTGCAGTGGCACCCGCTTCATCCGAAGAATCCCCGGAAAGATGAGGGAGTAGAAAGAGAGATAAGTATGAAAAAGAAAAGACTAGGGGGTTTTCAGCAGTGAAACTCTCTGACTTTCATTTGGTTAAAGAAATAAGTAAATAAATAAAACAAAACAATTTACTTTTATCGTCATTTACTAACCCCGCTGTCATTCCAAATAGCTTTATTTTCTCTTTTTACTAAACAAAAATGAGGTAAAGGACAAAAAGCAGCATAAAAGTGTTATAAAATGCTTCTAAAAATATCACCCGTAATCACGTGACACACATGAATGATCTCTAGCATCACTAAATGATCTACTTCACCCAAAAGCACCACACACCACAATAAAAGTAGAATATGAATGCAAGATTATGTATATAGCACATTTCATATACAAAGGTAATTCAAAGTGCTTTACATAGCCTAAATTAATTAATTAATTAACCACAATCAGTACACGAGAAAATAGAAAATAAAAAGGATTTAAATTATTTAAATTAATAAAAAATAAGATAAAGTTAAACGTCTTAAATTTCATTTTGAGCCACACATGTAATATGGGCTAATTTATTATACTTTAATGTTTCTTTTATGTTCTTTTTCTGAGCTTTGCAGTAATATATATATATATATGAACTAACACTAGCTTCGCTGATCTTTTTTCTAGTCTTTTTGTATTCTATCTGTTTGTTTTAGTTTTATTTATTATAAAATTAACAAAAGCAAAAAAGTCTTCTAACACGAGCTTGCTTTATTCTTTTTCTATTCTATCTGTTTTCTTTTTATTTATTATATAATTAAAACAATTGCTATGTGTACTGCGTTAAGCTAACTAAGACTTGTTATATTGCATATTATTTCTCTTTTGTTGATGTTGATTGCTTCCATTGTCCTCATTTGTAAGTCACTTTGGATAAAAGCGTCTGCTAAATGATTAAATGTAATATACACCCCCCACTGTCATTATGGCTTGGATATTCTGCTTAATATCACATTTTGTATTTGCCAAAAGAAATGCTGACAAAATGTTATTTTGAGGGAAATATTTGAGATAGATGAAACTACACACTATCTTTGAGGTGTCTAGTATTAATATATGGATTCACATATATTCAGTTTTGATGAGTGTGGTCATAGAGTGAGCAAACATGTTGATGGTCACAATAGTGACCGGTGGGATAACAGTGAACTTAGGTATACAATATAAATCCAATTATTGTTTTTAGTGAAAATTACACTAAAAAATGTGCAATGACAAAATATTGCACTAAATAAAAAATTTCACGTTACAAAAATATTTTAATATTGATGTTGTAATAGCACTAAAATAAGTATTTGATGTTATATTTTACAAAAAATTCACAATTTTGAAATGCGTGGATGGTTGTATGTCTTGTCTTTTTTCCCAGTGTTCCTATCAATGTTATATAAGGGGTTTTTATGCATAATAGTAACCCTAGAATGTGATCAAACTGTTTAAAATAGCTGAGCTAAGATATATAACAATTTTCATGACTGCAGAAATATGTTAATTCAGTACACACATTATCCCACCAGTCACAATTGTGACCGACCATAAAACACACTTTTCCCCAAAAATTCAAAAATAATTATTGATTATTTCAAAGGGTTACTAATGACACATCATTTGGATATTTTCATGTCTGGGAAAAATTTAAGATTAAATGGGTTAAGAACTAATACTTAAATCATGGCAGAATAATTGAGTATTTTGTTATTTTTGTAATTATTTATCATTTTAATATGGAGTAAATCTAATGCTAATTAAACACTATACTTTGAGCATGCAGAATTTATTTGGATACTGCATCGATCACAATATTCAACATCTTTTTTAAATGCATGAACAAATATAACCAATAACAATAACTCCACAATATAAAATATACAATCTACTCCATTTTTCTGCAGCTTTAAAACTTGTTCTTTAAATTCCACTAAGAGTTCACAAAGTGATATCAAAATCTTCTATTGTTCACACGCCTTCACGTGATATGAATTCATACTTGATCTTTGGAACACAGCGAAATGTGAAACTTCTTCAAATGAATGGAAGAAAAAGTCCAGAGTGACCAGAATGCATCTAAATGAGATGCTTTGACTTTCAAATCACTTCAACTGTATTTGTTTCAAACGGAAAGTTTAAAGGTTTGGCAAAAGTAAGATCTCTTTTTACAATACTGTAATTGGTCTTATGTAACACTGAATCATTTGTGATCAAAGGAAATGTAGGACAAGAGAAAGGTATTTGCTTTGGTCTTGAATTCTTTGGATAATCAGACAGCAGAATATATATATGTGCCTCCTCTTCTGCTTAGTTTTAATTAGCAGAGCCAGACAGGAGAGAGAAGGCCAGCAGAACAGCTTCCATTAGAGAGAAAAGAAGAGGAGAGATACAAAGAAAAAGAAAGGGATGGAGGAAAGGAAATGAAAGGAAAAGAGAGAGAACTGCCGCTGTGCTTCCCCTGGTCAATTAGTGTTGCCAGAATTAGAGAGAGAGAGAGAGAGAGAGAGAGAGAGAGAGAGAGAGAGAGAGAGAGAGAGAGAGAGAGAGAGAGAGAGAGAGAGAGAGAGAGAGAGAGAGAGAGAGAGAGAGAGAGAGAGACTGGGAAGTGAGTGCTGGTGAGGGAGAGGCGGCCCCATAACTATCTCCTGCATTTTAATTAGCTGAGTGAACAGTCCTCCACGGGATACTCCACATACCGACCCATCACCATGACAGCCACAGAACAGCGTTCCGGGTAGCCAGACACGGCAGGAATATTTAGTGAACAAATTCAGTGCCAGGCTGAGTGTTTGACTCCATCTCAAGGCTGTGTTTTCCCTCCAGTTAATGACCTATAGGACTAAAAAGAGACCCAGACTGTTTGAGACGCTTCCAAAACCATCATTGCGCGGTGCCAATGTGGAAGTCATTTAGTAACTAAATAAAAGACTCTTTTCTCTAATGCCATTGCAACTTTGTATTCATGTTTATCATTTCAGAACACTTTTTAGTAAAAGGAAACTATGTAATAAAAACTTGTATTTTATTAGAAATTATACAAAATATTTTTTATATAAATGAATTATGAATTTTTACTGAATTAATGGATTGATAATTGTTTATGATTTTTTTAAATATGTGACCCTCTCTGTGAAAACCCAGCTAAAGTCATTTTTGTGTGATTTACTTTTTTCTACAAAAAAAATCATCCTTCATATGGTAAAGAAAATTCTGTGAAAATGTAACCTTTATATCTTTAATATTGACTGAGTGAGGTCATGTCAAAGTTTTAAATTAATGGTAGAAATCAAACTTTGATGCTTGTTTTCTCATAATTCGATTTTTAGACTTTAGCCTGGATTTCACAGAGAGGGTCACATATTATTATATTCATATTTATTGTAATCTTTCAGCCTGGCACACACTACCATCTAAAAAATATTTTCCTCACCAATGATGCACTTACTTAATCAAAAACGAATGATAAATAATATTTTATTTGAATTTAAAATAACTGTTTTATATTTTCATATATTTCAAAATGTCATTTATTACATTACATTCATCCATTCTTCGGTGTCACATGACCCTTCAGAAATCATTCTAATATGCTGATTTGCTGCTCAAGAAAATTATCATTATTATCAATGTTGAAAACAGTTGTGCTGCTTAATATTTTAGTGGAAACTGTGATGCATTTTCCTCAGGATTTATTTAAAGAATAGAAATTTCAAGAGAACAGCATTTTGAAAGATGCATATTTTGTAACATTGTAACTGTGACTTTGGATCGGTTTAATGCACCATTGCTGAATAAAACTATTAATTTAATATACACAAGGTGTAGCAACTATCATAACTGCCAATTTACTAGTCACTAAAACTAATCTATTAACTAACTAATCTAAAACTCTCTCTCTATACATGTCTATATATCTCGTACACACTAAGTGCACCACAAATAGTGACAGGTGCTATTCGCACAAAGTGTATAAATAGAAGTTAAATATGTGACCAATGGTGAGAGGAGTCAGTGTAAATAACCTTTTGCTCTCAGTATATACAGACAAATATTACATTAAAAGGTGCAGTATTCATTGATAAGACTGTCTGTGTATTTTGGAACTGACACTTGGCCACATGACTTGTTAATTAGCCAAATATTGTATAGTTACCAGCCAACGCAACCACAACATGACTAGTTGGATAGGAGTCTACCACTAGTACGTTCATTAGCTTTTCTCTCCGTTAAGAAAATGTTTCATTTTCTTAACCTATTTACGAAAACAGTCCCAGTGGATCAGTGAAGCCAATTCCCTTTTGTTCTCTTCTTTTCTTCTTGTAGCAGGTGTGTCAGGTGCTACCTGTCAGACAGCGTCCCACTGTTCTGTCCTGTCTTTCCCATTTCCGTGCTTTACAGCTTCCACATTAATCACTGCTCTGTCTCTTCTCTCACCCGTCGTCATTTGTTCACGTCCCTATCTCCTCCTTTGCCACAAATCACTGCTAATTGGGTTCTCCTGGTTTGTGCTCTTAGAGCAGAGCAGTGTATCTCTTCTCTGCAGAGACCTTCGTTTGAAGACTTCAAGCTGGAAATGGGTGCTGGCGGTAAAGGTGTAAATACAGTTTTACATTTTTACTGAGGTCTGCACAGATAATTCAAGCAGCACACCCAAAATACAATTATTAATTAATCTCCTCACATTGTTCCAAAACCACACTCTTAACTCTTTCTTCGCAATTGACGAAATTTTACATAATTTATGAGACAACACTTCCCTACAATTGGCGGAATTTTTGGTCATTTATGAGACAACGCTTTCTCTGCCATTGAGAAATTTTTCTGTCATTAATGAGACAACTCTTCCCCGCTATTGATGACATTTTCCAACATTTATGAGACGGTTCCCTGCCATTGTCGAAATTATCTGTCATTTATGAGACAACTCTTCCCCGCCATTGACAACATTTTCTGTCATTTATGAGACAATGCTTCCCCGCCTCTAACATAATTTTTCTGTCATTTATGAGACAACTCTTCCCCGCCATTGACAACATTTTCTGTCATTTATGAGACAATGCTTCCCCGCCTCTAACATAATTTTTCTGTCATTTATGAGACAACTCTTCCCCGCCATTGACAACATTTTCTGTCATTTATGAGACAATGCTTCCCCGCCTCTAACAGAATTTTTCTGTCATTTATGAGACAACTCTTCCCCGCCATTGACAACATTTTCTGTCATTTATGAGACAATGCTTCCCCGCCTCTAACAGAATTTTCCGTCAGTTATAAGAAAACTCTTCCCTGCCATTGACAACATTTTCTGTCATTTATGAGACAACTCTTCCCTGCCATTGAAGGAGTTTTATGGTATTCAGTGTTTTCACTGTTATATGGTTGGAGCCGCTATTAAACATCTTCTGAAAGACTACTGAATCCTTAGGTCAAGACATGGCAAAGAAGAAGAAACAAGCCACTGCGTATATAAGCAGATGCATATGTAAAATAACACAACTGTCAAGCATTAAATAAACAGCACATAAATCAAAACGTTTCTGAATGAAATGTCGACCCAGGAAGTGGTTTAGGACTGTTAAGCTTTAGAGGTGTTGAGGGAAGCGCTCTTCTCATCTATGTTTTGACCATCATTCTGAATCCGATCCATCTGTAGTCTTTGACAGAAAGGTGGTTTTCTCTTTTTCTTTATATACTTACCCACATTCAGGTGTTGATAAAAAAGAACGCATGAAGCTAGAATAAAACGTGTTTGTTTGTTTGTTTGTTTGTTTAAAAGCAGAGGTTCTGTTCTTTCTTTTGATATATTGCATGTTCAGATATTCCTACAACAAAATATTCTGGAGGCCATGAACATTTTGTGAAAATGATCAAAAATGCTGGTGGTGGCTGACAAGTAAAAAAAAAAACAACAACAAAAACCCGCTCGCAAGACAAGAGTTAAAAACAAATGGTTCCTTATTGGCATTTATGGTTCCATGAAAAATTATTAACATGCGCAAAACCTTACCATTTCACAAAAGGGTCTATATAATGTAGTGATTTTTTTAGACTTGAATTCAGATGAATCATAGATCTAACCCAACATAATTATTTATTCTTTAATGGACTGCATGTTTGCAATTGCAATCGTTCTTTTTTAATAGAGCATTTCTTTGATTTATGACAATCTGGTTTAAATTATTTAAATTTGCAGCTTCTCAAATGCATTATAAAATGGCACGGATGCAATTTATGTCTAAGCCCCAAGTTTAATTAAGTCACTTATAATTAAAAAAGAGGATTCTGACAATTTCAAGGATCTTCCTACGTAAATCTTAACATCATTTGTGGACACACACCACAAACCCCTCTGATATGATATCCAAGCACATATTTTTGACAAAGGAATCACTGCGGTTTACTTTCATTGCCTTTCACAAGTCAGTATCAGACAATGGCTCTGGCCCACTGCCCAGGTAACCCTCAGGGACCGGAGCAGAACGCAGCGGGGTTCTGGAGTGGTTCTGGAGGTTAGAGGCTATTCATATTCAATACGGCCTGGGCCTCTGTTCTACAGAACCCCCCTGGATCAGACTCACCAGCTCCAGATGGCAGAGATTCTATTACTAAGGACCCCACTGTGAGGGTCCAACCCTCCAGCATCTTTAGAAAGAGATTAACCAATATCAACATACGCCAGGGTAGGCATTCCTTCAGAGATACACAAAACACTAATGGGCTCAAAATGTTAAATTGAGAACATTTTTAAATAGCTTGTCAAAATGTATTATACGAGATTCATAGCTAAAGGGCGTTGCTAGACGCATAGCGCGTTTAGCCCTTTGCTACTATTAAAACTTTTTTTTATTAACATGCTAAACAAATTCATTCCATTTTGTGTTCAGAAAATTGTACTTTAAATTCAATCTGCCTATAAAGCATCTGTCAAATGATAAATGTAAATATTACACTGCTTTTCCACCTCAAAAATTTGTTTAAAGGTCACAATACAACGCAACTAGACACAAATCCTTTCTTCTGTATTGTGACGTGCATCCGAGTGAAAAAGATTATCGGGAAAATAAGTGCAGTAGGGCAGGGTCTTGGTTTGATGCACTGGTTGTTTATGTCAATGCAAGCCTGCAGTTGATTATAAGAAAGATTTTAAGTGGACTAAATGATTAGAATGATGAAATCTGACCTACGTCCCAGTGTGTATACTATCCACCCTATCTACCCTAAATAGTATTGAAAATGACTAATATCACATAGAATTTAGGATGGATAGTACGCACATGGGACGCAGGCCTGGTGTTATACAAATCGGGTCCTTCATCAAAATTAGGTCTCCATTAGGACCCCAGATGATCCCATTGGCTCAAATAAGTTTTATAGTTACTCTCTTTAGTGACAGATTTCACCAGAAGATCCAGTTATGAAATTTTGATTAAAAATTATGAGGTCTAAATAAATATATATATTAAAAAAGTAATAAACGTGGATTAACTTTAAAATAGACAGACCTTAATTTTTTTATAAAAACTATACTGTTTATAAACTTTAAGACAACAAACACACATCTATATATTGATACATTTAGACTATAACACACACACACACACACACACACACACACACACACACACACACACACAACACACACACACACACACACACACACACACACACACACACATTTAGTTTTAAAACTATATAGTCTTAAATGGCAAGATACAGTCAGTTTGTATATATATATATTAAAATTATTATATATTATATTATTTTATTATATATTATATTATATTATCTTCCGTTAACATGCCTAAAACTGTAATACCATAAACATGTGTCTTGAATCCTCTGCCACAACATCAAGCAACCCGACCGGAGACCAGCGAATGCTGCTTTGTTTCCGTCAAGCTCGACTTGATTTTCTCCCAGCGTTTCTAAGTCAGTCAGTAATTGAGTGCATTGCAGTGCACAAATATAAGCCCTTTCTTCATTTACAGACTCCGCTGCTTATTTCCCCTCTCCCCGTCCTCAGCAGCATCTGAGGGTGATAAATTATTTACACAGGGTATGGATCTACAAGCACTCAATCCACTGCAGTCACTCAGCCATATTGCCCCGGGGAGAAGAGTGTGGCCAGGCATTTTACGAAAGAGCAAGCAAGCGTGGCGATAATGCACCGGCCCGATAAAGGTCAGCAGCCCCCCTCTGGGTCTCCTGTGATATTTTCATTATTGAAGGGAAGAGGCTGCTGTACGCCAGCACTCGCTGCACCGACCGAGGGATGGATAGAGCTGTGAAATGAGAGAACAAGAGAAAGAACGGTTAAGTATGGAAAGTGACTCAATATTATCTAGTATATAATATTAAAGCTTAAACTAAGAAAAAAATTGTCCATTAGAATGCCCAAACATTCAACCAAGCAACAAGATGAACTCCAATAATATTATGCTAAAACAGAATTCATTTTCAGTACCATCATTAACTGAATGCAGCCAATTAGAATCAAGTATTCTAAAAAAACAGTGTACACATTGGCAAGTAACCTTCAATATAAAAAGAAAAAAAGAGTGTGCTTAATTGTATTAAATGTGCACATATAGTGTTCTTCGAATCTTTAAAGTATATCAACTGTACTGGCAGATAAAAATATTATTTTACATATATTATTAAAAGTAGATATTAATATTAAATGCATTGATACTGAATAAAAGGTGATTTTTAAACCATTCTATTCATAATGTGTATATTCAATAATTTATATGCACTTACAATTACAGTGTAGCCACATGTAAACAAAAATAGTATTAATAATTTCAGTTTTAATCAATATGAAATTACAAATAAAGATTGTAATAAAAAATAAATGAAATCTTAATGGGTCAAATAAAGCTAATTTAATTTAATAATTCTATTAACTTGCAATTAACCGCCCAAAACATTAAACTATTGAATATACAAATATATTAAAGTGCACTTCCAAAAAATGAAAGTAGTTTAATCATCATTTTTCAAACCCATAGTCTATTATTTTTTGCACAACACAAGACGAGAACTTTCAAAAAAATGTTATGCAGCTCTTTTCCATACAACAAATACAACAAACTTGTGTGCTAAAAAAATTCTTAAGGTTACACAATGTCACTTTTTACAGTGAAGGCTCCCTCAAATAGATCAGCTGAACTAATGTGAGATCCAGGAACTGTTTTACAAAATCATTTCATGTACAAATATGGACCAACGTGCTGATGTAATACAAACATTTAATTAAATGTTGTCATAAAAAGGCTTTAAATTAGTGTCTTTTTTAATCTTCTATGGCCTGGCCTCGATGCTGTCACAACTAAATGATGGATGTTTAGATTATAATTTGCTTTCTGTGCTGTCAGCAGTGACTGTGCTGCTAGTGTAAGAGAAGCTGAGCCCAAGAAACAGATTTTAGCTTCTTAATATCAACGCTTGCCTCAGAGAACCTCAAAATGGGGTTGTGTTTCCTGAGAGGATCTCTCAAGTCTGTTTTAGTGAAACAAGGGCCCTCTTAAGGATGGTTGGGATGTTTTGTCATCAACCAACAGTCTGGACAGAATATCACTGTTTCACAGTGTTTTCTTTATTATAAAACATTATATGGAGCAGTGCATTATTTATTTTATCATTTATGTACAATATATTTCTTGCATTATATTAAATTACAACACTATTACTAAATAGACTACATTTAAGTATTTATCTAAATACCTTAAATTTAATCCATGAAATGTTCATGTCTTAGATTTCAAAATATGAGTTATTTTAAATGAGCAACACAAATCTGCACCTATATAAAGCAAACAACAGAGCACTGTATTATTGAGTGGTGTTTTCTTATGCAGGTTCAGTAGTTTCGATGATCTGCTGGGAAATGCAATGCTGAAATGTGTGCAGAATGTCAGTCAACTCAAAATACAAACCAGCAGAGACCCCGGCCTTCATTGCTAATTCAACAGATAACATTCTTTTAATGGAATTTTTCATTCTTTTGAAATTACTTCCTTGCCCAAGTGTGATCACCATCCCATAACTATTAAACATTAAATGGAATTATCACTCTGCAGCCACTAAATGACTAATGTTCAATTCGTTTGTAGCCGCATTACATAAATGCAGAAGTCTGATGTCGAATTAGATTAACTCCCCAGCTTTCTGACTTTTTTAAAGTACAATCACAAAGTTACACACGCTCTGTGGATATGAAAATGCGGTGGGCTATTAGGACTTGACTTGACACGGCACTCTTGCTTCCCTCCTGAGATGTACACAATGGAGCACGATGCAGGCGGAATTGAAGTTGCGCGAGGTCACCACCGCTCCTGTGAGGCATATCAATAGTGCTGCTATAGTCAGAGAGCTGATGAAGAGCAGAACAGCATGTCAAACCAAAATATTCCTTGATTGGAAAATTTTAAATACCTGCATCTTTCAGACCTGGACTACTTGAACTACTGTCAATGTAACATAATAATATTATCAAGTGGATGTAAAACATAACAAAGAATTGTCCTTGAGTGTGTGTTTAGCACTTGCAATGAAAATACATTTAAATATATATCTGCATGATTATGTGTGACAAGTCTTTATCTTTATAAAAAGGTTTTTCTAAATTTTTCTATATGTTAAAATACAGTTGCATAAAAATGTTTCTTGTTTTAATAAAAAACTGAATTAATCACAGCTGTAACAGGTTAATCACATACTAGAAAACTTGCATTAGCAATGCAGAATATTAATGTTATTGGGTATTATTCTTCTCCAATCAATGCAAATCTTTTAGTCTAGTTTTCACTTCATTTCCCAGCTAGCTAATTATGTCAAACAAAACATTAGACTACCACTGCATTGTCATAGTTCACTTTTTGTGTTATTGAAATTTGGTATGTGGCCCATTATTTTGTTATGCACTTCTTAATTTGACAGTTACTCTTAAGCTGAAGTCATGCATGCTTTAATTTGAGCTACTTAATTGGGATTGTTGCCATTTACGCATAATACAGTACAAACAATATTACTAGGTCTAGTTTCCTCTAAAATAATAGTTTGATCGTCCATCTTGCATAACTATCTATGCAAAACTAAAAAGCGGCTGTTGATATCTAAATAGGCCATATGCCTGAATTAACCTGGCTTACTTGCATTCAATCAAAATAAACATGAACATAAATACCAAGGGGAAAAATGTTACAAATAGTTTGTTTTAACAAATCCTTAACTAAATACAATATCAATATCTCAAACAGTAGAGCATGATGACAGCAACACAAAGATCATGGGTTTGATTCCCAGAGAATGTATAAACTAATAAAACGTATACCTTAAATGCTATGTAAGTTGCTTTTGATAAAATCATCTGCCAAATGCAGAAATACTAACATTTTAATAAAATCTATTAATTTGAAAATTGAACAGCAAATTCACTGTTCACAGCAAATTGACCATACTGCCTTAATGGTGGGGCAGTCGTGGCCTAATTGTTAGAGAGTCGGACTCATAACCTAAGGTCGCGGGTTCGAGTCTCAGGTCTGGCAGGGATTGTAGGTGGGGGGAGTGAATAACCAGCGCTATCTCCACTCCACCTTCAATACCATGACTGAGGTGCCATGGGCAAGGCACCGAACCCCCAACTGCTGCCCACAGCTCCGGGTGTGTGTTCACTGCGGTGTGTGTGTGCACTTAGGATGGGTTAAACGCAGAGCACAAACTCAGTGTATGGGTCACCATACTTGGCCACATGTCACGTCACTTTCAAATCTGTAAAGACCAGACTTGTCTACTTTAAACATTGTAAAAGCAGTGACATTTATAAATGAATTGAGTTCCATTCATTTAAATGTAACTGAAAGTTCATTGCATGTAACAGTAATAAAGTTATGTGAACTTTATTTTTTCATTATATTTTCCTCACTGTAATTTTGCTCATTGCTTAAGTTAAGTTTCAGCTGCGTATTGTATCTGTATAAAGTTTACAGTTATTAAATGTAAGTAGTTATCTCACAAATATCAAATTTGAAACTCAATCTGGAATTTCAAACGAAGTGTGGTAAATCATTGAGTTTAACTGTGAAAATTACAATTTATACTTTATATGTGTATTAAGTGATGCAAGTTCTTATTATACAACATATATAAAGTGCTTTAGCTCATAATTATAATTACAGTGTTATTAACTATTAGTTACAATTAATATAATCGTATTACTAATATTACCTTAACTTCTAATTTATCATTTCATCTAAATTAATTCTCTGTCAGATTTTAATATGCAGCTCTGGCTTTTTTTAACCAGCTTAAATTAAAGCAATAAGGAAGCCCATGTCAAGCAAGCAGCATGTTCTGACAAGCGAACGCAGGCATCTGTTAGCCTGGTGGTCTTTTCTGAATGTGACCACCATCTCGGCTCGCTGAATTGTCGTGATCGACAGGTCCAGGTTGCCGTACCCTGTCAGTCAACATGACGCGCCTGTAAAATGTCTGCACCGCTGTCACTCAAAACAAGAGCTCTGGACACACTCACAAAAGATGGCGAGGCAGGATGAAGGACACGGCTGATACAGCGGGCAAATCAGAAGGGCTACAAGACCTATCTGTTGTCATCCGCTGTCCCCTGACTTTGCCATCGAGGGAAAGAGAGCTCCCTGACCTTGTCCTCCGAGAGAAAATGTCATGAAGCAATCTTCCACAAAGCCCTCTCGAGAGATACAGGTTGCCTCTATTAAACAGGGAAATAAAGCAAAGCCCGTGGCAATTTGGAGTCTTCAAGCAAAGCATAATGGGTCAGTCCTGTCGATGTTTTTCGCTGTAATTTTCTTTCCCTCGCCATGCTCGCCTTTCACAACAAGCTCATTAAAACCGTGCATCAACTGACATTTTACCCCTCTCGCTCTCGCTCTAGTTGCGGATCATTAGTTAGCATCGTGCGGCTCGGAGGAATCGCAGTTTTTGAGATATGTGTGTGTGTGTGTGGTTTGATGAGTGTGTCACCCCCTCACCCACAAAGATGTCTCATTAAGAGTTCAGTAGAAGCACCTCTCTGTCCCCCCAATCCGTTGTTCCCTCCCTCCGTGCTCATTCTCTCTCTTTTCGTCTGCTAATTAGCTGGCATTTTCGCCTCTTCTGTGCGTCCCCAGTTACATCTGAGAAGGAGACGGATATGATTTTTCTTTAACCCAAAGGCCAACTTAATCAGCTGAATTAATGACTTTATTACCCATACTGCCCTGGGCAATGCAGCATGTTTCTCCTGTACCCCACGTTCTCTTTTTTCTGTCACATCTTTTTTTTCTGCACACCCATACACATCACATAATCTTTACGCATTTAAAACAAAAATACACACAGAAGAAAGATGGACATGAAAAATTGGTACAAAACCATGGGAGCTGTGGAAGACACCTTGGCACAGAGATTTTTTTTGGTTTGTTTTTTGCCCTGCTTTGGTTGTAAACATTATTATTCATTATTATATATTAATTCTACACTATCAATTATATAAACATATATATATATATTTATATACAGTATCTCACATAAGTGAGTACACCCCTCACATTTTTGTAAATATTTTATTATACCTTTTCATGTGACAACACTGAAGAAATGACACTTTGCTACAATGTAAAGTAGTGAGTGTACAGCTTTTATAACGGTGTAAATTTGCTGTTCCCTAAAAATAACTCAACACACAGCCATTAATGTCTAAACCGCTGGCCATTAAAGTGAGTACACTCACCTCAGTGAAAATGTCCAAATCGGGCCCAATCATGTGGTTCGTTAGTGTTACAAGGTCTCAGGTGTGAATGGGGAGCAGGTGTGTTAAATTTGGTGTTATCGCTCTCACTCTCTCATACTGGTCACTGGAAGTTCAACATGGCACCTCATGGCAAAGAACTCTCTGAGGATCTGAAAAAAATATTGTTGCTCCACATAAAGATGGTGTAGGCCATACGAAGATTGCCAAGACCCTGAAACTGAGCTGCAGCACGGTGGCCAAGACTATATAGCGGTTTAACAGGACAGGTTCCACTCAGAACAGGCCTCGCCATGGTCGACCAAAGAAGTTGAGTGCACGTGCTAAGCATCATATCCAGAGGTTGTGTTTGGGAAATAGACGTATAAGTGCTGCCAGCATTGCTGCAGAGGTTGAAGAGGTGAGGGTTCAGCCTGTCAGTGCTCAGACCATACGCCGCACACTGCATCAAATTGGTCTGCATGGCACTCGTCCAAGAAGGAAGCCTCTTCTAAAGATGATGCACAAGAAAGCCCGCAAACAGTTTGCTGAAGACAAGCAGACTAAAGACATGGATTACTGGAACCATGTCATGTGGTCTAATGAGACCAAGATAAACTTATTTGAGACCAAGTTAAATTTGGTTCAGATGGTGTCGTGTGTAGCGTGTGTCAACCAGGTGAGGAGTACAAAGACAAGTGTGTCTTGCCTACAGTCAAGCATGGTGGTGGGAGTGTCATGGTCTGGGGCTGCATGAGTGCTGCCGGCACTGGGGAGATACAGTTCATTGAGGGAGCATGAATGCCAACATGTACTGTGACATACTGAAGCAGAGCATGATTCCCTCCCTTTAGAGACTGGGCCGCAGGGCAGTATTGCAACATGATAACGACCACTGCCTTGCTAAAGAAGCTGAGGGTAAAGGTGATGGACTGGCCAAGCATGTCTCCAGACCTAAACCCTATTGAGCATCTGTGGCGCATCCTCAAACAGAAGATGGAGGAGCGCAAGGTCTCTAACATCCGTGATGTCGTCATGGAGGTGTGGAAGAGCTCCGTGAGCTCTGGTGAACTCGTGCCCAAGAGGGTTAAGGCAGTGCTGGAAAATAATGGTGTCACACAAAATATTGACACTTTGGGCCCAATTTGGACATTTTCACTTAGGGATGTACTCACTTTTGTGGCCAGAGGTTTAGACATTAATGGCTGTGTGTTGAGTTATTTTGAGGGGAGAGCAAATGTACACTGTTATATAAGCTGTGCACTCACTACTTTACATTGTAGAAAAGCTTAATTGCTTCAGTGTTGTCACATGAAAAGATATAATCAAATATTGACAAAAATGTGAGTGGTGTACTCACTTCTGTGATATATATATATATATCAGTAGAAGCACCTCTCTGTCCCCCCAAACCGTTGTTCCCTCCCTCCGTGCTCATTCCCTCTCTTTTCGTCTGCTAATTAGCTGGCATTTTCACCTCTTCTGTGCGTCCCCAGTTACATCTGAGAAGGAGACGGATATGATTTTATGAGATTTTTAGATTTTTAGATATAATATATATATTAGAGAGAGAGTCTTATTTGTTAAAACAGCTTATAAAAAATACAGTAAAACAGTAATACTGTGAAATATGAAATATAAGATAATTGATTTCTACAGGTTTTTTTAAGCCTGTGATGGCAAAGCTGAATTTTCAGCAGCCTACTCCAGTCTTCGTTATCATTTCCTTCAAAAACATATATGCTGATATGGTGCTCATTTTTCTTTATATGAAAAGAAAACAGTTTATATGAATATATTCTTGCTTTTTGTTTTTACCATGATTGTTTGATGAACAGAAACTATAGCCAACAAAGGAACAATCTAGGTGATTTTTTTTGTTGCAACAATGTAACAATATTTACTGTCACTTTTGTTGATTAAAAGGTATTAATTTCTTTAAAAAGTCTTAGTGATCCCAAACTGTAGTGAATAATGTATTCTGTATTTAACCTTCTTAAGCTATCGAAAATTCTTATGTTATCATAAACACGATAAACATCTTTAAATGTTTATTTAAAAAAAGTATTTGTGCACAGCCTGTAATATAGCTAAAATAGTTATAGAATTAAAAAAAACTTGAATAATACCCTTGATGGCTTAATAACTGTAAATGTCCATTGTCTGGATATCAGAAAACATTAACAAGACAGAGGGCACTGGGGGGCTTAATTGCTTACACCATTTTTGTGGAACAGGTGTTCACAGAAATTAAATTTATTTGAGCATTTAATATCTTTAAATATGGTTTTCACATGTCTGTCCTATAATTACCTTTGTTCCATTAATGAGAAAAAAAAGTGTTACGGGTATTTGTTTCATTACAAAAGTGGCAGGTCTTTCTTGCATTAGATAATTGAAGCCATTTTACCTTTTATGCTTTTTCACTCTGAAGCATCTCATTTGCAATTTACAGTGTATGTAATTGGATAAATGCATGCGGTGTAATTACAAACTGGCACATTTTTTTACTCTGTTGTAAATATTCACGTTTCATCATGATATTTTTGAACATTGTTCATATTTGTAAATTATCTGTGGACAAGTTCAAGTAATTAATGAAAATATCAATGAAATGTTTGTAATATAATATTCAAGATATCAGTTTGACTTGAGTTTTGAAGATTTTCATAAAAATAAAACAGAGGGCATAGAAATAAAATGCACTTTCATTAGTATTTTCAATTAAAATCACAAAGAATCAAGCTGAGATGTTTAAGTAAATAGTTATATTAAAACTAAGAATAAGGAAACTTGAATATTAGATTAAAAAACATGCCTGTCATATAATAATAAGAGTCTGGTGGACGTCACATCTGCAGCAGCCTAGATTTGACCAAATTGATCAATTTTATAAACACAGTCTGAAAAAAAAATGGATTTCCAAAACAACACATTATCAAATCAAACTTCTCTTCTAATCAACAGCCACTTTTGTCAGCGTTAGCGGAGTGTGTTTTTGTCACTGGTGTTTCTGTCCCTACAGACCCATTAGAATATTGCACCTGCAGTTCAAGACATTTCTTATGCAGTGAAGACAATACTTGTTTGGCTGCATCAAACACTTCCTCTCCCAGATAGGAAATGTGATTAGAAGTGAAGGTGGGATTCAGTCAAAAAGGAAATATTCATTAACCGAAATCACCCTTTCCACGACTTCAACCCCCAATGCCATACACACTCCTTGTCCTCGACACATTCAGTAGCTGAACGCACAATTGTTAATGAGAGAACACGGATATAATTGGATGTCACCGTTTCCACACAAGATATTTGTAATGTGGAAGTGAATTAAACAGTAAAAATAAAATGAAACAAAAGATAAGCAAAGCCATTCAGTGCAATTTGAGGCCCTAAGACTAGCTTGTGTGCTGGAATACACTATGTATTGTTCATAATAAGAATCTCATTGAGTCACATTGCAACCTTATGAAATGGAGCCTTGTGCAAGCAACAGGAAAATAATTGTATGATCTTATGATGGTATTATGATCACATAGTGAAAATGTGATCATGCAATCACTCAAAGTAATAAAAGGTTTAAAATATCAATTAAATACTCCTTAATACCATCATCTTTAGGTTTCCAGTTGAAGCTCTAGTGTTGTTTGTATTTGTCTCTCCCTGGTGGACAGAAGGAAAATTATATGTAACGTTGCAAGTTGGGTAGAAAAATCTAACATAATAGTCAGTCTATTTTTGAAGAACTTTAACTCATTGGAGCTGGTTTAAAAATTGTGAGAACTTATAACTTATTGTGAGATTGATATGATCAGGCTGCGGTCTTCAGCAATCATGAAATAAAACACAACGGCAATTTCTTGTAGTGCAAATGTGCGTTCTGATTGATAAGGTAGGCCTACATCCATGCATGTTATATCCAAGTGAATTTATAAAAATATTAAGTTATTATTAATGCAACTGGTTTAAATTTATACAGTGCTCAGCGTAAATGAGTACACCCCCTTTGAAAAGTAAAATTTTAAACAATATCTCAATGAACACAAAAACCATTTCCAAAATTTTGACAAGACTAAGTTTAATATAACATCTGTTTAACTTATAACATGAAAGTAAGGTTAATAATATAACTTAGATTACACATTTTTCAGTTTTACTCAAATTAGGGTGATGCAAAAATGAGTACACCCCACAACAAAAACTACTAAATCTAGTACTTTGTATGGCCTCCATGATTTTTAATGACAGCACCAAGTCTTCTAGGCATGGAATGAACAAGTTGGCGACATTTTGCCAGATCTATCTTTTTCCATTCTTCAAGAATGACCTCTTTTAGAGATTGGATGCTGGATTGAGAGTGATGCTCAACTTGTCTCTTCAGAATTCCCCATAGGTGTTCGATTGGGTTCAGATCAGGAGACATACTTGGCCACTGAATCACTTTCACCCTGTTCTTCTTCAGAAATCCAACAGTGGCCTTAGATGTGTGTTTAGGATCATTGTCATGTTGGAAAAGTGCACGACGACCAAGGGCACGGAGTGATGGTAGCATCTTCTCTTTCAGTATAGAGCAGTACATTTGTGAATTCATGATGCCATCAATGAAATGCAGCTCCCCGACACCAGCAGCACTCATGCAGCCCCACATAAGGACACTGCCACCACCATGTTTCACTGTAGGCACCATGCATTTTTCTTTGTATTCCTCACCTTTGCGACGCCATACAGTTTTGAAGCCATCAGTTCCAAAAACATTTATCTTGGTCTCATCACTCCAGAGTATAGAGTCCCAGTAGTCTTCATCTTTGTCAGCATGGGCCCTGGCAAACTCTAGGCGGGCTTTTTTGTGCCTGGGCTTTAGGAGAGGCTTCTTTCGTGTACGCCGTATTGTGTCACGGGAAATAGTCACCCCAGTTTGGCTTTCTACTTCTTTAGATAACTGCAGTGAACTTGCATGTCGATTTTCTTCAACCCTTCTCATCAGAAGACGCTCCTGACGAGGTGTTAACTTCCGTGGACGACCTGGACGTCTCTGTGAGATGGTTGCAGTTCCATCTTTTTTAAATGTTTGTACCACTTTTGCTACAGTATTCTGACTGATAAGTAAAGCTTTGCTGATCTTCTTGTAGCCTTCACCTTTCTTGTGTAAAGAAATTATTTTCTTTCTCAGGTCTTGTGACATTTCTCTTCCATGTGGTGCCATTGCTGACAGCATGAAATGGGAAGGGGTTTTCTTTAAGTAACACCCTTTTATAGTCAACTGTCACCTGTGTAATGAATAATTAGACTCACATGTGGTTGAATTCTTGTTAAATTAGAAATTTGTAGTCTAAAATTTAGCTTTGCTCCAGAGACTTTCAGTGGGGTGTACTCATTTTTGCATCACCCTAATTTGAGTAAAACTCATTGAGATATTGTTTAAAATGTTACTTTTCAAAGGGGGTGTACTCATTTACGCTGAGCACTGTATATTTTAAGTGTAAACTGTGCAATAGCCTGTTTATTAGACTTATCAACTGTTTTACTTACTACACTTAAAGATTTCATACACCACTCGAATAAGTAATAAGTTAATATTAAGCAACTTACATTTAGATTGCCATTTGCTTTGTCTGCTGTTGTTCCAACAAGGAAAATAGTTGGCAGTCAAGCAGAATTATCCATCATGGGCGGCCACAATATAATGGCATTTACTTCCTGAATTAATCAGTGTTCAGTGAAGAATCGAATGAGCGAATCATTCAATAACTCACTCAAAAGTGACATTCCTGTCGCCACCTACTGGCGCCGCAACATTGTAACCTACAGGAAGAGCCGCTGAAAATCTCAAGCACTACTACACGCTTGCTGTTTGATGTTGCAAACTGGTCACATTATATCAATTTATTATCGTAATAATAAACTCACTCTTTGTAACAAACTGTTGTAGTGTTTATTGAATTGTCTAATGAATCTGAAATCTCGCACTTGCACAAAAGAAAAAAAGCCTACTTCCACATTGCTAATAATTATTCTGTGGAACACAAAGAAGGTGGATAATGTTCATATGCAATGTGTTACGTTAAGCAGCTGATATCTAACTACGTGTTTCATGACCATATCCAACTTAGCACATTGTGCTATTTTTATTTGCGAAAATGTAGGCCCATTGCATTTTCTTTTTACAAGCTTAAATGTATCTTGATCAGCAGAAATGTATTTTAATAACTAGCACACTAATGACTCATCAGACGACATTTCAAGATTTAAACAAAATAGCTTCGGTTTGTAAAAGCATGTTTGTTTCAGTGTAAAACACAAATTTGCTTCCATTGTAAGTGGAACTGGGTGGCAGCCATGGCAACTAGTACCTGTTAATTAGAAGCTTATGGAGGAGACAATGATGCAGCCTTGGAGAGATAAATAATGAATTGATAATATGCACTTGTGGTCTAGTGCGGGTTCTCTGAATACTTGGCCAGATTTGCTAATGACTCTTAATACCACAAAAGGAACACGATCACAAAGGTCATCTTAAAGAGAATGCAAGCTCATCTCTGCTCTGGTTTCAATTAATGTGCTGTAGCATGAGGACACATCAGGATATATTGGCTCGTCTTATCTATAGGATCAAGTCTTCAATTGATGTCTACAACATTTGTTTTGTAAGAGTATGTTGCCATCTCCTGGCCAAAAACTGCATAGACATACCGGTATTTGTTGTTTTCACTTGTTAGTATTTTTATTCTCTAAAAAGGTTTGATAGTTTCATTTACTACGGTTCATTAAATTGCCTGTTTACATTTACAAATATATTTAAAAAAACTGTCATTAGTTAAAAAAAAAAATTTTTTTTTTACATTTTTAATACAGCACATTGTGTCACTAACAAGGTGAAAATACTTTGGTTTGTATTATAAATATTT
Organism: Ptychobarbus kaznakovi; assembly: GCA_027422405.1. Taxonomy (NCBI): domain Eukaryota; kingdom Metazoa; phylum Chordata; class Actinopteri; order Cypriniformes; family Cyprinidae; genus Ptychobarbus; species Ptychobarbus kaznakovi. The sequence goes on along the minus strand of CM049803.1, from coordinate 9,431,881 downwards.
TCGTCTGATAAAACACAGTGCTAAGAAGCTTAAGCTCAACTAATATTTTTGAACAAACTTCTGATGTAATATTAAAAATGTGCTGCTTAATATTTTTTGTAAAAGGCATGATACACTACCATTCAAAAGTTTGGGGCGAGTAAGATTTAAAAATAAAAATAAAAGAAAGAAAGAAATTAATCTTTTTATTACAAGAGCATATTAAATTAATTAAAAAAATTGACAGTAAGGATACTTATGCAACAAAAGATTTCTGTTTCAAATAAATTATATCCTTTTGGCCATGAAAGAAAGAAAGAAAGAAAGAAAGAAAGAAAGAAAGAAAGAAAGAAAGAAAGAAATTGGTAAAGTTAAATGGCACAAGAGAATGGAAACCATGCCAAGGGCAAATAAAGGCATTGTAAAAGTGATTTATTTAGAAAAATATATCCATAAATACCATTTTAACAGCCTACAACTGACACACACACACACACACACACAGCACACGTAAAACAATTGTAATTGTACAGCACATATATGAGCAGCATCTATTTAAATGGCATGCAAGTAGTGGGAAATCTCAATAATATTCCAAACCCAGCAGATTAGTTTAAGGAGCTGTAAAGTAGATTTGTAAATTCTATAAACCTGAGGTGAATGGTCATACTGCTTACTGTCACAGCACTGATCTGTACTTGCAAGCAAACATGATCCACACAGCACAAGCCGACTCTGGATAGGCAAACACACGAACCCTCACTGCCAGTCGCACATGATCCCCGCGGCAGCAAACAATCTCTTCACAGAACGGTGACCTGTGATACATAAGAAAACAAGCAGATGTTAGTCGTTTGTCTTTTTTAAAGCTGCAGTGTGACTTTTGACCACTTACAGCACTGAACAAAATTGTAATTTTTTGTTACTTCTTTAAACTGTTTCTGCTTTAAGTGACATATCAATAAAAAAGGCTTTATAGGTAGCTTTGTTTTTACTGTGCAGGTACCTGAGGCAGGTAGCGAATGCCCTGCGTGCATTACGGTGCAAGAAATGAATAGGAAAGCCTTTAAAAGTGTGTCCGTCAGGTACCGCTCTTCTCACAGCATCCTGAAACTCCTCGTTTCCACACGACAGACCTGTACAGCGCTCTAGTTCATACGCCGACAGCGCTGCTGACAGCAGGTATGACAGGTGATCATCCCAGACCGTTGCCAGACCGAGATCCTACAGACAAAAGCATGTCAAAAAGTATTTGAGTACAAGTTTATCAGTCAAATCGTTTCTTGCTGTTTTTTCAATGGCAAGAAAATAGACTTTAAACTCAGATTTTACATTTTCATAAATTAGACCAACATACACGTTGCTTCAAACCCTAAGTCACTTTTTTTTCTTTGAAATAATACAAAATATTGAATATTGAACTGGGTATTTAAGTTTCAAAATTACAAAAAGCATAATATAAGTGGTCCATGATATTCCAAGTCTTCTGAGGATATCAATTGAATACAAAAAGTAAGTGCTCCATGATATTTCTGTCTTCTAGTTTCGGTTTTTTTGGGAGGACACCACTAGAAAATAATTATGTTGAAATACTGTACTGCTGTACCAATGCAAAAATGGTGCATTTTCTAATATATGTGTGTTCAAAACTTGACTTATAAAAAAAAAATAAAAAAAGAATATAATAATAATCATTAAATTGACAAAAGCAAATCCTTATAAAGAATTATAAATGATATTCATCATCAAGGATTCTGAATAAAAAAAATGCATCAGTTTTCACAAAAATATTAAGCAGCAAAACTGTTTTCGACATTGATAATAAAAATGTTTCTTAAGGACCAAATCAACATTTTAGAATGATTTCTAAAGGATGTAACACTGAAGACTGGAGTAATGGCTGTTAAAAAAAATCAGCTTTGTTATCACAGGAATACATTACATTTTAAAATGTTTTTAAATAGATAACATTATTTCACAATATTATAGTTTTTACTGTATTTTTGATCAAATGAATGCAGGCTTGGTGTGCTTAAAAGACTTCTTTCAAAAATAATAATATAAAAAAACCTCCAAACTTTTGAATAATAGCTTAAGAAGACATTGAATAAATCACACTAGTTGTGTGGACCACCTTCACGATACTTTTCTGGAGCTTTTTTGTTATTTTGGACTGACACGCGACTAAAAGGTGGTTCATTTTTGGGGTAAATGTTCCCTTTAGCTGTATACCGAAATGCTCTTTACATACATTGTTTTTGGGTGGGAGGTTGTTTGTTACCTTTCTATGCTCTGCTAAAAGGTAGCGCATTTCCAGTTCAAGTTGGTTGCTGGCCTCATTAGGCACTACAGAAGTAGAGCAGAGAGGAGGAGTCAGGGGGAGAGAGGAGGTGGAGCCAGGTGCACACACAGATCTCACGGCCTCCTCGCTCATGGCCTTCCAGCGGGAGCCATCTGTGAAGTCAAACACACACAGCTCCACAGCATCTGACGGCTGACAGTTCGCCAGGAACGTCTTGTGTTTGAAGACGCAGCCGAGCGTCCGGTAAGGGTGGGTGGGTTTTGGTTGGGGAACCATGGGGGGAGCATCTGGGTCTATTGGACGGTGGAGGTATCTAGTACAGAAAATAAAACAGGAAGGTTGGTCTTAAAGCAAGATATTAAACATTATTAACAACCACGAAATCAGTGTGACGTCTGATTTGTGAACAAATGACTCTTATGATACTTTAATGAATCAGTCAACAAGATTCATGAAACAGCCTCAAACTCATTAGTGGTTTAAATCAGACTCACTGACAGTGATTTACTGAATATGTGATTGACTTTCTTACTTAACTGTGAATTTTTTCATTTATGTCTGATTCAAAAGAACCAGGAAATGTACTTGTAATTAAAGTAGTGCTGTCAAACAATTAATCGCATCCAAAATAAAAGTTCTTGTTTATATGTATATATTTATATTCATATAATTTATATTATATAAAAATATATTTAATATAAACATAACATTATTCGGAAATATATATACATGCATATATGTACACACACATATTATGTAAATTTTACACATATACACACACATATTATGTACAAATATTATTAACACACACATGCATGTATATATTTCCAAATAATATTTTATGTTTGTATTAAATATATTTTTATATAATATAAATTATATAAATATATACATGTAAATATTTTAAAAATATATAGTGTATGTGTGTTTATTTATATATACACATAATAAATATACACAGTACACACACACATATATAATGTAAACAAAAACTTATTTTGGATGTGATTAATCGTTTGACAGAACTAAATTAAAGATACATTCACAACCAGTTTTGCTATCGGTAATGAAAATTAAAACTAAAAGTATTAAAATAATTTTTGTCAATTAAAATAAAATTGAATAGAAATATTAGATGTAAAAAACTGAACTTAGAAATGTTGCAATGTCAACTAACTAAAATAGTACTAAAATTACTAAAACTGAAATAAAAATAAATTCAAACAAATAATGGAAATTAAACAATGACATACAGTAAGAGAATTACTCAAACTTAAACTAAAAATAACATGAACTGAAAATATAACAATAAAAGCAAATGCAAAATATTAATAAATAAATGTTTAGTGTATAAATACTAGTATATAAATAGTTTTGTAGCAAAAAAATTACTATTAAAAATCTAAAAACCTTCAAATATTTCACCTGAAATGTGTTTTTGTAAATTGTTTAGCTTAGTGCGATCCAATTGTAATGTTTAATCAATTGTCAGAGAAACTTTGTTTGGAAGAGTGTAAGGTGGGTGACATTTCATAATCATAATCAATACAATAATTTACCTATTTTATTTTAAACAGTCAGAAAGATTGAGAAAACCATTAAGGATTTTTTTAAGTGGTTAACTAAAAAAAGCCATTTGGCTCATAAATGTATACATTAAGTAATTTTCTTTTAGTCTAAGGCCATTTTAGGGGCAGATGAGAAAATAACTAAGAACAATTATGAATTTGTTGTATGAATGTATGATTTTTTACCTGTGTGCAGTGAAACTTTCCCAAAAGGTGATGGAGCCGTCTGTACCGCAGGTCATGACCCAGGTGTGTGGAATGTTTTTGGCTTTGGTGCCCACACATACATAAGCATCCAGTCCAAAGCCCAACAGCAGACTACACAGCAGTGTGGCATGATCCTCACAGTCGCCCTGACAACAAAAAACTAATGAAAATCAAATCTATTTATCAACATTCACAAAAACACATGAACTCTAATGTTTAACTCTAGCTTATGTTTATTCAGGTTCAGTGCTTAGTGTTAATTCAGCATTTAATAGGGTGTCTTACCTTGTTTCTGCACAGAAAGGCCATTATAGAGCACCACTGCTCCTGCCGGACTCCTCCACCTACCATAGGTGCTCTCTCCTGAGCTAACAGGCTAACGAAACGCGCCGCCTGTCGCGGACTCTCAAGCAACCTGCCGGCACGCAATACCCGTACATATGAACACACAGGCCGGTTCACACCATTTTCATCCTGGAAAACACAAGTTTTATAAAACATCTGAAGCAAATATGAACATGCATGAAACACCAATATCTAGTTTTATATATAGCAATATTCAACAGTAACATCAGGTCACCTGTGCAAAGATCTTCACTAGTTTGGACTGGTGTGAGGGTCGAATTTCCAAGAACTCCTGCCACCACTGTTTGGCATATACCAAAAACAGCCTCTCCTTCTCTGCCGTTTTCTGCCTTTCCAGGGATTGCTGGAAAAAGTAAGATCCCGAGTTTTTGTTTTAGGTAAGCTGTTTTTAAAATGTTACTAATAAGACAAATAATAGAGAAATTATGAGAATGAGAAGGCTTTGTTTTGAAGACATATCATCCCCCTTTTTTAGCAAATGATGCTTCGAGAATAAGAACTCCTTTAAAGGAATGTTCTGGGTTCAAAGTAAAAAAAACAAAATGGTCTATAGGTGTGGTTCGTTCATCTGCTCATTACATGGTTATGACTGAAGCTGAAAAATTTAAAACAACGATCAACGCATAAACACAGAGAACATCAAATACAGCAAGCATAATGTCAAATGTGCTTGCGAGAACCAAAGAGGTTTGTTTTATTGTGTCACGCAAGCACGATTGATGCGTCATTTCAGCTTCCATTTACCATAATGATGTACTGTATTTATTCCATGATCAAGGTTTATATGTGAATAAAAGCTTAAATTAAATCTGTTCATCATATAAAGAAATTATGTCTCCACAGAAGCATAATAATCCTCATAAAGCAATTGATGGTTCACTCTTACAAATGTCTTTTGTGTACTTTTTAAAGTTTTGTTGTACTTTCTTAAAGTTTTGGTTGAATGGACTTCAAATGGAGGAACAGAAATCTCCCACATTTAAAAAAAAATATCTTTATGTTTTAAAGATGAACATAAGAATGGGTTTGGAACATCACGAGGGTGATTAAATGACAGAATTTAAATTTTGGAGTAAACTATCCCTTTAAACTACATGCATGTACCTTTAAAACAGTGCGCATTTACCATTTATCCTGGTGCAATGTCTTGCCCCATAGACTTTCATTACAAGTGCAGGGGTGACTTGCAGGGGGATGAGTCTAACAGTAGAGTACTTTACTTGTACTCAACCTCAAATGATCCTTTGAATGTTATACAGGAGGACTTCATTTTAAATAAACTGAAGCATTTATATAGTAATGATTTACCTGGGTGGTGATGACATCAGGGCTTAAGGTCTCAGTAAGAGGAGGATACAGTTCCAATTTCAGATTCAGTACACCAACAGCTACTTTACATTCACTGCCTGAGGAAGGAATACATGTACACATGCCCATTAACCATTTTTAAGGCTTTACACAAGGCTTCCTCAAATCTGGCCCACTCGTGCAGATTTTAGCTCAAACCCTAATCAAACACACCTGATCATGCTAATCAGAGTCTTCGAGATCATTAGAAAATCACAGGAATGTGAGTTTGATCAGGGTTGGAGCTAAACTCTGCAGCAGATTGGCCCTCCAGGGAAAGATTTGAGGAACCCTGCTTTACACCCTCTAATGTGTTCTTTACAATTTAAATGTGTAGTTTAAATCTCCAAAAGAAGTTACTTTGAAGAATGCTGCAATTGTTTTTGTTCATAAAATGAAAGGTACTTGGGTCCAAAGTTGTTTGAGACCCCATCAACTTTCAATGTACAGTTAAAAACATTGAAACTTTAGTCAAAATATCTTCTTTTATGTTCCACAGAAGAAACATTTATATAATATGTATTTTGGGTAAACTGCGTGTTATGAAATATGATCACCTTTAATAATATGACATTTGCTTACCCACTCCCAGCAGTTCTGCTGAGACATTGGTCTTCCCGTTGGGAGCACTGAGAACTTTCCGCCAGTCAAGAAAATAAGAAGAAATGAGTGTTGTGTCCCCAGACGTGTCGGTTTTAATCAGCACCATGTGCACTGGATCACAGATGGACAGCATGGTGGTAGCATCAGCCATCTTGCTAGCATCTCCTGTGCCATAACAAAAACACATGACATGGTTTACACATGACAGCTTCTTGAAATGAAATGGAGTACCTTAGAGTTGCTTAAGACACCTGGGCCATCTCTGTGGACTTCCAGAAGAAAGCCCTCCTGCAGGTCTGGTTCACAGGCACATGGGACTGGTTTGGAGCGGAAGCGCTGATTGCGGAAGTGGAGATGAAGGATGAAGGTAGAGCACACCTGACCAGGTAAAGGTTCTGGCTCCTGTAAGTGTTCCAGGAAGGCCTTACCGCCCAGAACTTGTAGGTAGAGGTATCTCCTTAGTGGACTGATGTTAGCTGGTGAATTTTTTTTAAAGGGTTATTTCACTCAAAAAAATTGGCAATTTAAAAATTAATTTGGGACACAAAGGATGTTCAACAGAAGGTTTATGCTGCTTTTTTCCTATCATGAAAGTTATTTATTAACCCTCATGTTGTTCCAAATCTATAAGACTTTAGTTCATCTTGGAAACACAAATGAAGATATTTTAATTAAATCTGATTTTCAATTAAATCTATCACTCCATTGAAAGTCTATTCCACCAAAACCTTGACACTTCAAAAAGAAATCATAAAATTAATCCAAACCATACAAAAATATTTTTAGTATTTACATTAATGCTTTCATATAAAAGGTGTTATTTAAGCTAAAGTTGCCATATTCTACCTCATCCTTTTAGCAGTATAACTGGTCCCCTTCAAAGATAAACTGACATTGTTATTGGCGTAATTCCATACATATTTAATAAAGATCTTTTTCCTATACTGCAGGGACTGGTCATTAAAAAGCCTAAATTAAATATGTGCAACAAAATATAATGATTGTGTCTCTTCAGAAGACTTGTTTTTACTTATTTTACAATGTCTTCGTTTACTTTATAAAAGTTTGGTTGAACTGACTTTTAATGTAGGGACAGAAATCTCAGGTGTCATTAAAAATGTCTTCATTTTTGTTTTGAAGATGAACAAAAGTCTTATGGGTTTGGAACGACATGAGGGTGAGTAAATGATGACAGAATTTTCATTATTCCATGTTCCTCAAAACTGTTTTTATTAACATTTATTCTGGTGCAAACTCATTAGACTTTCATTCATCTTCGAAACACAAATAAAGATATTTTTGATGAAACCTGAGAGATTTACATCTCCATTTAAAGTTCATCCCACTAAAACTTTGAAACATCATATAATAAAGGACCAAGCAGTTTAATCCAAGTCTTCTGAAGAAATACAATCACTTTATATCTGAAAAATGATGAACAGGCTTTTATTGACATATAAACGTTGATCAGCGCACATACACGCTGCACATCAAATATGGTAAATAATGCACTTACACTGAAAGCACAGAAAATGTCTTCATTTGTGTTTTGAAGATGAACTAAATTATGGGTTTAGAATGATATGAGGGTAAAAATTATAACTCATTAACAATCACTCACTTGTCTTCAGCTGTGTGATGTTCTTGTCCACAAAACGAGTTGCAGACTTGTTCACAGAATCAGCTTCAGTGTGAGAAACATCCTGATGGGAAACCAACTAGTCTTTTAAAGAGATACAAAATATCTATGCTTTGGGAAAAAGATGTATTCATTTTGCTATCTCAATGTATGCAAAACATCAATATATAATCAAAATACTCTTAGTTACCACATTGGTGAAGTGGAGATCTTTCATCACATCATCCACGATTCCCCTCCGCTGGAGAGCATGTATGAAATCCTCCTCAGAGAGAGAGCGCTGTCCCTGCTGCCCCTCACCCCTCACGGTCTCCGCTAAAACATCACGAATTTTACCATGGATATCCATCTGAAAACAGGTTAGTTGACAAATGTGACCCTGGACCACAAAACCAGTCATAGTGGTCAATTGTTCATCTGAAAACTGAATAAATAAGCTTTCCATCGATTATGGGTTGTTATGATAAGACAATATTTGGCTGAGATACAGCTATTTTAAAATCTGCAATGATCTTTACTTAATATCCTAATGATTTTTGGTATAAAAGAAAAATCTATAATTTTGACGCAGTGTATTTTTGGCTATTGCTACAAATATACCCCAGCGAGTGCTCCAGGGTCACAAATAACAACATTAGGAGATTTTCAATATCAAGATGTAGGTTAGGTCAGGTCATTTTTTGGAAGAAGTCCCTTTTGCTCACAAAAGCTGCACTTCAGAAATCATTCTAATATGCTGAATACATTTAAAAATATATTCAAATAAAAAGCAGTTCTTTTAAATTGTAAGAATAGTTAACAATATTATAGTTTGCTCTGTTTTTGATCAAATGAATGCAGCCTTGCTGAGAATAAGATTTGTTTTCTTCAAAAACGTTAAATCTATTATAAACGTGAACTTGAACTTTTTACTTAAATAAAAACTGCATGGTAAGTTATATAAAAGCATTGCATGTGTGGTTGGTTGTCATGTCAACCACCTAAATAAACCAGTAAAAACAACAACAGCAACATCACATCGGAAAACAACCCGTAATGCATTTCTAGTAACGTACAACTACAAAATAAGGTTACACTTTATTTTGATAGTCCACTTTAGACATTCTACTAACTAACTATAAGTTACTTTGCAACTAGATGTCTCCTAACTCTCAGGGTAGACTGTTGTGTTAGGTTTAGGGTTAGTAGAATAAGTTGACATATAACTTACTTGCAAAGTTTCTCATAGTCAGTATGTTGTATGTTGTGGACCCATTAAAATAAAGTGTTAGAAGATATTAAGCAGACAGTCTACTGATACTTCAATGACTGCTAGCTGACGTGTAGTTGCAAAGTTATTTACTGTTAGTAGAATGTCTGAAGTGGACTATCAAAATAAAGTGTTAACTTACGTTACCCAAAATTATTTTAATCAATATAAAATTATGTAAAACAGGTATATAATGGATTCTGACATAAATAATTTGCTCAAAGTACACACAGTCAAAGTCTATTGCACTAAAGGCAATGAATAGTCATGATTTGCGAGTAATGTTAACAACAAACAGATCATTAATTTACTTAGCTTACCTTGATTAAATGGTCATGTATTATTTGTTTTAATTCAGTTGCTTTTTCTGGTGGCAGGGACATGTTTTCGAGCGTGAAAATGTCACAAGTGTTTCAAATGTAAACGTCAAAGGATTTGAAGTCAGCGTCTGAATTAAACAGGTTTTCAACATAAGTTACTCGTATTATTTATTTTCTTCTGTTGCTTGATGCGATGTTTTAAATCCTGGCGGAAAGGCAAGCGGGAGTCTGTCGACACAGCGCCTGTGTATACTCGCAGTTGCGGTTTTAAAATACAATTAAAGCTGAACAACAAAAACCTAACTACATTGCGGTTAACTAACAGTGGTCTTTATTAGCTTTACTACTTTACGATGTCGGAGATTCTAGAAAATATAAAACTCTATGGTTTAAATCAGGCACAGCGTCTTCATACTAAGGAAATGACGTCATGAAATGCAGCCCCTGGATCTTGTAGTTCTCATTTATTATAAACACAAACTGTACTTTGTATTTACTCACTGTGGTGGTGGTGGCGTACCATACCGAAATTAATCGATGAAAATAGTCAGTGTTCCTCTCTCACTTTTTGGGAAAATGTCCTTTAGGTATTTTCTAAAGAGGATGAAAAGTACTTTACTAAATCTAACATTTTTGCTAAAAGTCCACATTCATAAATTCAATGTTATGGTTTTCCCATTTTATTTTTGAATTTACAACTGTTTATTAAATGTTCAATATTAACATCTGAACGGAAGTGTGTAGCTGTAATGTTACTGTTTATTCAATATTAAAAAGTTATTTTGTAGTTCTCCACAGAGCGTTTCGTCATGTAATGCAACTTAGTTCCTTAAAACACAGCAGCTTTAAAATTTGTTTGAGGAACGAATGTGCAATTTATGTTGTAAAACAAAACTCGAAAGCCGCAAGTAATATTAATCATAAACATGTTACTCTTAAATCCAAAACGGCTATTCTAAAATCATGAGAAATTCTCAAAGTAACCAAGGCTTGCAAACGTGCATTCTCTTCTATTTGGATTTGGACGCGACAAAGCTTTACATTTAGAACCGCACGATAGGCTAATATATGTAAATGGAACTCAAATCTCTTAAAAAGAGAATTACTTCATTAATCTTTTAACTAAATTTTGCATTCACAAGAATAACAAAACATAAATAAATACACAAAAAACATATATTACCAACATCGATCTACTGCAATGTACTTTGAAACCCTTCTAAACATGAGAACACAAAATAAGTAAATAATAAAGCTTTTCAAATGGAACTGCCTAAACATTCAAATAGTTTATGTATTGTTCTTTATCTCACATTCTTTGAACTGTTAAATAAACCACTGCAGTTTTTGTTCTGTATTTGACTTATTACCGACACACACAAAACAACTTTAGTACAATTACAAATATTTTCAGAGTTTTCCCTGCTAAAAACAAACAAACAATAGAAGCCCAATAGAAACCATCACATAAATTCCAATGGTTTCTATTAATACCAGTTTTTGGGGCATTTTTCCAATAAACATCCCACCAATAGACACCATTATAGTTTCCATTAAAACCAATACTATTCCCATTATAACCATTACATTTTCTATTGTATTTGGGGCAGGGTTCTATTGTTTTCTTCAGCAGGTTTATAGTGTATCAGTAGAATGAGTTCAACAGCTTTTTATATTCAATTATTAAACCAGACTTGCATTTGCAAAACATGTTGGGAACAGCTTTCTCATATCTTTGAAAAAAAAAAAAAATTGCATCATCTCTTAAAAGGTCATCCCTTAAACAGCTTTTTCCCGTACTTGTGACAACAGACTGCTGAGAGGAAAAAGGATCGTTCTTTCCCGGTCGGTCACTTGGCTAGATGGAATGAAATTACCACTCCACCATTAGCCACTTCTGGAAATATTGGATCAATTCCTGGAACCATGGCAGGAAGAGACATCTAATTTGACTCCCATTGATTCTGCTAAGTAATTGGCATTAAACCCACAATGAAATCCTACAGTGTGAGGTAACGGCGACTGGAAACAAACTATGATCCGTGGAGACAAACATAAATCGCTAAGGTTAGTTTAGCATCCATTGTCTAAAAATTAAACATAACACTGCACTGATGTAGCCATCTGTAAATATCATACATCAGTTTTACCCCACATGCATCAATAAAATGAGAGATACCGTTTTATGGATGCAAATAAGCTTGAGAAACCAGAAAAGCATATACACCGAAAATGCCAGAGACAAAAAAAATAATGCAAACAAAAACAGCAATTTTTCTTCTTTAGTAAAGAGTTTACTATGTACATTTCTGAAAGTGGAAACAGGACTACTTATTACATTTGGCTGAATTTACAGTCAGTTTATTACTAGAAGATCCTGAGATGTGCATGTATGGAAACTCACTGGGCTTTGACCTACTGAAACAAATGAGTCACCCTATGAATATCCATGCTGAAATTTAACAAACAGATGCATTTAATCAACTGACTCAGACGGACCGGTAAGGGTCTATTTAACATTGCTCTGCATATAGACTCAGACAAAATACTGTACAGTGAAAGTTGTTAGGCCGCGAGAACTCACCATGATGGAATTACAACAGTAGTTACAATGTAACTACATTCGTTACACTGTAATAACCACATATGACACAAACATTCAAAAAATCATGAACAACATCCAGGTATGAATGCTTGTAAACACAATCATTCTACAATTTTTGTTCCTTATCTAGAAACATCCAAGCACCTAATAATAGGAGTACCATAATTTGGGTCCCTGGGCAAATAAAAGACAAGAGGAATCTGTGGGATAAAACGGCATTACTGGGACAGAAAGGCCCAGCACATGCACAGTCCCAGTGCTACAGCTGCACCAGCACCGACATTTAGGAGAATTGGTTTCCAGAAAAGCCACTTCTCTTTCTCCTTCTCCGAATCGGTTAGTTTCAGCTTCATTTGCTGCACCTTCTGTGCAGTGCTGGCTATCCGTTCCTCGCGGTTCCGCTTGCGTAAGCTGGAAGTAATAACACACACGTGGTTGATTACTTTTATTTTAGATTTTTTAAATAGGCAAAAAAAATGATATTTTCCCTTGGTATTAGCATAATTACAACGCACGCCTTTTTCTAAATATATTTTTACAAAGTAATGGTTATGAAACGTCATATTGTGAAATATTATTGCAATTTAAAAGAGCTGTTTTCTATTTTAATAGAGTACAAAAAATTGCTATGATGGCAAAGCTGAATTTTTCAATATCAAATGATTTCTGAAATACATTTTAATATGCTTTATATAATGTTTTGATATATTATTTGGGTGCTTGAGAAACACTCATGGTAGTGAAGTGTGATATTTATTTATTCCCCCCCCCAACATTTTAATGAATGTATAAGGTTCAAAATAACTGCATTTATTTAAAATTTAATTTTGTGACATTAAAAATCTATACTGTCATTTTTGATCAATTTAATGCATCCTTGCTAAATAAAAGCATGCATATATATATAAATAAAAATAAATCTTACTGACACCAAACTTTTGAGTGGTAATAGATGCATTACATATAGATCTTGATCAACTTTTAAGTCTGTCTAGTACTGTTGTTACAATTATGGTTGATTGAACTATATTTAGAAAAACTGAATAACAATTACACGCTCCGCTATCCGTTAACAAGATAAAACGTACTTTTTTCTTTTATCTTACCTTAATGTTTTTAACTCTGCATGCTCTTCCTTTTCTGAATGTATGCTGACTCGTTCTCTTCCTGTATCATGTGGCTCTGTACAAGAGTCAGACTGTCCGTTGAGTTTCTCTGAATTCAGGATGGAGCTCTGAGAAGATGAAACCAAATAAGCTTCTGGCTCCTGACATTCTTCAGGCTGCTTCTGCGGTCAATGCAAAAGTTTTAGGGTTAGAGATATATAAACAGTACATTACATATTTTGGGAAGCAAATATCTACTTTGTGCGTGTTTTTTTTATCAACATGTTATACATCAACTATTCACATACTGTATATTGCAAAGCATGATTACTATGGTTTATCAAAGTAACACACAAAAATAAATAGTGTTTCAAAGTTAAAAAGTCATCATTAATGTCTCTACTGTCACTTTTGAACATTAAAAATGTTCCAAGTATAAATCTATTAAAGGGGACCTATTATGCAAAAACACTTGTATAAGGTCAGTGTGTGAAAACAACCAGCCTGTAATGGTAAAAATCCACCCACTCATTTTTTTATAATCTAACAAATATCATAAACAGTCTCTCAGAAAGAGCAGTTTCAGATTCTCCCTCTGTCCACGTCATAGAGGGGAAAAAGTCCCACCCATTTGTGACGCAGCCCAGTAATCATAAACACAGCCCTGAGTGAGAAGCTGCGGTCCGCCACCACCATTTCTGATTACTTGCTGCAGCTGCTGGAGATATACAATGTCAGCGCCAAAGGGGCTTTTCAAGTGTTGTGTTTTGGGATGCACTAACAAACATAGGAGTCTCCATAGACTCCCTCCATCTGAGCTGAGGACACTGTGGTTAAGTTTCATTGTCTAAGGAAAGGTCCCGGAAAAAAAATCTGATAAGTCCCCAATACATTTAGGAATCAATACCAATGCTTCGTGCGCGAATGTCAGCTCCAGACAAAGTATCACGCTTGAGTTTTCCAAATTGCTTTTCTGAAAGAGCTTTTTGGCACTCTGTAAGGCTAATGATGCTAAAGCTACCATTGTCTCGGTCTGTTTTCACTGGTGCTGTCTTCATGAATGATCGTGAACAGGAATGTGGCAGTTAAAAGTTGCATATGAAAGCAATGAGAGTCGATCGCTTGAGTTTGTTGAGCTCATAATCAAGAGTGGGACTTATAAAGTTTGTAATAGCATGCCATGCACCATGAGATCAGCTATGTTGTTATTTTTAATCGCTCCGTGCTCCCTGTCAGTGTAATTCATAAATGCGAATTTATTATGCACAGTACAATCAGATGACTGACTTTGAAATGGAGTATGTTTTCTGTAAATATAACAGGCTTGTATTAATTGTGGAATGTTTATGTGCAAAGGCTAGCACTGCTAATGCGGGAGCGGAGTAGTGATGGGTCGTTCTTGAGCGATTCGTTCATTTTGAATGCATCTTTAATGTGACTCGGGAAGAACGAGTCATCTCAGGGAATGATTCATTCAGTCGCGCATGCGCAACGTCCCATAGGTTCTGTACTGGAATTAGTTCACCTGTTTAGAGTCTTTCGATTCGTTCGTTCATCACGTGACCAATGCAGTATGAGCCGGAAAGAGAATTGATTATAATAACCAACTCTTTATTTCCTTTGTAACCAACCACATTCAGTGTTATGGAAAAGAACCATCATGACAGAAATTCACACATTTATAAACTGTAAGAAATAAAAAGCTACAATTTGAGATCAGAAACGCATCACGTAACTGTAAAAGTAAATAATTATAATAATGATAATAATAACTATCCACCTGTTTGTAAGGAAGCTTGCAAATTAACTAATTTCTCTATCCAATGTGGTCACGTCACATGACAACAGAGCGGCTCTGACTGCATAAGTTTAGCTTATGGGGCTGTCACGTGATGAACGAACGACTCAAACCCAAAGACTCGAGAGGTGAAATAATCAATTCTCTTTCTGAATTGAACGAATGACTCAAACACGAAAGACTTGTCACTTGTCAGATAAGAGGTTAGGTGAGCTAATCATGGACTACAGTCCCAGGTAAACAATGAATTATTATTTTCTGTTTCTTATAGTATTATAGTTTTGTATTGTGATCAACATTTGCATAAGTAGTAGATGTGTTAGGGAAGTAACACGTAACATTTGTTACTGCACATTCTTCTTGCACATCCCTGCTTACATGTTATTTATTAAGTCTACAGTATACTGTCCTGCACATTTTATTTGTTTCCTATATTTATGTATATTCTCTTGAGTTGTGTTACATTTAATTGCACTGTCCATTGAGCGAAACCTGACTTACATTTCACTGCTGATTATATTCTGTATAATTGAGTATGTGACGAATAAAACCTTGAATCATTTTAATTATGTTTTGCTAAAATGAACGAAAAAAAAAAAAAAAACATTTTGCTGAACGAGACTCTAAGGTCCGAGTCGGTAAAATGATCCGAACTTCCCATCACTAGAGTGGAGCTCTTGAAGCTCCGCCCTTCTTCAAAACCAGCTCATTTGCATTAAAGCAACACTCAAAATCAGAGAGTTTGGGCTCATACCCTAAAAGTGGCAATTTCAACAAGCTATAAAAAATTATCTGTCAGGTATTTTGAGCTAACACTTCACATGCACACTCTGGGGACATCAGAGACTTACTTTACATCTTGTAAAAAAAAGCATAATGGGTCCCCTTTAAATCTACTATAAACATAACAAATCTACTGTCCCCAAAATTTGTAACAATTATGCAGTTTTTTTGGGGGGGAATAGCACAATTTTTTTTACGCACCACTGGTTATTAATAAACTACTCAAAATCAAATGTAATAATGCAATCGCACCATGTTTGACACCTGTAGAGCCGAGTCTCCCAGGATGCTCTTTGCTCCCTCCATGACTGCCATATATGAAAATCGAAGCTGATCTGGGGTTTGGATTAAGCCCATTCGATATTCTCTCATATCTAACAAAACCTTTTGAATATCCACAGACGAAGGGTCTTTCCTCTTGTCCATCTATAAATACAAAATGACAATGAAATATCAGTTAAACAGAAAATTATATTGTACATGACAACCCAGGATTAAAAACAAATGATTACAGTCTAACACAATGTAATAACGATAAAGAGCTGTAAAACCTTTAGACTTATTAAATATTTTGTAAGGGCAGTCTTACCAATACAAGGCAGGTGTCAACCAATGAGAAAGTGCCAGATCTCCCTATTCCTGCACTGCAGTGGACCACCGCAGGTCCGTTCTCTGGCCCCAATGAGCCAGACTCTCGAACCTTGAAAAGGAAGTTGAGGAATGATGCTGGGGACTCCGGCACGCCAAAATCAGGCCACGTTGTGTAATTAAAATGGTAGATATCTCTGGTTTCTTCGGTCTAAAAATATGGGACAAAATTGAAATGTATTTTTTATGTTTTGTTTAGAGAAGTATTCAGTGACAATGATTTAACATTACGTTCACCTTGTCATTTTTGAGTTCTAATAGTCTGATTATGTAATTCGGTTCGACATCCTCAGACACCAGAGTCACCACAAACCCAGCGTCACTGAAATCCATGTCTCGCTCCTCATTTGATGGCCAGTACTGCGCACACTTCTCCTGTATAATAATGGGTAAGATATATAATACCATTCAAAGGTTTGGGCTCAGCATTTATTATACAGTTTGAAACAGTACATATTAAAGTTAAGTTTATTCCTGTGATCTAAAGATGAATTTTCAGTAGCCATTGCATTATTCTTCAGAATCATTCTAACATGCTGATTTGGCGCTCAAGAAATATTGCTTATTAATGTTGGAAACAGTTGTGCTGCTTAATATTTTTGATGAATAAGAAGTTCATGATTTATTTGAAATTGAATTTGTTTTTGGTAAAAGCAAGACCCTAGTGTTACTTTCCATCAACTAATGCATCCTTGCTAAATAAATGTATAAATATAACAACTTATAACAAGTGGTCCCTTTCTTTTAAATGAACATGTTAATAAATGTAAAAACAAAGCAAGGCAAAGAACAAACGTTGTTTGTGTTCACTCACCGAGCCTTTTTCTATAACTCTGTTAAGCATAATAACTGCTTTGCATCGTTGTTCCCAAATCATTTGCCAGAAGTGACCACAAGTGTTCCTCAGTGGGCCCTGCAGAAAGAGAAAAGTGTCTGCAATTACATTAGAGAATACACAAACAAGCTGATCAATGCAAAATAAATGCATATTACATTAAATTACAATATTCGAGACATTCTTTGTTCTACAAAAGGCTGTTAAAAAGGCAGGTTTCATGATGACAAACACAAATTCAATAAAAACAGGGGAAACATGTCAATCAAATTTGTTGGTATATAAGAACCTCATGTAAATGTGTATCGAGGTCACTTGAGACATCAATGCAAGTCAGCTAAATGCAAACAGTGGACTTACTTTTTCCATTACTGCCATACCTGTGTCAATATGTACCTTCTCTGGGCCTCCACCATGGTAATTAGGCTCGCATTTATGTAGTCATTTTCTGAATTTTCTAATCTCACCCGACTGTGATCATCTTAACACAAAAACCCAGGTTATTCAGGGAGAGTCGACAAATATTTTGGCAATTAGTGTTAAATTAATCTGACATCAAGATTAGGCTTACAGGAAAAAAAAGCTTGCAAGGACTATTTTAATAAAACAATTGTCATCATTGTCATTCAAATCTGTATGGCTGCCTTACACATTAGGTCACTATTGACTTTCACTACATTTATCCTTTATACAATGAAAGTGAATGGTGACTGAGGCAGTTATCCTGAGGCTATTACATTTCCTATTTTGGTTCACAGAGAAAAAAAAAAAGTCATACAAGATGTGAAACATGATATTGGCTAAATAATGATACAAGTTTAAGTAAACTGCCCTTTTCAGGGCAAAGTTACAAAATGAGTGAAACATTGTTAAAATGGTTTACATGGAAGAAACGTACAGGGACTGACGTCTCTATATCTATTCCTATTGCGATTTTCTGGGAACTTTGCCACTTTGTAGGGACACTCCTGAGACTGGCTACGGATTTCCTAGAAAGAGATTACAAAATAACAAACATCAGTGTGAAAACCCTAAGAGCCATCCCTTTTAAATAAAAAAACACTCTGCACTCATATATGACATGTAAAACCTGCATATAAACTTGTCTGTATACGTTTAATATGACGAAAGGATGGAGTGTTATTAAAACATAAATAAAGAACAAATAACACGGTCAGAAAAAAAATATATTCATCCAAATAAGGGGGGTTGGGCATGTAGGACTATCTGGCTGAGTTATAGAGAACTGACAGCTTCGGTTCTTCAGTTCTTGGGAAGTGCTCGTCAGTTCTCAGAAACCATATCAGTGCATGGAGGTGTGTCAAAACCTAGCGAGCTCCCTAACTTGACGGCATTTTCGAGTGTCACAGATGCACGCGGGGGATTTAGAAGCCGGCAGAGATCAGATTAAATTTAGGGTGATAGGACTTAGAACGCAAATGGTGCCTAAAACAAACTAACGTGAAACTGTGATGTCTTGAAATGCTGTCTAGGTAGATAGCTCACAAGGGTGTTGAGACGCAGCCCACTTGTTCACAGGAAGCTGCTCTAATGCACCGCACTGTGACATGACCACTTACGCACTTCACATTGCTGGCGTTCACTCCGTGTAAACAAGTTGTTTTAACATGACAATTCGCTCTTATGATTTTATTCGTTTTGCTTATTGACAAGAATTAAAAACAATAAACTGATTGAGTTCTGAATGATTGTAAGACCATTCCCCCTCACGTTCGCGTTTATAAGAAGATTATTTTAGATGTAGCTGCGGGCAGTAAATTCATGTGGACCGTATTTCTCGGTATTACGCGCATGCGCTGTAACGCAAAGTTGAATTAACGTTACCCATTCGTTCTCACGGCCAGAGTACTTGCATAGGACTATTAGATAAACATTGCAAATCTATCAGGGTAGAATACAGCAGGTGTCCCGAGCCTTCATCTAAGAACGGCTCAAATGTAATCATTCAGAAGAACCGTCTGACTTACATTATAAAGGTTTTGCCACTGTCCAGTTGAATCGATGTTCTCAAACTCCTGATCCATTTTCTTCCGAAGCGGGGTTAATCAAATGGGAAATGGCTCAATCATATATCCTCTGAGCTCCAACGAGGGGTCGCTATTCCATTGTTAAAAATGGTCATGATCCCGTAAAAACGGCAAGGAACGGTGAAGTGCGATGTTAACCCTCATCAAAGAGGATAAAATTACCAGCACTTTCAGCACCCCCATCGGTTACTTCCGTGTGCCAGTGGAGTACGACAAACAGCGCCCTCTGTCGACAAGAGCCGACATGGCTGCCTCGATTACTTCCAGGTAGTGGTGGATCTTTTGGGTTCATTCTGACTCTGTGAGAAGGCTACAACGTAAGTTTGTGCAATGAGTGGGTCATTCACTCAAGTCGTTCACCAACAAATGTCACGATATTTTACTAAATTAAATGTCCTAATTTACAAATCAAGTTTACATTTACATTTATGCATTTAGCAGACGCTTATCTAAAGCGACTTACAGTGCATTCAGGCTATACATTTGTATTGTCAGTATGTGTGTTCCCTGGGAATCGAACCCACAACCTTTGCGCTGCTAACGCAATGCTCTAACCACTGAGCCACAGGAACACAAGTTTTTCCACAAATGTCAATAAGCATTTTTTCCCCGCCATCCTCATTCACCAACTTAGAGCATGACTTTTCAAGCCATAGCAAAAAGACAATATCAAGCAGAACTAGTTACATAAATAAAGCACACTAGCATTGCTATTTCTGCCATTTAAACTTTATAAGGCAGAAGTATTAAAGACGTTACTAATTAAGCGAGTGCGTGGAAGTAAACGAGGAAGATTTGTTCAAATTGAAGATTATTTTAAATTCAATTGCACGGATTCGTTCACAAATAAAACACCACTTTCACGAAAACGATTGAAAAGATCTTTACATCATTTTATTTTATTTATATACTTTTTTCTTGTTGTCTTTTGGTGTAATTAATTAAATGTATAATTAGGCTATATATTGTCAACTTAATTTGATTGCATTGAATTACGATTGAGAAAGGATGTGTCTGAACATGCACGTGATACATTTAGTGGTTTTCTTGCTCTGCACGTGCTAAACAGCTGCTTCTTATTAATGGCTAATAAGATAATGCTTTTATCCCCCTCACACCTTAGCATGCATTATGCAACAATCCCCATTGTCACACTCGATTGTATAGAGTGGCTGTCTGTTTGGTAGTATCCAGCTCAAGGTGTTGCTTTCATACTATGGCTTTATCTACATTTAAAACTCACTTAAACATGAGAGGAACTATTTTTACTGCCTTAGTGATGGTGATGTCTTTGTTTTGTTTGGGTAAGTCAATTTCCGTGGTATTTGAGACGTGTTTTATTGTAACAGATGTTTTAAATTGATTTTTGTAAACTTATTTCTATACTACTACATTTTAAGCAGAACTGATGTGATTTAATTCCTTTTGTATATTGCAACTATGAGTGATTTTAATGGCATTTGGAAATGCAGTTAACAACAATAAAACGCAACCACACTATACACACCTGTTTGTTCCATTAGAGAATGATACACTTTAATTTCCCTTTGCTTACAGGACAAACCCTTGAGTGCTTTCGGTGTGATCTTGGATTCTGGGACGTGTGTTACACTACCAAGACAAACTGCAGTGACGATGAGTTGTGTTATGTGGGAATTGGTAAAGCAGGTAAATGTGATTTTTCTAAAGTTCAGTTTTTGTTTGCGTAGGTGTTTTTTTTTTTCATTAACCCATCTATCTTTTGTTACTCCGCAACCCTTCCCCTTTGGTTTTTCAGCTTCTGTCCTGGATATAAAGGTGAAGGGTTGTCTTCCCATGGAGGAGTGCAACAAGACAACAGTTGTAGAGTTCCTTGCCAATAAGACCTTATACACATTGAAGACCACCTGTTGTGAGGAAGACCTCTGCAACGCTGGCCCTTCCATTCAGTTGTCCCTTGCTCCTTTTGTGCTCCCCATACTTCTCATTGCTGAGATGATGGGTGTGTTTTGATGATTTCTAATGGTTATATAAGGGATTGAAGGTTCTTCATGTTTATACTGTTTACGTCCTATTGCTGTTTAACTGTTGTTGAATGATCTAAAGCAGCTGCCTTTTGTATAGCAGAGGACAATTTGGATGCTCTTTTTCTAGCCAGTTGATTTTGTCCATCCAAACGAGTAAAGATTGATGACGTTCTTAACCCAAACATGTTTTACTGTTCAATAAATGCAAATGAAAACGTAGTTCCTGTCTTGTGCACGGTCATATATTGCATGATGCAATAGAGGGCGCTCTGCTGTTTGACTAATATGCAAGGTGGCTTTACTGCGCATGCTCAGAGTTCCACTGATCTTCAAGTCATCCTTTTAAATGGTTTATCCGATCTTGTATTATAAAGATCTGGGACACATGCTTTCCAAGTCCAACGTGATTGGACTGCTTGCAACCTCGCGTTTAAAAAAAGTAGGGAAGTGCATAAGTTCGTGTTTACTTCCCGCGTGCCATTATCAAGAAGTGTCCGTAATAATAACAGGATGTTTATCGCGCGCAGCATCGCAGCCGATCATAAAGATCTGATCCACGATGTTTCTTATGATTTTCACGGGCGGAGAATGGCGACGTGCTCCAGCGACCAAAGCATTAAGGTAAATGGTTTATCATCCCATGGCCAGCTAGAGTTTGTTTGCAATGCATGCAGCATATGTGGCTAACGAGCATGCAGTGTACATTTTAAAAGGACATGAATAAGCTAGTGTGCACATCTTTGCATTTTGTTAATTTTGTCCCCTCTTAGGTGTGGGATAAGGGTGATAAAGGAGAATGGAACTGCACAGCCAGCTGGAAAGTAGGTCTTGCCATAAAACTATGGTTCTCAACCAAGAGTCATGGGCCCACTGGGGTGCATCAGGATGACACATTTAAATTAATCTGTTATTATTTATAATTATTAACTTATTAAAAATCCTAAAAACACGCATCAAATTTGGAATCACATTCTTCCCCAAACCGCCTGTAAGGGTGCTAGATGATGAAGTGTTTAAATGTATTATTTATTAGTAGTATATTGAAAGTAATGCAATTCTAATCTGAATGAAAATGCTAAAAACACACACGCATCAAGATTGGAGTCATATTTTATGACCCCCACATGTACACACACACACACAACATTGTAATATGAGATGGTCTTTCAAAATATTGTGTTTGAGGACAGTGGGTCAAGAAGGCTGAGAACCACTGCCAAGCGAAAATCCCAAATCCTCATTAAATAGACGTGTTCTGTGTGGAGCAATTAAGGAGACATGGTGGTGGGGGGAGAGTATGAGCTGAAAAATCATAAAAAAAAACAGTTTTCTCCGATCTCATGTAGTTATCTCATTCAGATGGTTTACCAGTTGGATTTAGTTTATCATGATTTAGCGTAGACTCCGTGTTGGTCATCATAATCGGGTTTTTCTTTGGTTTTGTGCTGTAAACTTGTGTTTTGTAGACTCACAGTGGCTCGGTTTGGAGAGTGACCTGGGCCCATCCAGAGTTTGGACAAGTGTTGGCATCCTGCTCCTTTGATCGTACTGCTATAGTATGGGAGGAGATTGTTGGAGAGTCTAATGACAAACAGCGAGGACAAAGCCATTGGGTAAGAGATCCTTTCTAGCATGTGCATTTGCCCTAAATAAGTTGGATTTGGTTAGGGTTCATACATGGTTGTGAAAGGAGGCTTCCTAAATAAGAGTGGCTACAATGCTAAGTGTACTATTCTTTGTCTAGTGCTTTTTGAAGTCTTATCTTATACTGCACTGCATATATTTGACAGTATATATTGCACAGAAATATATTGCAAAATAAATTCTATGCCAAACATAGCCTGTGCATTTTATACATTACAACAGTCGACATTTATGTCTCCCCCATTCTCACATCAGATAAAGAGAACCACACTTGTGGACAGTCGGACATCTGTGACCGATGTGAAATTTGCCCCGAAGCACATGGGTTTGATGCTGACCACGTGTTCTGCAGACGGGGTGGTGCGAATCTATGAGGCCCCTGACGTGATGAACCTGAGCCAGTGGTCCCTGCAGCATGAGATCTCGTCCAAACTCTCCTGCTCCTGCATCTCCTGGAACCCTTCCAGGTGAGGATTCACAAATGATAAACACATCTACATGTGAATAGATGTAAGCATGTACACCTACACAGTTGTGGATTTAATTGTGGAATCTACTTTGCTGATGTGCACATTTTGTGACTAAATATATTCTGAATCTGAAAGTCTCACATAATTGAGAGAAAGTTTGAAATCGACTGCGTTCTCATTAGATCTGTGACTGCAAATAGCACCAATATTTGACATGCTTGTCAGCATCGAACAGTGAGGCCAGATGCAATAGATGTTAGAATACATTTCCAAGTTTTTTTGGCTTTCAAGGCGTCTCAGACCACTTTTGAGACTATATTGTCGTAATAAACTGAATCAATGAATGCACCTAATTAATACAAATATATTGTTTTGTCTTCACAGTTCCCGAGCGCATGCACCTATGATTGCAGTGGGTAGCGATGACAGCAATGTAACATATGGCGGCAAAGTACAGATATACGAGTATAACGAAGTTACAAGGTTTGCCTTCAATTCTCATTATACTTGTATAGGCTAGTTCACACTCATCCGGGCGGGGGGGAAGGAACATCAACATTTTAGAAATTCTGGAGTTAAATGTAGTCATTGTCACACTGACATAAGAAAAACCAACAGCTAGCACACAAACCTTTCACACATATCTTTTATACACATTTAAATGGGTTTTAACCTTCACAGGTTGAATTTATTTTTTTACTTTATTTTGATGGTTGCAGGAAATATGCCAAAGCAGAGACACTGATGACAGTTACAGATGCTGTACATGATATTGCTTTTGCTCCAAATCTGGGACGGTCTTTCCATGTACTTGCTATTGCAACCAAAGACGTGCGCATCTTCAAACTGGTTCCACTTCGGTGAGCAAAATGTTTTGTATTACAGTAGAATGGGATTAATATAAGTTGTGTAGTGGTGCCATGTATCTGTCTTTACTGTTTAACCTTGTACATCACTGCATCTAAACTTTTAATTAGATTACGTTTATTATAATATTCAATAATGTTAGGGTTTTATTTTTATAAGCTTAAAATTCAGCGATAGTTGGTTAAATTCTAATTAGATGCCAATTTATTTACTTGAATTTGCTTGCTTCTTTTTAAATAACAGAAAGGACAGCTCTTCTTCTGCACCCACTAAATTTGAGGTGCAGGTGCTGGCCCAGTTTGACAGTCATAATTCTCAGGTGTGGCGGGTCAGCTGGAACATCACCAGTACACTTCTGGCTTCCTCTGGTGACGATGGTTGTGTGAGACTCTGGAAAGGTGAGGGTTTGTAATAACAATCATCAAAAAATGCAACTACTGAAGTGTTATTAATTATTCATTTATTGTAATTTGACCATTTCTCCAGCAAACTATATGGACAATTGGAAGTGCACAGGTATTCTGAAGGGAGATGGCAGTCAAGTATCTGGTCAGCATGGTGCTCTGAGCGGCGTCCTGGGATCTGCTACTGCACAGAGTGCTCTAAACGGGGCCACTGGAAGATAGATGCCATATGACAGGACCACCCTGAGGAAATCTGGAGCCGAGCACTTCTTTGATACTGGACTTTACACTGAGACCAACTGATTGTGCTTGCTGGACATGCAAGAAGACTGGCACTTACTATGGGTCCATTATTATTTTAAACTGCCTTCAAGGAATGTTCTTTAAATTGACTTTTCTTTCAGTCTAAAGAATTATGTTTTACTCTGGATACAGACTGTAAAAAAATACTTGGCCTTTTTGCCCATTTCTGTGTTTTGAAATGAGTCATGTGTAAGTGGATGTTCTGATCATGAAAAGACCCCATATCTGTATAAGAGTACATGTTTTATTTTAATTATTTTGTTGACATGATTAAGGAAAAAATATGCTGCCATTACAAAACTGCAAAATATTGGATTAATTGACTTCACTCTCGTGTTATTGTATGAGAATTGTTAAAGTTTAAGCAGCTGATATATATGAAGTATTCAGAAATATTTGAGCTCGTTTTATTTGAATCAAGCATTTCTACTTTATTATTAAATAGGTGATAACAGTATTATAATCCTTGTTTGGTTACTTTTGCTGGATGATTTGATGTACATGTATGGTCAAAAGTTCATGTGAAGAAAAAGGGAAGTTGTATTAAATGCCATGGTGTTAAACACTTCAACAAAATTGTTTTCTTTTATTATTTATGAAATAGTGGATTGAATATAAAAATCTGACTTAGCCTGAAAAAAACTAGAAATGTACTTACCACCACCGTCTAATAATGGATGGTGTTCATATTTTGAAGTAGTGACTTTAAACATTTTCTGTATTTTTAGTGTTCAATAAGCAATATTTTCTACAATTCTTGTATTTGTTATTGTGTGGATCTGGATTTTTTTGTATATGGTCTTAAATTAAATCATAATAATTATTTTTGTCTAAATTGTATCAGACATTCCAAATGTGCCGTTAGGCATAATAATAAATGTTCAGTTAGCAACTGTCATGTAGGGCTCCCAGACCCAGCTGCTCTGTGGATCACATTTCACGATCTCGTAGGAACATCATTTGTAATTTCGAAAATTATAATTATATAATATTTTAAAACATGTTTGATCGTTAGACCTATACAACCAGTTAAAGCCCTCATACATTCCGAATTTGTCTGCTGTAACTACTAACGTTAAAGTATTCGTAAAACAACGCTATTTAGAACCAATTTATGTAAAAAAAAATCCAACAAATAGCTTGTTGATTCAAAACACACAACAACTTGATTGACACATGATTTCGCCACTCTTTGAAAGTAGTCAAAAAGGATTGGCCAATGAAATTTGTCGTTATGTCGAAGCCCCGCCCACGCAAAGAGAAACCTAGAGGCGGGATTCTCCCGTAATGGCTTCACTTCATCTTTACACTTCGACCAACTCTTCTCAAAAAGCTAGGAGGCCGCTGTAACTGCATCGATTTTTACCATTACACGGATTATCGGTGCTGTATTTGCATGAAGTAGTTGAATGAACTACGTTTATTTAGGCACAAGTGCCGCTTTCCCCCCTCATGGTAAGTTGTCGAAACAGATTCCTCTCAGCTGTTGCAAATCTTTTTCAGAGTTGTTGTCACTCTTTAGTTTTCAACCAACGACTGGCCAAAAAAAGTTACGTTAGCCCGAGCCAGGAAAAGGTAGTTTATTGTTAACGTGATATTTTAAGTGTTACTTTCTTCTTTGTTTAACTGTTTAAATTGTGTGGTTGAAGTGTTTGTATCCTGGCCTTGATTAAGTTAACGTTACGTTAGTCTCCATTGAACGCATAGAATTGAATGGGGTTTATGAGTTAAACAGCGTTAACCTTATTTGTTTAGTTTTTATTCAGTCCACCCAAACATACTGTTATTCTGCTATCAGAAACATACTAACGTACAGAGGTTAAGGTGCAGTTAAAGTCGTTGGTTATTGAACCGATAAAGCTAACGTTAGTCTGCTAACGTTAACTAACAAACGTCAAGACGAAAGATTCTAGAGAAAGAGGCAGTCAAGTACACGAGGTTGCTAAATGTCGTTTTATTCAGTGTAAAGTGTTATAATGTGCTTTGGCATTTCTTAGTAAGGAAGCAAAATGCAACAGGAACTAGTAGCCATATCAACATATATTTCAGCTCTGTAACATTATGAGTTATAAAACATCCCGTTATGTCTGATTTGACACCGTTCAAGAGACATAACATTGTCCAGTTTTGTATTAAGTTGACTTGATGCAGACGTTTACAGATTCATGGCAGTGTACCATGTCCAGTAAACACCCACGTACAGTATAATTTATCACTGGTTTCCTATAGGAACTCATGATGTGGCCTGTTCACTCTCTTCTGTTTTTTTTATAGGTCACTCCTCATGTGTTGAAGTCCTGTGTCAATGAGTCACACAGACATGGAGAACTTCCAAAGCATTGAGGATGAGCCGTTTCCCAGCTTCCTTTCAAACGCCTCGCTGGGCAGTAGTGGCCGCACCACTCTCGGCAACATGACACTGGGCTCCACGCTCGGGATGCCCATGGCCGCCTCTACCATGGCTAAAATTAGACCTCCAGTAGACAACAGGTGGGAGACTCCTGCTTGTAATCTCATGAATAATATTGTGACTGTGTGTCTGTCCTAACTAGGGGAGAATGTTGACTTCCTCAGTTTCTTTAGTGAATGTATGAAAAGGGTAATTTCATCTAATTTGGTCCAAAAATTATAAAGTTCATTCATTGCCTCCCAGATTTGATTTTTTCTCACTTTTTTGAGTGATTACCTCCTATATAGTGTTTTTGTAAAACGCCAAATTTTTATTTTACTTGGATTAACCATAGCATAGATCTGTCTTTGTGTCATGGCCCCCAACAAACGTTTACAAAAACCTCAATATCTCATCTCAGAATGGTCTGAGCTCCTTGGAACACGGAGAATCTGTGATGTACATTTACTGGAACATATTTAAAGATTTTACACATTCTTGTTCCTTAGAACTTGAGTACAAATGTAATGGTCAATATTACTTTCTGGTTTTAGTTTAGTTTAATCAGGGGTGAGAGTGTGCTGCTGCAATTTTTTTTGTCTTTTTTTTTGCAGGCAGCCTCATTGACAATGACAAGCATAAACTGTTGTATATCAATAATAAACACATTTCCTATAGAATACTGTTCTTTTTATATTAGTGATGCACCAAAATTATTTTTTTACAGAAACACTGTAACTGAAATCAAAGTTTTCGTATAACAAAAATACTCCTCCTAGAGTTATTTTTCCCTCTTGCTTACAAATGAGCTGTGGACATTGACTGACTGTCTTCCCTGAGTTAAATCATGTAATATTTACAGGCTTTTTTTTATTGACGCCTTTCCACAATTTAAATGCTAATTGAGCAATTACTTGAGGCATGAAACACTTCAGTAAGTCTGTACTCTTTCTTTTAAGATTACGAGTGTGGAAATGGCATTTATTGTTTGAATTTCACTATGAATTTTATTGTTCAGGAGTGTATTGTTTTTTTGAGTGTCATTGGTTTATATAGGAGAATGTGGAGCTCACACTTGAATTCAGTTATAAAATTGACAGAATTTGAAAGATAAGACTTTTTCATATTCAAGTGACAAAACCCAGAGCTTATTATAATTATGGGATGAGAGGCATGTTACAAATAATGTTTAGTGAAGTTTTGTTCACATATCAACTTAAAACAGCCTAAAAAAATCTGTTCATCAAAACAAAGATCGACCCTAACTAGGGATGTTCATTTTAACTTGTCATTGGTGTTTGGAGATGAGTTTTTGGCTCAAGGTCTGCATTTAAAGTCACACCAGAGGTGTTCAGCTGGGATTAGGACTTGGCTTTCTGCAGACCAGTCAAGTTCTTCCACACTGACTGAATCATAATTTCTCTTTGATCCTTGCCTTATACACAGAGACACTGTCATGTTAGAATAGAAAAGGGTCCTGTCCAAAATACAAAATCACACGAAGTAATCACTCAAAAAAAAAAAAAGTAGTAAATTAAAAGTGGTCATATAACCTCCATTGGCCCACTTTAGACAGACCCAAAGTTGTTCTTTCAAACAGGGAGAACATTTATTTTATAAGTGAGTTGTTGGTCAAAACACTGGTGCTTTATTTATTTTATTGATTGGTTGGTTAGAAAGTTAGAGATTGAAATGGTTCGCTAGGCTAGCCCATGTAGGTTCAGGGCACACATGCTTTACTTCTATTGCTGCTAATTTTGTCTGTTTATTGGAGGCATTGTGTTATTTGAGTCCTTTTTTGTCTTTTACAGAGCAACTGATGTCCAAGCATCATATTTAGAGGAAGGACAGTTTTCACTCGTGCATTCCCAGGGGTCAGATGGAGGCAGGGAAAAATTTGTTCTCAGCCTCAAAGAAGATTTGTAAGTGTTCAGCAGTTGTTTAGTTTATTCTTTCCATCTGTAAGTGGAATACAAATCAGTGTGACCTTCAATTCTTTTCTGGTAATTTTTTAGGTACGTATACTACCTAGTTATTGTGCTTGTAATAGTTATATACTATTTGCTCTAGTAAAAATAATCAGCCGATATTTGGCAGTTTTAAGATTATTGGCATTTACAGAACTGCTAGTTTCTTATTTTGTCTCCAAACAATGTTATCAATAGGTCACGATTTTTTTTTTCTCCAGCTTTTGAGTTTTTAATAAATAATATGTGAAATGTAATGTTCATGCGACTTCAGCTGTTCTGTCTTGTTTTCCTTCGTTATGTAGGTTTGCATTTTAAAATTTTATCGGCCATTAGCCAGGTCTGGATTATTGGTAAAACCTGTGTTGGTAGACCAAGTGTGTCCTTTCATTCCTTTTTTTTGTGTTTAGAGACAATGTAGGGGACTTCATTGCTGCGAATCGGTTCTCTGACCTGCTGGTGAATGTTAATTTGGATGAGACCCAATCTACTTCTGTTTCTAAAACATCATCAGGAGGGGTGACTGCTCATCTTGTGTCAGGTTCTGTTCCTCATCAGACTACTGGTATGTAATCTGTTTTATTTAATTAAGGCTTGTTGTTCTTAATTTTATGGTAAAACTAATGTGTCTTACTGATAATGCATGATCAACAATTGTTTACAAAATAGCGAATAACATGTATGAACTGAAAAATTTTTTTCTTTCCTTAGACATCTCAACTGGTCGTCTGTCATTCTCTCATATTGGAGACAAAGATACATTGGCAGCTCAGGTAATTTTTGTCAGGGATGTGATTTTTACGAATAAATAGGAATTCTCGTATTTTCTGACCTCTGAGGGATGACCCATGTGATTTGCGTAGTTCTCTGTAGCAGAGTTTTTTTTTATTATTATTAAGGGGGGGGGGGGGGTCTGTTTGGTTGGTTACTGCATGATGATTGAAATCGTGCAAATGGCCTTGAGCTATTACCTGAATAAGCTGCAAAAAGATTGTTTTCTAAAACATCATGGACGGAAATGGAATGATCCTGAGAGAGTGCTGCACGAGCTCGCGGCGCCATCAAATCGTTCAAATGATTCGAAGCGCCAAATGTGAGCAGAATCTGCACTGAAACTCGTTACTAGACCTGGTGACGTTTTATGAATGGCGGTGAGAATTTGAGATCGCTAGTGCGGTCATAAAACCCAACGGTTGTGATGTAATTATATAACAGGCTGTAGTCTTCCTGTGGTTCAGTGGTTAGAGCATTGCGTTAGTAGCGCAAAGGTTGTGGGTTCGATTCCCAGGGAACACACATGCTGACAAAACATGTATAACCTGAATGCACTGTAAGTCGCTTTGGATAAAAGCATCTGCTAAATGCATAAATGTAAATGTAGTCTGACGCGCTACATGTCTGCTGTTACAGTACTGTTTTTAGTTTCGATTCACACTAGCTGTGCTTGGTTTGAGCCCATTTAATTTGCTTTTGGGAACACAACATTCGTCATTAGAAACGTTTATAAATGATCTTTACAAAGAGAAGTTTGTGTCACATAATCCTTCAGAAATCATTCTAATATGCTGATTTGCTTTTCAAGAAACATTTCTCATTATCATCAATGTTGAAAACTGTTTTGCTGCTTAATATTTTTGTGGAAACAATACCACTCAAACATTTCTAAAATATTTAAAAAAGAGAGAGAAATTAATTATTTTATTCATGCATGAAAGTGATTAAAAAATGAGTGAAGACATTTTAAAATTATTTATATTTAATAAATGCATTAACAAATGTAATTAATATATTTGTCAAATGCAAATAAATGCTGTTCATTAAACTTTATATTTATCAAAAAATCCTAAAAAAAATAGTTTATCACCATTTCCACACAAAATATGAAGCAGCAAAATGTTTTCAACATTGATCATAATCAGAAATGTTTTTTGAGTCAAATAAATTGAAATGATTTCGACTGGAGTAATTAAGAAAATTATATTTTGCATCACAGAAATAACACTATATTTTATAATCTATTATAATTGAAAATATTTTTAATTTGTAATTCTATTTCACAATATTGTCACAATTTTTTCTTTAATCAAAGAAATTCAGCCTTGATGAGCAGAAGATATTTATTTCTGAATCATTTAATAGTAATGTTTCCAAACTTTTGGTGTATATACTTTAATAATAATAATTCTATATATACTTTACTATAACATATTATAGTAAAGTATATATAGAATTATTATTATTAAAGTATACTTTACTATAATATATTATAGTACTTTAATATAATATATTATATTGTTATCATGATTAAGTGCTGCTTTTTATTTTTTACAGGACAATAGTATGTATCCTTGCAGTATAAGATATATCTTTTAATGTGCTCAAACCTCTCCATGAAGTACCCCCAGCCCTCCCTCATCCATCACACCTGATTCAACACATCATTTCATTAGTGGAGACTGCAAGACCAGAAGTGGGTGTGTCAGATATAGGGAGACATACAAAATGTGCAGGGCTGGGGGTACTTCATGGAGAGGTTTGAGAACCACTGCGCTAAAACATATTTTTTTAATAAGTGCTGTGGGCGTGACTTGGGGCGTGGTCAAATTTTCCTTTTTTGTCTCTCTAGCTGATGACATGCCTGTTTTGTACTCATTGACACTTATGTTTTATCCTTTATGTTTTATATGCGGTTCTGATGGTCGTATTATAATAATAGAACGCTCTATGAACGCTCTGTGAAGTGATGTTGCCATACTAGCCTTTACCTTCTGCTCTTGAGTCTTGTTTTGTGTTAAACATGGCAGAAAAACAGTCTTAAGTAGGGATAACTGCGGGCTCACGCAATGGGCGTGGTTAAAGGTGTGACGCGTCGACGCACTAAATGCTAATCGACATATTTTTATAGTCGACGTAATCGATGACGTTGACGAATCGCTGCAGCCCTACAATTGATATATAGTTTATTTATAGTTATCTTCAATGTACTGTCATTATAAAATAACTTTGTTATTGTTTATTTAATTCTAACAAATAAGTTATTGTTAAAAAGTAACCAAAATTAAAATAATTTGTGCTGTCAAACGATTAATCGCATCCATAATAAAAGTTTTTGTTTACATAATGTGTATACTGTGTATATTTATTATGTGTGTGTATATATATGTATGTGTATATATTTAAGAACATTTGTATTTAAATATATTTATATATAATATCAAATATATGAATATATATATATAGACGTGTAAATATTTTCAAAATATATACTGTATGTGTTTGTATTTTATATACATAATAAATATTCACAGTACACATACATATCAGAATCAGATGTATATAATGTAAACTTTTGGGGGGATGCGATTAATCGTTTCACAGCACTAATGATTATATATCGGCATCGGCTATTGGCCAAAATGAGTTGAAAATTATCGGATACCGGCAAAAATCCAATATCGTGCATCCCTAGACTACTTGCATAAAATGCATATAAATATCAGTTGTCTCTATCTTATAGTAATATGTCTTAGTAAGATAATAATTAAATATTTTGTTTTATAATAAAAGCTCTAGTTTTTAATGTAGGGGCAAAACATAAAATGCTAAGCAAAATATGAATGACAGATGTACAAACAAACAGTATCATATTTTATACTCTCATTTTAACATGATTTAAAAAAAATTATATAAGGACTTTAAGGTTAACTTAAGTTGCTTCAGTCCAGTAAGTGTTTCTTGAAATATTAATAACAAATCAAATTTGTTCGGAAATTTATTTTATAAAAATCAGTAAAGATGTCACAGCAAAAAGACACGTGTACCACAACCTGAAGATGGACATTTGTGGAATTATACTGGGCCTTTGACTTGCTAAAAAAGTAAAAACTCAAATCAGTTGACATAAGGCATGTAGTATACTGTTTACAACAGGCTATTAGAAAAAGTGTTGATAATTTAGAGGAATTAGAAATATGCATATTAAGCACATATGGTAGGCATCATGGGGTTAAGCTCTCTTTTGTTCTTCTTAGGCCTCTGTGCTCCCAGTGATGATGGAGGAAGAGGAGGGTTCTGCCAGTGAAGGGACAGACAGTGAAAGGTATAGTGGCAGCATCGCCAGCTTCCTGGCCAATGAGAAACTGATGTCTCTGGACAGCATGAACAGTGATATGACAGGTTGGTTAATTAAAAAATAAAATAAAAATTAATTTTATGTTCCAAAAAAATAAGTTCTAAAGAACCAAGATAAGCCTGGCAATAATTGATTTAAATGAACTTTTTGTCCTTTAGATGATGACATTGATGTGAACCAGCTCCATGATGAGGAACTGGAGCTGTATTTCAATAAGCTGATGCGACCTGCAATGCAGAGAGGCCTAGTCGAAGGACAAGAAATCCCTGTTGTGAGTTCTCCCTTGCTGTTTGTTTACCAAAGCTGACCATTTTTTTTATTTTTTTTTTTTATAATATGATCGGTTCCTGTTATAGGAGTTACCTTCCAGTTCATCTCATTCTCAACCCCACTCCACTGAACCAGAAAGGAACGGATACCATGATGACTATGACCAAGTATGAGTTAATGTTCCTAAAGTCAAAATGAACCGCATTTACATTTGCATCTCAATAAATTAGAATGTCGTGGAAAAGTTCATTTATTTCAGTAATTCAACTCAAATTGTGAAACTTGTGTATTAAATAAATTAAATGCACACAGACTGAAGTAGTTTAAGTCTTTGGTTCTTTTAATTGTGATGATTTTGGCTCACATTTAACAAAAACCCACCAATTCACTATCTCAACAAATTAAAATACTTCATAAGACCAATAAAAAAAAATGTTTAGTGAATTGTTGGCCTTCTGGAAAGTATGTTCGTTTACTGTATATGTACTCAATACTTGTTTCTGCCTCAATTCGGCGTGGCATGGAGGTGATCAGTTTGTGGCACTGCTGAGGTGGTATGGAAGCCCAGGTTTCTTTGACAGTGGCCTTCAGCTCATCTGCATTTTTTGGTCTCTTGTTTATCATTTTCCTCTTGACAATACCCCATATATTCTCTATGGGGTTCAGGTCTGGTGAGTTTGCTGGCCAGTCAAGCACACCAACACCATGGTCATTTAACCAACTTTTGGTGCTTTTGGTAGTGTGGGCAGGTGCCAAATCCTGCTGGAAAATGAAATTAGCATCTTTAAAAAGCTGATCAGCAGAAGGAAGCATGGAGTGCTCCAAAATGTATTGGTAAATGGGTGCAGTGACGTTGGTTTTCAAAAAACACAATGGACCAACACCAGCAGATGAAATTGCACCCCAAATCATCACAGACTGTGGAAACTTAACACTGGACTTCAAGCAACTTGGGCTATGAGCTTCTCCAACCTTCCTCCAGACTCTAGGACCTTGGTTTCAAATGAAATGCAAAACTTGCTCTCATCTGAAAAGAGGACTTTGGACCACTGGGCAACAGTCCAGTTCTTCTCGTTAGCCCAGGTAAGATGCCTCTGACGACAACTGTAGCCAAATTCCTTGACACGTCTGTGTGTGGAGGCTCTTGATGCCTTGACCCCAGCCTCAGTCCATTCCTCAGTCTTCCCCATGATTGTGTAGCCTAGTGAACCAAACTGAGAGACCATTTTGAAGGCTCAGGAAAACGTTGCAGGTGTTTTGAGTTGATTAGCTGATTGGCATGTCACCATATTATAATTTGCTGAGATAGTGAATTGATGGGTTTTTGTTAAATGTGAGCCAAAATCATCACAATTAAAAGAACCAAAGACTTAAACTACTTCAGTCTGTGTGCATTGAATTTATTTAATACACGAGTTTCACATTTCGAGTTGAATTACTGAAATAAATTAACTTTCCCACAACATTCTAATTTATTGAGATGCACCTGTACTTTCTTAATGCATGTAATTTTCACATATGCATATTGTAATTTTCACATATGCATATTGTTGCAATGAAAAAAACAATTCTAGAATTATAATTAGAGATCGACCGATATATCGGTTTACCGATATTTTTCCCGATATTTAAGCTTTTTACCATAATCAGTTATCGGTTAAAAAAAATAAAATAAAATTTGTCACATACACAATTATTATTTGTAATTATATAATTATTGTTTATTAATTATTATTTTAACAAGATTCACTTGTTTGAAACACGATAAACTATATTAACATTTACTATAGAACCATTATTTCGCCAATAAACATCTCTATCGAAATTAATTATTTATTTTCTCCACAAGCGATCGCAGTTTGAGTATAGTTCTGTGTAAATGCATAGATAAACCGCGCTGTCAGCAGTTTTCATAATTTAGAATGACAAAAAACATTTTAATAATTCTGATAAAACGTGCTAGTTAAGAAATGCAATAAAATACGATGTTTTGTTTGTTATAGCTTATTTCAATATTCCAGAGAATATTATTCAGTGAAATTATTCTTCACTCTTTAGCCTATTAAACAGCTTATAAACTAATTTTAATATAAAATTTTACATGAAAATGTTAATTTTCAACAGTTTTTTGTTGTTGTTAAGATGACTGAAAGGAGGAAAAACCAAAGCGAAGAATGGACTTACTTCACTCTATTTATTTACTTTATAACAGTAAATAAATATCGGGTACATAAACGTACAAAGTATCGGTTATAAAAAAATCAATATCGGTCGATCACTAATTATAATATAATTTCTGTGTCCTGAAACATTTCGGCTAATCTTTGCCTTTACTGTGTCACACTACAGAGGGACTTTCACATGCCTTATGTGCGTCTGGCAGCCACAGGTATGGATTCTTGTCCTGCAAGTGATGAAGAGGATACGGAGGATGAACTAGAAGCTTCACAGAACCGGTGCAGAGCAAGATTCCTCCTACCCAGCACCTCCAGACAACCGGTTAGTCTTAAAAGAATACTCCACTTTTTTTGAAAATAGGCTCATTTTCCAAGTCTCAAGAGTTAAACTTGATTTTTACCGTTTTTGAATCAATTCAGCCAATCTCCGGGTCTGGCGGTAGCACTTTTTGCGTAGCTTATCATTGAATCTGATTAGACCGTTAGCATCTCGCTCAAAAATGACCAAAGAGGTTTCGATATTTTTCCTATTTAAAACTTGACTCTTCTGTAGTTTAGGGATGGGCATTTAGAGCAGAAGTAATATTCGAAAATGTCTGGGAATTATTCGAAAATAGCACCCTTTCCCTGTATGTATGTATGCATGCACGCCTCGTTATTAGGCTAGTGTTACACACCCATTAACAGAGAGAGAGAGAGACCATTCATGCTTTTATTCTGTATGATAACAAACTGTTTTATTTATTTAAAGATAGGTTATCTTAACTCGAGCCATATAATGATTGGAACATGCTAAATCATTAATATAATAAACGCAAAAGAATGACAGCACTTATTAACATAGCAGTCCACCCATTAGCATAAATCAACTGCTCATAATGTATTAAACTGCTCAAAAAATCGTTGGGTAATTATACTGTATATTAACTGCGGGCATCAGTGAGCCGTTATTAATATGAGGGGCATTGAAAACACCTTTGAATGCACGTGCGCATAACGGTTTAACTTTTACTTTGGAGATTAGCGATCACATGTTTATACTATGGAGCGGCAGCACTTACTACACCTTTTACAAGATTAGATGTTTGTCAGTGGTGCTCAGGATCTGCAAATCATTCGCCATCGTCCTACTCTGTTGCTGGTAAGTTAAACTGCATCTACTGTAATGTAAAAGGCTATCGCTAGCATGCGGCTAACCATATGTCCCTTTAGTGGCTCCGTAGAACGTGTTATTTGTTTTCCGTGCCTTTCCCAGTACGGATTCAGCGCACATCTAACCCAGTCGGGGATATTTGTGGTCCGCACAGAAAAAGAACTTTAGACATCGTTCTTAGTTGCAAGTCTACAGCGTTCGCGTGAGAGAGTGTGTTCTTCTGTTGTCTGACAGCTTTTAGGTGCGCTTTTGAGAACGCTTATCTCCGCTTATGCGTCACCACCGCATCAGCACCAAAAACATGGGGAATATATTAACAAATATAATCGCACAACCTATTCGATATTCTATGAATAAATCGACTAATCGAATATTCGAAAATCATGACCCATCTCTAATGTAATTACATCGTGTACTAAAACTTTTCTGCCGTACCATGAGTGCAGCAGGCACAATGATATTACGCAGCACCTTGAAAGTAGTCCCCAGCTAAGTAACTAGTTATGATATAGCTAGTGATATGATATAGGGACTACTTTCAGGGGCTGCGTAATATCATTGTGCCTGCTGCACCCATGGTACGGCAGTTAAGTTCCTTGATTGTTACGCCGGAATGAGAATATAGTTCCTAGTCATATCGGCCTAGGAAATTGCAACTTTTCATTTTCCATCAGTCTTAGTACACGATGTAATTACAGAAGAGTTAAGTTTTAAATAGGAAAAATATCGAAACTCTTTGGTCATTTTTGAGCGAGATGCTAACGGTCTAATCAGATTCAATTATATATGCTAAGCTACGCTAAAAGTGCTACCGCCAGACCTGGAGATCGGCTGAATGGATTCGAAAACGGTAAAACTCAACCGTTTTTTTTTTTTCAGCATTTGTGACAGCCTGTCTTTCAATGATAAAATTCAACAAAATTAGCCTATTTTCAAAAAAAGTGGAGTGTTCCTTTTATCTGCTTTCTGCTCTTATTATTATCTCTGCTTTTACTTTTTGCCCGATATTAAAAAAAAATAATAATATTTGTTGTAATTCTCTTTCAGTTATTTTTTTATGGTCAGGTTGGGGAGAGCCATCGGCCGCATTTTCGACCAGGTTTGGAAGGAGGAAGCTCTGACGATGAGCAACAGATGGGGGGAAGGAACCCTAACAACACCAGGGCAGGCATTGAGCACCGGCGCTCAGCAGAGGGACAGGTCATCAACTCGCCTATTACTGGTAAAGGGGTGTTTATTAAATAAAATGTAATTTGACTTAATTAGTGATTTTGTTTAAACCTTTAGACTGCAGGAACTAAGTCTTATCACTGTTGCTCTGTGCCATCAGGTGATGGAGGAGGAGGAGATGGGAGCAGTGGCAGTGATGAGGAGGGAAATGGAGGCGTATCTACCATTCCTTTGCCTCCCACCACAGGTCAGAGCACCTATGATGTGCTTCGTGGTCTTGGCATCGTGGGTGGAAGTGGACAGATGGGAGATGATGATCAGCTTCAATCTTTGCGCAGCAGATCAGGCACGATTACGCATGGCCAGGTAATTTTAGTGTCTCATGAGCAATTAATAATTATCAGTGTAAAATGTTTATCTTTTTAAACGACTGTAACATGTCATTCGATTTGGGGAACTTGAATTAAAAAGGGAAGGTTAAATAGACACAGCCTCAAAGTTAGACAACAAGCTAACTAAAAAGAGCTAACTGCATACATATGATCATCTCTTAAAAAGCTTAGAGGATAATTCAAAATGTGCATGTTATTTTTATATATATATATATATCCTAGCATAATTATTTAAAGCACAGCGCAATTACAGATTGTATTTAAATTTATTTTTGGTCTCTTCAGATGGTGACCGTGTTGGTCCAGTTGGCACATGGGAGACTGGTCATGTTACTGGGGCATCTGGACTTGCCAGTCGATGCCCAGTTAATTGGAGCATGAGTATGGATCGACAGGAGGCTCTTGTAAGTCTTTGTGTTTTTTGCTGTAGCAAAAATTGTTGATGTTACCCTTAACACTTTTCCCCTTAACAGGATGCAATGGATAACACCGCAGAAGTTCACCTGAGTTCTGTATACTTGGGGGCAGGTGCTGGTCATAACCCTCAGGACATTTCTTCTACAGTCAGCCCCTTCCTTCAGGGCACCCAGAGCAGTTTCCCCCTCTCTCAGGTACTTCAGGAATCACATAATAAAACAGAACAAGGGATCGACCTGGGCCACACTGTGGATCTTGGTGCCCTGGGCTTGCGTGGTGGCCCTTGTGGGGATTCTCCAGTTCTCAATGAGAAGCAGAGCACCAGCAGTAAAGATGATCAACCTGGAGAGTCTCTGGATGCTAGGTACCTTTGCCAGAGCTGAGAATCGTGAGGAACATAATGATATTTGGAATCACCAGCCAGACAATGTGGAGCATGAGTTACAGCAAGGTAACTGTCTTTTTTTCCATTTCTAATGTAGTGATGTCAACGTGTTTCTCTGACATTTGTAGAATTACATGAAGTTTTAAGTATTTGTATTTTATGATTTAGAAATTAATGTTAAGTATTTCCTTAGGCGCAAATGCCACTCACAGTGTGGTCTACCAGAATGAAGAGGGAAAGTGGGTCACTGATTTGGCCTATTACTCTTCCTTCGAGAAGGAAATTGATGCCAATATGCCTGAGGAAGTTGCTATCCAGTTTCAGTCTGAAGATTTTCTTGCTGGAAGTAAGTGAAATGTTCTCATGCTTAACGAAAATTATATTTTGGGTGTGCCATTTCTCAATTGACTCAACCTTGTGTTGACTCTCTTCTGCAGAACATGCAAAAAAGGTGCATTTTTGAAGATGTCACTTTTGTTCAATTTAATGAAAGTAAATGCAGAATAAAAACATTCTATAGCTCAATCGGCAGAGCATATCACAAGTAATACCAATACATTGTAATTATCTGGCAGTTATTTAGTTTAACCTGTTGTGTTTGACTGGTGAAAGGCAGTCATGTGTGTTTGTAACAACATTATGATAAGTAAATTGACACTTTGAATGAGTTAATACATTAAATTAATTCATTGCGTAATGTTTTATAACCTTAGGCCAGGCCATGGACAAGATAATTGAGGATCAAGAGGAGTTTGATAAGGAGCACCAGTTTATGCAGGTATGACTGGTTCCCAGGTATTTTGAGGTCAACCAACCTGGAACCAAGAAGTGTATTGTACACAAATGCTCTTAGATGTGATTCAGCAACCAAAAAATTTGTTTTTCTTTTGCCTTCTGGTAGGAAGAGCAGATTCAAGCTGTAAATATGAGTGAAGTGCTGGGAGACACATCTTGGAAAATCCCAAGTAGTAGCAACATCCTCATGAGGGCCTCCCAGGTCTCCTCTGTACCTGAGCCTGAGAACCAAAGTTATCTGCGTATTTCACTGGGGGAGTTTTTTCAGAGGCGCTCTGAAGCTCTGGGGTGCCTTGGGAGCAGTGAAGAGGACAATGTTAAAAGGGTGAGGACTTTCCCTAAGCAGATATCTTCTAAGATAACATCCTCACTAAAATCTAACTTCAAAGTTGTCTTATTTGGAGCACGCTGTGTGCTACACAAATGACTCTAGCCATGTAAAGTGCACTAACAACCTGATGACAATTGCAAAACCCTTCCTGTAGATCAGGGGTCTCATTTATAAAACTCTCCATAGATTTCATCCTAAAAGCGTACGTAGGCACTAAATCTAGATTCTGCATATGCACAAAAGTTTTCAGATTTATAAAACCATGTGTATGCCAGAACCTGTGCAAAAACCCCTATAAATCCTGGTCAGGGGAAGATTGTGCGTACGTGCATCTCCACCCCTCCCCGAAATATGGAGCTAACAACGCCTAGTTTTACTATGCATAACCTCATCTGCATATCAGTTCCATGCATATTCCTGTCCACGTGACACCATGTTTAACACCGTCAAAGGTAAAAGACATTAAGGAAATATGAGATACGGACTAAAAATGCCATTTGTTACATACAATAT
This sequence comes from Ptychobarbus kaznakovi, assembly GCA_027422405.1. Classification (NCBI taxonomy): domain Eukaryota; kingdom Metazoa; phylum Chordata; class Actinopteri; order Cypriniformes; family Cyprinidae; genus Ptychobarbus; species Ptychobarbus kaznakovi. The sequence continues at coordinate 9,390,693 of CM049803.1, read as the reverse complement.
CAGTTTTGCTGATAAGGTGAACATCAGCTATTTTTAGTGGAAACCGATATATATATATATATATGCAGCGTAAATACAACTGTCTGACTTGTCACGTGCTGACATTTTAAAAAGGAAACGCACAAATCTTACTGTTTTCTACTAGTTGTATTCTTCATAATGTTGTAGAGATGCCTTCACACAACGTCAATACCTCCATGCTGCTGCGATTGTACAGTAGTCCAGCAAATCCAGCAGTATCTGCCATAATATTGAAGTGTGCATCATTAATCATTTTTCTCACTAAAAAAATATTTTCTTATAACATGAGATCTGCAGTTTAGTTTAAAGATGAATTATTGTGCACCTATAGTACTCCTCGCTGTCATTAAAACATAGCATGCCACAGGTAAAGTGATCAAGCGCATCCACTACAAATGTCTACATTCATATAATTTTGGTTTAACTTCTGCATAATGACTTTATGTACTTTCAGTCCTTATCTCCATTAATGAGAGTGGAATATTTAATGTAAATGTGTATACAGAGTTTTAAAAAAGTCTGTACGCATGGGTCAGAGTTTGCATTCAGGTGCGCAAATTTTCTCATCAAGTTTGTTTTTATAAATCCCACCTTTTGCATAGGAAGTGGCGTACGCCTATTTCAGGGCAGGTTTTGTGCGTATGCAATGGTTCTTCTAAATGAGGCCCCAAATTAGTATTGCACTAGCAACGCAAATATTATGAGATCACTTCCCATGATATGCATGAACTCAATGTGTGTCTTGAATGCAATGGCACTCAATGCTGGTATTAAATTTGGCCAGACTATACGTTAACAAGTTACAACTTTCCAATCAGGAATGTGCCTCGAATGCCGTAGGGCTGCACGATTAATTGAATGCGATTGTCATGCACAATCTCGCCAGTAAAGCCGGTTCTGTAATCCGCAGTAAATCTCCATCACTTGCTTTCAGATGGAGCAGCATTTGCTACACAGAGCCGTAGTTCTCTGACAAGCGATGCAAAAAAACCGCAGACTATATAAACGATATTATGAAATTGAAGATATCGTTCTGCGATAATGACCGCTGTTTGCGTAGCTTCTCGGTGAACTTCGCTCTGTGTAGTAAATGGTGCTCCATCTGAAAGCAGGAATTGTAGGTGGGGGGGAGTGATGTGCTCACTCAACCTTCAATACCAAATACCGCATTTAATAACACTGCTCCGGGTTTTTACTCTTTGGATGGGTTAAATAAACTCACTTCATAACGTCAGTTGAGTGTTTGAAATAAATCCTTCTGTGAGATGATTTGGCTTCTTAAACCGAATAAGGCACGCAACATATTTGATAGTATTCTAAGCAGCAATGATAAAGGCTATGTTGATTAGCATTGCATTATTTGGCCCTCTGGCCTTCAGATGGAGATTTACTACTGATCACAGAACCGTACTTCATTGAAAGATACGAATGACAATCGCAGCTTCTGTCTAATTGCGATTTCGATTTATCGTGCAGCCCTAAAGTAGAGGCATTAAGTTCTGTTCCTGGATGGTCAATGTGCAGCCAAGTTTAGCTCAAACCTGCCCAAACACACCTGCCCGGATGTTTCTAGTAATTCTGAAGACATTGATTTGCGGTTTAAGATGTTTAGCTATTATTATAGCTGAGCTCTGATGGAATTTAGCCCTTCACAACCAAACTTAAATGAGTTATTCAACTATTTGTTTTATTTTTTTTAGCCATCTTTTGGATACTTCATTACATCACCTGAGAAGAGGGAACCTTTTGCATTACTTCGACCCTCAGATTTGTTCTCCAGAGGAAGCTCCATCAACATTGAGACAGTTCCGCAAAGTGATGCTGATGAGACGCTTAATCCAGGTGCATTCAACATACTCACAAGAAGTTATTTATTTAATAACTATTTTTGCTTACAAGTAATTTTGTTGTCCTTTTGTTAACTACAGATGATCTAGATAAGACTCTTGAGCCCAACGCAGCTGAAGCCACACATGAGAATAATGTGCAACCGCAAAGAACTGAGGGACAGGCTTCCCAGGTATTGATAACCATTTAGCTTTGGACTGCTGTCATGGTCTTTTAAAAACTAGCAAAAATGTTGACACTTTTTGTCTAATTTGATTAGATCTCTGCCCAATATGGGGATAAGGAGAATTCTGGCCATTCAGAATCACCCAAACTCCAGCAGAAATCTTCTGCTCAGCATCAGTACAATTGCATCTGCAATTGCTGATGCCTCCATCAGCTCAGATCCAGCACAGCTTGCTGCCATGATCATGGAGCTGTCCAAACGTAGCCGCTCTAAAAGCCGTCAGCAGGTAGCAGAAGAGTCGATTAGGAGTCCTGATTCTGTAGCAGCTTCAAACCATAATGGTCTGCTGGAGAATCTGCTGAAGACCACGTCAGTAGGTGACCTTAGTACTTTTGACATGGAGAAATATCTGAAGAGGGCTGAGGTCTCAAGTAGCGACAGTGATGGATCTACCTCACAGTCCTGCTTGGACATCCTCACTTTGGCTGATAGTTTGGCCAGTTCTAACAAGCTGACTCAACAGCAGTTGGCGCCTCTGGAAAATGAATTCATCCATAAAAATTCAGGTTGTTCAGTTATGGAAGAGCAAGCAGTAGGCAAAACATTTCAAATTCTGGCAGGTAATGCATCTAAACAAACAGAGGGTACGTATGTTGTTTTGCCAAATCCAAGGTCAGATGTCAAACGAAGTGCAATTCCTCGACCCAAGTCCAGCAGTTTACCAGCTGCCACTGCCACTTCCACTGCGCATCCAGCCAAAAGATCTTTAGGTCCTGGGCAGTCATCATCATCTTCCACGTCCTTCAAATCAAAACCTGTTGATTTCAAATCTAGCATTGAGAAAAACAAAAATGACTATCGTGCAGCACCTTCCACCAATAAAAGTGTCCCTGAATCCAAGACCAAAATGGGAACGGCTCGACCACAAGTGGCCAGCACTTCCGCCACAGGGAACCGCCGCTCTCTGAAAGGTGAAGGGAACATGTCGACTCCTGCTTTTGCCCCAAAGACCTCACCTGGCCTTTGCCGTTCAGAAGTATCGTCGTTGAAGACCTCCCCACACAAACCCAAGACAACAGGAAGCCGGACAGACAAACCTGCCATTAACCAGGCACGATCACCCAGAAGCCCTAAAGCCGCTCAGTCGGTTTCAAAAGAGAAAATTGCACCCGTTGATCGTCAGGATTCCCTGCCAACAACACAGGAAAAATTTGGTATCTATTTTTTCTTTTTTTTTGGTTGGTTGCTTTTTTACAAATACAAAACCAGCAGTATAACAGATTTAGCATGTTAATCAGCATTTAATGCTTCAGAAAATGAGGGATATCAACTTTATTTACTTCTCTTTATCGAAGGCTCGCCTGGGAGCAGTGCCCCTGTGGAGGTCACCCATTGTAATTTCAGACCATCCACCTCCCCTCTTACCCACTCCAGTCCAAGCCAGACCTCCATTCCAAGTGAATATGGGTAAAACAAATTCTTAACCTCAATTGCATATTGCCTTTTTTGTGGTGTAAGCTACTTTTATTCGTTAGGAGGGGAGATGATTCTTAATTTTTTAAATATCAATTATTGTTAATTGACTGAGTTATTGTGTAATGTACTGAACCACAAATATATTTAAAAACACATGTATAAATAGTGGCCTGGTTTGCCGCGTATCCTTGTGTTTTGGAAATAGAGAGATGTCTCCGTGTTCCCCTAGTAGTGGAAAGGCTCAGAGGAGTCCTGCTGGTGATCCAGGTTCCCCTCAGTCCCCTTGTTCAAGCCCATCTCTCAGCAGACTGACTTATCTCTCCATTAATGAGAACACTTGCATGCCCACCCCTGATCACCATAAGGTGAGTGTTTAACCCCATTTTAGTTTTATGTGGATTACAATATAAACAATTGCAGAAACTAAAGATATCTATTTTGTTAAAGGACTGAATTTTTTTTTTTTATTCATTCAAAAACATGAAGTCTTTTCTCGATTATTAGGCAGAGTGATGTATCAGTCAGTCAGTAAATTTACAGTTTATTAAATGTCTGTCTTTCCATTTTGTGTGCCAAATATATTTATTTGTATTGTAAAAAATGTTTTAATTGTATAGTAGTAATATAAATACAATTTTCAAAAGCTGAAATGAAAACCTTGTTTTGCTTATTAGTTAGAAAATGCATGACTATTTTAACTAATTGCCAAAGCTGAATAATTGATCCTATCTTACTGATTAATCTGTGATCTAATCAATGACCATTAGACTAATAGATTATCAAAACAATATTTGTTGCAGCCCTATTTGAAGTCTATGTTGCTTGACCATTATTTGATATTGATAGTAATGCCGCTGATTTACTTTATGGTTTGACTGTACAGATGAATCTCTCTTATTATTCTCCAGAAAAACACCTCGATGGCTCTAAGCACCACTATAATCAGAGCCAGTCCAACTCCTCCAGTGGAACCATTTGATAACGGAAATGTTCTGAGTTCTTCAAAGACTCCAGAGCCTCTTTGCCACTCTGAAATTCTAGGCCTCAACAAAAAGACCTCTGAACTGGGCTCACGTAGCCAAAGTGACCTCCGTAAAGACTATGGAAATGAATACTCGAAGGGCAACCGCCAGTCTGAACCTGGACCGAGGTTGTACACTCAAGGGGATTCTGGGTACTCAAGCAAGCTGAACAATCAGCATCCATCTGGGACAGCCACAGAACAGGCAAACCAAGCGTTGCGTCATTTCTTGGGGTCTGGATCTTGTTTTGGGGCTGCGAATGGCTTTACATATGGGTCAGTACCCAGCTACACCTCTCAAGGTGCCCTGACAAACCTTCCCAACCTCCTAACAGGGCATTCCCTCTTTAGTTCCCAACTGGCACAGCAGTATCTGAGCTCAGAGGGGCCTCTACATGCCCCTCGCTATCAGATTGGCGGTTTGTATGGAGTATCCGCTGCAGTGCCTGCTGCAAACCCATCTATGGAACATATGCATGTACCTGGGCATGCAAGTCTTCAGTCTGGTTACATGAACTCCGGTCAACAACATCCACCTCAGTATCCAGTCAGCAAGACCTATGGACAGCCAAGTGTTGGATCATGGACTGCGCGAGATCTTGCAGACCTTAGAAGTAAGTGGAAAAATGTTAATGTATTGTAAAGACATTGGTGGTATGCAGGAATTTGTTAAAGGAAAAAAGAAAAAAGTTTTTTCTTCAGTTCAAGTGATGGTTCCAAATGAGCTGAAGTTTCCCAATTCTTGCTGTGTGGGAATTGCCTCTCAGACGTCCCTCAACATCTTCAATCCATCGGAGCGCTGGCAGCAAGTTTCAATCTCCATCACAAGCCTATCCATTGATGGAGAGAAGGTTCGAAATCTGTCAGATGTAGTCTAGATCAGTGTTTCTCAACAATCTGGCCTCAGCACACTTCCTCAAGATGACTTAAATTATTTAAAATAATACAAAACAAGCTTTAAAATATTTGCACTCAACCAAAAATCTAAACCCATCTATTTCACTTTCTCAACATCTAAGGTTTTTTTTTTTGGGGGGGGGGGGGGCTTGCAGTCAGAAAGGTTAAGAACCACTGGTCTAATGGAGACATGTCTTATTCATTCAGTCTGCTTTTGTGTGCAGTACTATAATTGTCATTTCATTACAGGTGGAGTCTCTCCCATTCCAGTGGTTGATAGTAAAAAATAAGACCATAATTGGACCCAAATGTGCAGAAGAACAGAAGGTTTTGTTTATAGCACCAAGGGCTGGACTGTATCAGTATACTCTCAGTGTGTCGTCCTGGCCTGCGTCTGCAGAGTCCGAGACTATGGCTCATGCAGAAGTCTATGCTAAGAAAGTGGTGCTGATCGCTGTGGCTGAGAACCCTGTGATCGAGGTTAGAGTTTGTCCCTGTTGCCAGTTTCAGAGCACTAAAACTGAATTCTTAATTTGTTTTATGGACAGGATTAATATAGTATGGCAGATGTATCCTTGAAATGTATTAATATTTTTCTGTAGGTTTCTTTTAGAAGTTATATTTAATCCATGTGACATGCAAGAATAAAGAAAGCTTTTTCTTTTTAATAAATAGGTTGATGTTGGAAAGACAGGCTGTGTGGACTTCGGGGACATGCCAGGGGGCAGTACCAAGGCCCTGCCGCTCAAGCTGGTCAATAGGACTCATGCCACTGTGCCTATTCGACTAGTTATCAGTGCGGTCAGTGAGATCTGTCTGTTTGGATTTGAAATATTTTGAACATTAGTTGTGTATGAGACTTCTGACTGAAAGCTTAGATCTTTCAAATGGCATGTTGGAACGAATTCAATGACAGATTTTGTCTCTAACAGAATGCATCAGCATGGCATTGTTTTGGCTTTTCTAAGAGCCCAGTTGCCATGACCACGGAAGGTTCCCTTCATACTGGCTCAAGTCTGACCTCACTTTCAACTTCATCAGTCATAAACCATGTGCTGCATGCCAGTTATGCAGAGGTGAATATTTCTATAAATTACTTTCTAATTTGATGGCAGTTTTGACTGTTTACATACATTTTTCTTTCTTCAGAATCAAGAAAGCTTCTTGGTGTGGGTTCATTTCAGTGCACCTCAGAAGTACATTTCAAGTTCAGGTATGCATGTAAACCTTAACACTGATACAGGTTGAACATTTCTCAACTGGTGTCTAATTTTAGTGTAGTATCATTGAGATACTACACTTTTATATATATATATATATTTTTTTTTAATATTTTTTATTTTCAGTTAACTATAGTAACCCTGCCCACTTTAAACAGAAAAATGAATCACAGACTGAACATGAGATGCTGTATTTTTTGATGCAGGTGAGTTGGGGCCAGCTGATGAATACAGTGCACGGGTGGATATTGAGGTGGACAGTCCAGGCCCCAGTCATGTGATTCAGAGTGTAGCTCTGAGGGCAAGGTCAGGCACTCCCAGAGTGCATGCACCCAAAGACCTACAGGTAATTGATTAAACATGTTGCTACAAGACACGCTTAGCTTTTTGAGGTTCTGAAATTGCTTATTTCTTTTATTAATTTTTGTGATTATTTACTTGATTGATGTCGCTTTACTATGTTAATATCTGTACAGACTGTGTGTCTTCGGGCTCCTTTGGGGCAGACAGCCAAGCAGACGCTTCCTTTAAAGAATGCAGGCAACATTGATGTTCTACTCCGACTAAAGGTACCTGATCGTGAGCTTTACTTTTTAACACAATTGTATGTTTCATACATTGACTATAAATAGAGTAGAATGAACCTTGCATCAACACCAGTGTTAATCTATGTAGCTTAGCCTTTGCTGTGGATTCACTCCTTGTCTTTCTGGCTATTTTTCAGAGTTCTGATGGAGACAGCTGCTTAACTGTGAGGCCAGAGGAACTGACTCTGAAAGCTGGAGAGGAGCAGGGTGTAGTGGTCTCATTCACTGCCCAGGACAAACAGAAACCCAGGGAGAGGCATGTTCACTCACAGATTGTACTTTTATGCCTTTTTGTTTGCATCTGTGGTTTTTATTTTTTAATTGCTCTACAATTCAGATTGTCTGACTATTTAGAGAGAAGTGCATTTTTAAAATATTCTTGCTACTTCGTATGGCTTTCGCACTGCATAGTTCTAGGAACGATGGCATGTTCTACATGGTGTTTAATTTGCAGTTAAATTTATTTCTTGTTTCTGCATGCACTAATGAGTGATATTGTTTCAAATCAAGAAACAGGTCTGGGTTGCCTCATTATAATAATAATTAATAATTGTATCACTTTTTAGTCTCTTAGAAATGCACATTTAATATTAGCTTGAGTTAGGATGCAGTTAAATTTTTGTTCATTAATAAAAATCTGTAAAAAATTGTAGCAACCTCTGTTTTATATGGTAATTTATTCTGAGCAAGTTTTTTTTATTAAGCATTGGTCCCCCATAGTCGCATACATTTAAATCATGATAAACAGTTAAAACCACATATATAGCACCTCAATAACATGGTAAAAATATAACTATATGGTTTTTAGGTAGCCTATTTGTATGAAAAAAACAGTAGTCTAAAACCATTCAGTATAAATGCACACATGCTATAGCGGCCTTAAACACATAAATACTATAATTATATACATTTACTCTTGTGATAAAATTAAATGTGAATATCCCACATCTCTGCCACAATACCATGGTGAAGTGAGTGTTACTAAAGTTACAGTAAATCTATGGTAAATAATGGCGACATGTAGATTGAAAAGCCTTCTGACTGTCTCGTTGCTCACAGTGTTTCTCCTGTTCAGCCTTAAATTTTAAACTATTACGGAGTCATTTGTGTTCTTCGCTGAATTAAAGCGTTTCACACTGACTGGATCTCACAGCGCTGCATAGTGTTCACGTGACCGAGTAAACGCATCTGCTCTAGTGAGCTCGTGCCGCGCGGCAGTTTGAACTGCGATCCGAGCAGATAAACTGTCCGTGTGACGCGATTCAAATGAGTTGTGCGGTTTCGTTCCACTTTTGGGCAATAAACATTATATCGATCATTTATCGAACTCTCTATATCGTTTTATCGAGGAAAATTAAATCGCGATAATTATCGTTATCGAATTATCGCCCAGCCCTACCGCTCAGCGTACACTTATGTCACTGGTAGTTCCTCCAGAACTGTTTTAGACCCTGCTCTGAATTATGTTCCTAGTTTCTGCAATGCGAAAACGCTAAAAAGCGTGTACTTTCGCCAATAGTTCTAGGAATTATAAAAAGTCTTCTCCGGTGCGAAAGCCCCTAATGTCGTACTTGCAAGTAACATTTGATTTCTTTTCTCAGCATGTTGACGATTTTGGTTCTACCCAGCGGACCTCAGTATGAGGTGATGCTAAAAGGAGAGACGGTCCAAGGAGTTCCTGGGAAAGTAGTATCTGCACCTGCTGTGTTATCACAGGCTGAGGTCCCACCCATCCTCTCCAACAAACAGTTCATGGCATGGGGAGGGGTTACCCTGGGCAGAGCAGTGTGAGTTTACATAGTCATAGAAACTGCGATTCATAAGTGAACTGGATGGAGATAATGCTTTTGTGTTTGTAGGCAACAGAAACTGGTGCTAAGGAACAATTCGCCCATTACATCACAGCAACTCAGACTGCTCATTAGGGGCCAAGACCAAGACTGTTTCCAGGTAAGCTAACACATTGAGAAATGTAGATTTAGACACCGAGATCTATAATTTATGGAGCTCCAAAGGGGGCATGATGAAAGAATATGAAGTGTGGTAAAAATTATTACTAATTGATATAAAATACTTAATTTTATCGTATAGTAGTATTTTTCCATGAGTAATCATGGGTAATGTATAAACATGACTTCTGTCCCAAGAATGGTGTAGGTACAGCATTCATCAGCAGCCAGCCAGCCAACCAGCTCATTGGTTTTGGCAGTACATTCACATCTGTCTATCCATTTATCCGTTATCCCACTTGTCTGTTTCTGTGAATCTCAACCCTGCAGCTGCAAAGCTCATTCGGCCCAGATGAGCGAATGACACGTAACAGAGAGCTGTCAATCAAACCCAAAGAGGATGTGACGGTTCATCTGCTCTTTGCTCCCACCCGTGTTGCATCCATGCTGGCCAAACTGGAGATCAAGCAGTCTGCTGCATGTGCCTCCCAGCCTGGGGTCAAGTTCACTGTGAGTTTATTACTAATCCCTCATAAACAGTAATATTTTTGTAAAAAGTTGGTGTTACATTTTTGTGTGGTGTTCTCAGATCCCTCTGTCAGGCTATGGCGGCGCGAGTAACGTGATCCTGGAGGAGTTGAGGAAGCGTTCTGAAGGCTATGTGGCCACGCTGAGTGGAGTGCAGGCAGGACGTGTATGTAAGCTCTGTGTGTGCGTAAGAAACACGGGTTCACGTGCTGCCTTTGTGAAAGCGGTACCCTACAGTAGTCTTCAAAATCGAGCTGTCATGGACTCGGCTGTTATTAGCTTGTCCCCTTCACAGTTTGTCCTGAAAGAGCGAACACAGGAGGTGAGCCAAGTCCATGTTGTTTTTTTTAATACCTGTATATGCTTGGGAGATTTATCATTGCTGTTTCTGCAGGTGATCACAATAGCGATGAAGGCTTCACGCAGAGAGCAGGCTCTCTGTCAGTCTGGTGCAGCTCTTCTTGCCACTGTCTGCCTCTTCTGTGGGGACGAGGTCTCTCGACAACAGTTCAGGAAGTCAGTGACAGTTCTCATTTTACTTGAATTCTTGGCTTAAATGAGGAATATAAAAAAAAAATTAGTGTTAAAATAGGAGCTTATTTCTTTTTTACGTGTTTCAAAAATCTGATGTCTGAATCAAAAAATTAGATGACACGTTTGAGTAATTTACCCAGTAAAATTTTATTTTTTAAACTACCCCCCCCCCCAAAAAAAAGTTTACTTTCTAAAAGTCCTATCTTTTCAGTTGAACAATGTAAAACAATCAAAGTTTAGCATATAGCCACGCATAGTTCACTATAGACCTTTTTAGAAATTAAATAATTACTAGTAGGGTTGTAACGGCACACAAACATGACGGTTTGATGCGTACCTCGGTTTTAGCGTCACAGGTCGGTATGATTTCGGTACAGCAGGAGGAAAAAACTAAACATAAAATTATCTTTTTTTTCTTAGGGATAAAAATCTGCTTCTGCTCTAAACTATAGGGAGCCATTTTACATTACTATAAGGTTGCAATTAACACCAGAGCCCAAACTTAAATTAAATTTACTATTTATTTTTAACTATCAAATCACTTTTATTGTCACATCACCACAGCACAAGTGCCTACGAGCGTGCTCCAGACAGTGCAAAAAAACTAAACAAAACAAGACACAACAATTTACATATGGACAGTACATATTTACAGACTGTACAGAAGACAATGTGCAAAATACACATACATGTACACAGTGTACTATAAAGACATACTTAGTTATCAACTACACATTATACACCGTATGTACACATCTACATTATGTACACTATCTATACATTATGTAATCTATGCATAGTAATAATGTGAAGGTGCAGCAGATTATAAATGTGCAGCAGATAGTTGTGCAGAGGTGCAACAGATTATACATATGCAGTGTCGTGGATGTGCTTTTGTATGGTGTCCAGTGATAGCAGATGTGTTAGTGCAGTGTGTGCGTGTAGTCCGGTGGAACTGTGTTAATGTGCAGTGCATGGCATGTTGTGGGAGTGTGATGTAGGGTGAATTAGTTTTTTCTGTTCATTAGCCTGAGGGAAAAAGCTGTCCCTCAGTCGGCTAGTGCAGGATCGGATGCTGCGGAGACGTCTTCCTGAGGGCAGCAGAGAGAACAGTCTGTGGGACGGGTGGCTGGAGTCTTTGATAATCCTCCGGGCTTTTCTTGTACACCGCCTGGTGTAGATGTCCTGGAGGGAGGGAAGCTCACCTCCAACAATGTGGCGGGCAGTTCGCACGACCCTTTGCAGAGCCCTGCGTTTGCCAGCGGTGCTGTTTCCAAACCAGGCGGTGATGCAGCCGGTCAGGATGCTCTCCACAGTGCAGGAGTAGAAGGATCTGAGGATTCTGGGGCTCATTCCAAACTTCCTCAGCCGTCTCAGGAAGAAGAGACGCTGATGTGCCTTCTTCAGCACTGCATCTGTGTGAGCAGACCATGTGAGATCCTCGGTGATGTGAACGCCGAGGAACTTAAAGCTGCTCACCCGCTCCACAGGTGTCTTGTCGATGGTGATGGGTGTGTGTTCTCTGCTCTGTCTCCTGTAATCCACCACCAGCTCCTTGGTCTTGTCGATGTTGAGTGAGAGGTGGTTCTCCTGACTCCATTTAGTCAGGGTACTCACCTCCTCTCTGTAGGCCGTCTCATCGTTGTCGGTGATCAGGCCTATCACCGTTGTGTCATCAGCAAATTTGACGATGACGTTGGAGCTGTATGTTGCTGTACAGTCGTGTGTGTACAGGGAGTACAGGAGTGGGCTGAGGACGCAGCCCTGCGGAGCATCAGTGTTGAGGATCAGGGGAGATGAGGTGTTGTTGCCCATTCTGAACACCTGACTTCTGCCTGTCAGGAAGTCCAGGATCCAGCTGCAGAGAGATCTGTTCAGTCCCAGACTCTGGAGCTTCGCAACCAGTGTGGCAGGCACTATGGTGTTAAATGCCGAACTATAATCCACGAACAGCATCCTCACATAAGTGTTCTTATTTTCCAGGTGGGAGAGAGCAGTGTGCAGGGTGAAGGCAATAGCATCGTCTGTGGAACGGTTACTGCGGTATGCAAATTGTAGTGGGTCCAGTGAAGCAGGCAGCACAGAGCAGATGTGTTCTCTGACGAGCTTCTCAAAACACTTGCTGAAGATGGGGGTCAGAGCAACGGGCCTCCAGTCATTCAAGCATGTGATTTTATTTTTCTTCGGTATGGGCACAATGGTGGATTTTTTGAAGCATGCGGGAACCACAGACAGAGAGAGGGACAGATTGAAAATGTCTGTAAAAACCCCGGCTAGCTGGAAAGCGCATGCTTTGAGCACACGGCCTGGTATGCCATCCGGGCCCACGGCTTTTCGGATGTTCACCCGTTTGAAGGATCGGGTTACATCCGCGACAGAAAGGGAGAGTGGACTCACCTCTTCTACAGCAGCCGCGGGTGCGCTCTCTGTGTGGGCGGTGTTATCAGCCTCGAAACGAGCATAAAAAGTGTTGAGCTCGTCCGGTAGAGAGGCGGCAATGTTCACAGTAGCTGGTTTATTCCCTTTGAAGCCTGTGATGTTGTTGATGCCCTGCCACATGCTTCTTGGATTATTGTTGTTGAAGTGTTCTTCAACTTTGTTTTTGTATTGTCGTTTGGCTGCTTTGATGGTTCTCCTGAGATCGTAGCTGGCTTGTTTCCGATCGTCAGTGTTTCCGGATTTAAAGGCAGATGTCCGCGATGACAAGGCTGATCGAACATCGCTGTTAATCCACGGTTTTTGGTTGGGGTAGATGCGGATTGTTTTGGTCGGAACTACGTCTTCTATACACTTCCTGATGAAACATGTTACGGAATCTGAATACGCCTCTATGTCGTCATCAGACGCCGCCCGGAACATGTCCCAGTCCACGTTATCAAAACAGTCCTGTAGTGTAGCGTCCAATTGGTCCGACCAGCATTAAATTGTCCTGAGGGCGGGTGCCTCACGTTTCATTTTCTGCCTATAAGCAGGCAGAAGCAGAACGGAAGAGTGATCCGATTTGCCGAAAGGTGGGCGGGGGAGGGATTTGTATGCGTCCCGGAAGGGGGAGTAACAATGGTCGAGTATACGATCTCCACGCGTGTTTATGGTGATGTGTTGAAAGTATTTTGGGGCTATTGTTCTGAAGTTGGCTTTATTAAAGTCCCCCGTGATAATAGAAGCTGCATCTGGGTGCGTGTTTCCTGCTCACTTATACAGTGGGTACGGAAAGTATTCAGACCCCCTTAAATTTTTCACTCTTTGTTATATTGCAGCCATTTGCTAAAATCATTTAAGTTCATTTTTTCCTCATTAATGTACACACAGCACCCCATATTGACAGAAAAACACAGAATTGTTGACATTTTTGCAGATTTATTAAAAAAGAAAAACTGAAATATCACATGGTCCTAAGTATTCAGACCCTTTGCTGTGACACTCATATATTTAACTCAGGTGCTGTCCATTTCTTCTGATCATCCTTGAGATGGTTCTACACCTTCATTTGAGTCCAGCTGTGTTTGATTATACTGATTGGACTTGATTAGGAAAGCCACACACCTGTCTATATAAGACCTTACAGCTCACAGTGCATGTCAGAGCAAATGAGAATCATGAGGTCAAAGGAACTGCCTGAAGAGCTCAGAGACAGAATTGTGGCAAGGCACAGATCTGGCCAAGGTTACAAAAAAAATTCTGCTGCACTTAAGGTTCATAAGAGCACAGTGGCCTCCATAATCCTTAAATGGAAGACGTTTGGGACGACCAGAACCCTTCCTAGAGCTGGCCGTCTGGCCAAACTGAGCTATCGGGGGAGAAGAGCCTTGGTAAGAGAGGTAAAGAAGAACCCAAAGATCACTGTGGCTGAGCTCCAGAGATACATTCGGGAGATGGGAGAAAGTTGCAGAAAGTCAACCATCACTGCAGCCCTCCACCAGTCGGGGCTTTATGGCAGAGTGGCCCGACGGAAGCCTCTCCTCAGTGCAAGACACACGAAAGCCCGCATGGAGTTTGCTAAAAAACACCTGAAGGACTCCAAGATGGTGACAAATAAGATTCTCTGGTCTGATGAGACCAAGATAGAACTTTTTGGCCTTTATTCTAAGCGGTATGTGTGGAGAAAACCAGGCACTGCTCATCACCTGTCCAATACAGTCCCAACAGTGAAGCATGGTGGTGGCAGCATCATGCTGTGGGGGTGTTTTTCAGCTGCAGGGACAGGACGACTGGTTGCAATGGAGGGAAAGATGAATGCGGCCAAGTACAGGGATATCCTGGACGAAAAGCTTCTCCAGAGTGCTCAGGACGTCAGACTGGGCCAAAGGTTTACCTTCCAACAAGACAATGACCCTAAGCACACAGCTAAAATAACGAAGGAGTGGCTTCACACCAACTCCGTGAATGTTCTTGAATGGCCCAGCCAGAGCCCTGACTTAAACCCAATTGAGCATCTCTGGAGAGACCTAAAAATGGTTGTCCACCAACGTTTACCATCCAACCTGACAGAACTGGAGAGGATCTGCAAGGAGGAATGGCAGAGGATCCCCAAATCCAGGTGTGAAAAACTTGTTGCATCTTTCCCAAAAAGACTCATGGCTGTATTAAATCAAAAGGGTGCTTCTACTAAATACTGAGCAATGGGTCTGAATACTTAGGACCATGTGATATTTCAGTTTTTCTTTTTTAATAAATCTGCAAAAATGTCAACAATTCTGTGTTTTTCTGTCAATATGGGGTGCTGTGTGTACATTGAGGAAAAAAATGAACTTAAATGATTTTAGCAAATGGCTGCAATATAACAAAGAGTGAAAAATTTAAGGGGGTCTGAATACTTTCCGTACCCACTGTATTCCTGTACAGTTCCCTGAGTGCCTGGTCTGTGTTGGCTTGAGGGGGTATATAAACAGCCGTGATTATGATGGCTGTAAATTCCCTCGGTAGCCAGAATGGTCGACACAGAATCATATGAAATTCCAGATCGGGGGAGCAGAAGGATTTAATAGAGTGTATGTTCCTTTCATCACACCACAAGTTGTTAATATAGAAACAAACACCTCCACCTCTGCTTTTCCCTGTGAGCTCTCTCGTTCTGTCCGAGCGATGCACGGAGAAGCCCGTGAGCTCGATGGCTGAGTCTGGAACCATAGCAGACATCCAGGTTTCTGTGAGACAAATAACGCAGCAGTCCCTCGTTTCTCGTTGGTATGAGATGCGTGCTCGCAGAGTTTGTCATCCAGTGACTGAACGTTAGCCAGCAAAATTGTTGGAAGAGGGGGTCGGAAAGCACGGCGTCTCAGTCTGACGAGAACGCCAGCTCTCTTTCCTCTTTTTCGGGGTCGGCGGCGTTTCTTTGGTTGCGCAACCCAGACAAAGGGCTCTGATGCCGTGTCTGTGAACAATCCACCGGCATTCAAAAACTCAAAGTCCAGTTTGCGTTGCGCGACGGAGGAACCAATGTTTAAAAGCGTGTCTCTATCGTAGACAGTTATACTAACAACATCTAACACGCAAAACAACAAAAAAACAAATAAAACATACGAAAAACTGCAAAGTTTTCCCGGAGCACGCAACTATAGTAATCAACACTCAAATTAAAACAAAAACATTTGAGAACTAGAGATATGACCTCCCTGATATTCTTAATAAATGTGTTTTTAATCTGTGAGAGGACAGTTCAGTTGATTTTTACATATTCTGTGGTGTAAAAACATATTTTGTAATGTTGTTTTTTTTTATTATCCATTTCAAGGTTACTACAAATAAAACCAGAAGCAGGGAATAAAGTACTGTCTGAGAACAGCTTATTAAAAAATATCCCCTTTGATGAAATGTTCCTTGGAGAGGAGCAGGTTCAGGAGGGTAAGATGGCAAGAATTTACTCAATTAATTACTTTTAATCAATTAACTGACCCTGGTTGTGATTGTGGCTTTATTTATTTTCAGCCTATGATCTGCCTCAAAGGCCAAATGAAGCCCAGATTTTCTATGGCAACATGAGCAAAGTTATGCTGTCGCTGTTTGGCACTATGGAAATGTCAGACTCTGGAGAGAGTGACCATATAGAGTCCGTCAGACCTTCTCAACGGCACACATCAGAATCAGACCGGTAAACATCCTCAAACGACACACTGAACAGAAATTAATGCTTTCAGATTTCAGCATGCTGAAGTTAATGTGTAGTTGTCCACACAGCGGTTTGGGTTCATCGGGCCGCTACATCAGTAATGTTTCCCTGGATGTGCTACCAGTCAAAGGTCCTCCATTATGTCCATCTGAACCTGTGCTGAAACAAACAGAGCTGAACCTAGAAAACACCTGGAGCATCAAACCTGAACAGCTGGTTCTCACAGCACCCACTATCAGTAAGACACATTTGATATAAAGAATTAGCTCAGGTGGTTTAATAAATGTTGTTAATAGTGGTTATATGCACTTAGCAAATGAATGCTTCCCCCTTCAAATGTTGTCGTCTTGTTTATTTGCAGACAGTGCGGCTGACACCAGGCATGTGCAGATACTGAACCGCTCAAACAGAGAGCTGTGCTTTGAGCTGTCCTGGCCAGCTCACTGCCTTACCATCACCCCACAGCACGGAGTCATTGAACCTCAGTACGAGACTCGCATATAAAAACAAACATCGGGAAAATTAATGGCTTCACATTTTGTTTTCATTGAAAGTACATGGCTTATATAAATGTTTAGCATTTAACACAATCTATAGCCGCATTTTGTTTTCTTTTTTCAGGAGCCACTTGCAAATACTCATCAGTCCCAATCCTTCTCTGGTAACCAAGTCCTCCATGCTGCCCTGGAGTGGACAGATCTATGTACAGTGTGATAATCAACAGAAGGTATTCATTTCTGGAGATTTGTGTGTAATGTCTGACTGAATGTACAAGATTTCTAGGACTGTTTTTAAGTTCAAGACATGGTTTCTTGTTCATAACATGCTGTTGAATTTACAGTAATGAACTTGCATATGGCACAACGCATTCCAGTTTATATATATATATATATTTATTTCAAAGAAACTCTGATTATGTGAATTCTTCTGTAAAAAATGGAGATAGACAATACAGTTCCATTACAATGTTTGGATCAGTAAGATTTAAAAGACATTTGTGCATCAAGGCTGGATTTATTTGCACAACAGTTGTGAAATCTTATTGCAATTTAAAATAATATATATATATTTTTTTTTTTATATATATATACTTTATAATGTAATTTATTCCTGTGAAGCAAAGCTGAATTCAGCGAGTCTTCAGTGTCACATGATCCTCCCAAAATCATTGTAATGTGCTGATTTATTATCAGTGGAAACGGTTGTGCTGCTTAATATTTTTTGGGGGACTTGATGCTTTTTTGTCAGGATTCTTTGATAAATAAAGTTAAAAAGAACAGTGTTTATTCACAATATAATTTTTTTGTTGCAATATACACTACTAATAAAAAAATTGGGGTCAGTAAAAGCAATTAATACTTTTATTCTGCAAGTTCTATTGTTAGAAAAGATTTCTATTTTGAATAAATGCTGTTCTTTAAAAAAAAAATTATCAAAGAACCAAAAAAAAAAGTATGACCGGTTCCAAAATATATTAAGCAGCACTGTTTCAACACTCATAATAAATCGGCATATTATAATTATTTCTGAAGGTTCGTGTGACACTGGAGACTGGAGGAATGGCTGATGAAAATTCAGTGCTGCATCACAGAAATAAATTATATTTGAAATACAAATTAAACCAATATTAGAAATTGTATTTTTGATCAAATAAATACAGCCTTGATGAGCATAAGAGACTCTGATTGTACTGATTCCAAACTTTTGAACGACAGTGTAGGTGAAAATGTGAACCTCATGGTGTTGCGCTCTCTGTAACACCCATCCTTATGTCTCTTTCTCTAAAGTCCATTAAAGTTCAGATCCGGCAGGATCTGGCCATGGATGTTTCTGCCACTAGCTGCGCCATGGACCGCTCTTTATGCCCACTGCCACCTCAGGCTGAGACCCCTACAGTACCAGGACAGAAACCTCAGAGCAGCAGCACCCAGCCTCAGGTTGAGATCAAGAACCGTACGCTGGTCGTCCCTCCCACTGCCTCTGGAGAGTCATCTGGTAAGTACAGAACCTGTCAACTGAATATTTTTACAGTAACAAGATTTTGATTGATTTGAGAGACAGACTTTCACTAGGATTCTGAAACCTTGGCCGATTAAAACAATAGCTTTTTTATACAGAATGTTCTCTGGAGGTGGAGAATCATGGAGAAGAGGTCAGATGGTACCTCTCTTCATTTGCTCCTCCGTATGTAAAGGTGTGTAATGTTGGCACTCGTGTAAGAATTTTGAAAGCATTAATTCCTGCAGGATTTATTGATTTTGACTTCACTGTTGTCTGTTGGATCAGAGTGTCGATAGCAGTGGAGATGTTTATCGTGCTACATACTCTGCCTTCAGATGTGAGAAGGTATCTGGGACTCTTGGGATTCAAGAGAGGATGCAGGTAGGGGTGTGGATGCCAAACAGCATCTAGTCTCTGACAGCTCTAGAATTTTCTTTTAACTGATTTAAGTTTTCTGTTTTGTAAAAAGGTTCCATTCACTTTCCTTCCACGTGACCGGGGAGATTATGCACAGTTTTGGGATTTAGAATGTCACCCAACAGCCAAACCTCAACACAAGAGCTGTGTTCGCTTCCAGTTGTGCGGCACTGTGAGTCTAATAAATGCAAAGTCCTACTTTTTTGTGTATGCTATAAGTGCCATTTCAGCCATAAATTACTCAAAGTGAGAAGGAAAAGGACACTAATGCAGAAAACGGAATGGTAGTACTTCCCTGTTGAGTGTATTGATTCATGTGTTCAGGGCATAAGAGCAGGAGAAGCATTGAGTGTTAAAGAAAATTGCTCATTGGTGAAAACAGAAGCCACTATGAAGAACAGGAAGAGACTGGATTCTGCAGGCTCAAAGACTGGGTAAGGCTTGTATTCCTGTTAGAAATCTGACCTTTAGAGGAAGAATTCTTTCACTGCTAAAATGTCATAGGCATATTTTGCTGTTTATTTCTAATTCATCCAGATCTTCAACTGAGACCCAAAAGAGGGGTGTGTATGCACCTCAAAGTCTGTACACATTTCCTGCCACACGAGTGGGCGTCACCAGCACACTGAAGGTTAACTTCAGAAATAACTCCTCCAACACACACGAGGTGAGAACGTAGCGCTGCACTAGTCACAACACACTAAATAAGTCAGGTGACATTTGTAAAGCGACAGCAGCTAATCAATAATGTCACTTTACAGTTGCTTAAAGCCCTGTTTCTGTGGAAAAACACATTAAAGCAATAGTTAACCCATGGATGAAAATGTAATTGCATTTAGATATAGATTAGGGTTTTTCTTTTTTCATCGGAATAGATTTGGAGAAATTTAGCAGTACATCACTTGCACACCAAAGGATCATCTGCAATGAATGGGTGCCGACAGAATGAGAGTCCAAACAGCTGATAAAAGCATCACAATAATTCACACTAAAGTACTCCATTAATTAACGTCTTGTGAAGTGAAATGCTGTGTTTGTAGTAAATTCATCAAGACTTTTCAAACTTCAAGTCTTCAATATTGATTTCTCCAGTAAAGTCATTTATTTAATTTGATTCAGGAGAGAAATATGCAGAGATCAAGCACTGTCCAAAACAGATTTTTTTTTCAACAAATATTGATTATGGACTGGTATTTTAAACATTAACTGATGGACTGGAGTCATGTGGATTACTGTGATGCTTTTATCAGTTGTTTGAACTCTCATTCTGACGGCACCCATTCACTCCAGAGGATCCATTTGTGGGCAAGTGATGTAATGCTAAATTTCTCCATCCAATCTGATGAAGAAACGCATTTATCTACATCTCGGATGGCCTGAGGGTCAGTACATTTTCAGGAAATTGTCTTTTTTGGGTGAGCTATTCCTTTAAGAGGTCACAGAGCAACCATTTAAATATAAAGTACAAGTCTAACCAATTCAGTCACTAAATGGTCTTTGCATGTGGATGTGTGCAGTGTTATTACTGCTTCTCCTAAATGTCTGGCATGAAACTTAATTTGAGGTTTTCTAATTGACTTGCAGCTAAAATTCATGAGTCCTAAAGAGCCTTTCCACATCAAGCATTCAAATTATTCTCTAAGGTGAGTTACGTTCTCTCTTGCTTACTCTTTCTCTAGTAGTAGAACGTCTTTCTGTTAAACTTTGCACAAGCCAATCTAAGGAAAAGTAGCAAGTAGAAAGATTTTATTGAAGTGTTCCATGTCACTTCCTGCTGCCAATGCCTGATGTGAAGGCTCCGCCACAGGTCAGATTATTTTTGTGTGGTTTGTGGCACAATATACATTTTACTATATGCATGTATTTGTGTACTAAATGTGTGGTGTTATAAATAATTTTTAGTTTGGGTTTAACTTTAAACTGCTAAACTTTTTGATTTTGGAAATGTTTTTGCCGTTTTGATGTGAAATTCACTTTCTTACCTTTTTGCTCTGTAGCATTACAAGCTAGTTTGGTTTACTATATCTGCTTATGTTATTGCCTTTGATCCTTTTTCTGTGTGCTTTCCTAGATCACAACACTACATCAACCTCCCTGTTCAGTTCGTGCCGGCCGCTGCGGGCCTGTTTTCCGGCACACTACTCGTACAGACGGACACAGACGCTAAACTGGCCGTAGAGCTCAGTGGAGAAGCCTTGCCATGAAGACCGGCTCAACATAGCCACTCACCGCCAGCAGAGGACACTGCAGGACAAATCTAATAATGAAGAGACTTTACTTGAACTTTTTTCGTCTAAATGCTTTGCAGAAGAATGTCTGACTTTGTGTTTTCCACCACCTAAGTTTTTTTTTTTCATTTGTTGACCGCTATCATCATATAGTTATGGCCTTTTGGATAAGCACCATACAGTATGGATATTATATATCCAGAGTCTCAGATTTGTCGTCATTTTGCCACAGTTTATCACCTTTGTATCACTGGTGTAAAAGATATCAGCTTTTGTTGTTTTTTAGGAATTGTTTCCTTTTGTGTAATTGTTATATGAGCTCACCTGTTGACACAAGTGTTATCACATAATAAAGCTATACGAATATTTTAAAGAAAGATCTGCATCACAATTAGTTGAAAATTGCACATGCTTTATACAGCACAATTTTTTTTTTTATGTGTGTCCTATGTATTTATTTTAAATCAGTTCTTGATTAATAAAAATTCTTAATTTTATTTATTTGTAAGTTGTTTGTCTTCCACTAAAGTGTATTCTACCTTTTACTATTTAATTTGGGTCCCATTTATTTAAAACATTATGGTTATTTTATTTTATTTTTTTAAACATATGTTTGTTTTATGTATAATCCATTAATTTTTTGGCATTCAAGACAATCAATAGATTTTAGAATTTTATTTGTTAGAATTGTAAGTTTTATTTTCATTAAAAGTAAAAGGGGAAAAAAGCACTTAAACTCATTTTAAATGTATCCATAAATCTGAAGATATACATATCTAGGGCCTTAATTCGTGTGCAACACAGTTATATTATAATTTGATTATATTCATTTTCTAGTTTACCCAGGCTTGTGCAATTCTTCCTTCAAAAGTTTTCATACAATTACTTAATATGTTCAGATTTCTGGAATACATGATCCGTTTAACAGACTGTACATCCTTCTTTTCAACCAAATGACTGTTACCAAACAGGTAATGAAGCAAGGGAAGTTAGCTCGGTAGGGTTTTCAATAAGAAGACAGTTTTAGTCCATGATGGGATGTAACGCATCCATTCCCTGAGTGTTTAACACTTCACGTGTTTGGCCTGAAGAGGAGGGTGATGAGGAGCAGCGGTAGCACCAGCAGCCATCTGTGCAGTGTGATGCTCGCAGCTCCGCTGTAGTTGCACAGATTACTGTCACAGCACGTTACCTGCACACCATTTCCATTACTGTCCACGGAGGCAGAGGCTGCAGCGCCGGTGCAGATTTGTGAATAGGAGCATGTCTTCACGATGCCAGTAAAACTTCCTGAAAATACACAATTCAAAGTTCATCTAGTTCTACATCTGCTATATTGAGCAGTTTATACCTGATGCAGCAGCTTTTTTGGGAACTGAATTATATGACCATGTGCTGTTTAAAAAAAAAAAGCTTACATATGCAAATATCAGTTGTCATTCTGTTTTATTACGTAAACCTTTTTTATTTTGCTTTCAAATCAGCGCGAGTGAGATTCTGATGTTTTTAATCAACCATTAGATTGAAATATAATCTAAAATATTATAAAGCCTACTGAATAAAATCTGTTGTACACAATCTGCTACATGCGTTCTAATTGATAGTTTGAATTTCTAATGCAAAAAGCATTATAGCATATGTTTTGCCCCCCACAATAAAAACTAAACTAAACATTTAAATGTCATAATTTATTCTTAATATTAAGAAAATATATATTTATATGCATTTTATTTAGGGAGTCTGATATACTGCTTTGAAGATCTCACTGATTTACATGTTATCAGAATTTAATCTTCATTTTTGGTAATAAATATCAGCAAATGTAACAAATTGCATATTTTTACTCAGCGTGGGCCTTCGAATACAATTGAGGTGTTTTGGATGAGATCCATATTCTCCTGTCTCGATATGAATGATAAAAAGCCTGACTGATCAAATATGATACTCAATGAACAAATAAACATGCAAACTTTTGTTTAGATTCTCTCTCTCTCTCTCTGTAAACACGAATAATCCAATAATCCTAATTACTCTGAATTTGTGTTAAAAAGAGTAAACTATAGTGGCAGAACTAGATTTATAAAACCAATCATTCCGGTCCTGATAAAACCCACGAAATTGCACTCTTTTTTTGGAAGAGCATCGTCTGTTATGACTGGCACTCCAGGAATAAAGTCAATAACTGTGACTTCAATAACTGACCTATTTGTTTATGTTTATGAAACGTCCTTTTTATTGACGTCCTTAGTATAAAAATGATATCTACATTCTTCAAAATATCTTCTTTTGTGTATTAATGCACACATAAGACTACAAAACATGATTTGTGTATAATAAGCACTAGAGCAATGTTCTGTCTTTAATCATTCGGATCAGTAGCTAATGCTCTAAAGAAAGACACTTTGTATGACGGTCAGCTGATTTCTGATATTCAGAATTAGAACAAGTGGCTGTTGTTGTAGTTCTGTCCTTTGCCATTTTAACTCATTATCTGATCACTTCCTCAATGTATCCATAGATTTCCTCATATCAGTGTAGAGCTGTTTAACGTCAAAGGCATTCGCTCACCCAGTGTGGCTACAGTGGTCATGCAGGTGTCCAGAGGTGCCTGACAGTCCAGAAGGTTTTTGTTACATTCTTCATTTGATGTTGCAGAGCCACACACGTAACACTTCAGCGCATTTACTGCAAAACAAAAAAGTAGTCTGGTTATTCAAGAATGAACGATGTCATTTATATTGAATGTAATGCTATTTATAATGCAATCGAACAAGCAGGTAATTCAAAATAATCGACATACACAATAGAGAACACTGTATTCTAAAATATCACCATACTTGATACTGTTAGTGATGTTTACACAACACACACAGTTGGTTAAATATTCACTTACTTACAAAGTCATGGAAAGGGTTAGAATCCACGCTTCGAAAGTAGCACATAACCCAAATAAATACAGCACTGTTCAAGAGTTTGGGCTTAGGATTTATTATGCATTATATATGCATAATAAATACACAGCACACATACGTATACTATGTAAACAAAAACTTTTATTTTGGATGTGATTAATCGTTTGACAGCTCTAATATATACATTTACAGTTTAAATGTAAGTAATGCAAATATGTGTGAATATTTTAAACTAATCTCAACACTGTTTAAAAACATCACCTGATTTTCTATCACCCAAAACTGAGAAACATCTTAGAGAACTGCTGTTTCAAACTAGATTACAACCAATCAACATGGAAGCATGTCAACAATCCAAAACATATGCAATTCAAGCGAGTGTATCAGAAGCCATACCTGAGTGTACAGTTAGAAGTAAAAAGAGCAGACTAGAAAGAGTCGCCATGCTGCTGAAGTGCTGACTGACTGCATGTGTGGGAGAGTTCACTGGGTGTTCACAGACTGAAACTCACTGTCTTCTCAAAGATCCACCCAGCAGACATTCTTTCACGCCTCCTGTGAAAAGACAAGTGAAAGAAGGCACACACCAGCACAGCTGCCATTCCCTCATACTTTTGGACTGGTCACATTCTAACATGATGACGCTTAGATGTGAATTTTACAAACACAGAGGACTTTGTATGTAGCTATGTCGCGGATGATGCCACATCCTTCTTGTGTTTTACAACTGAGGCACGCTAAGAAAATTCAAACTAATCTTAACTGACCTAACTGAAAATTTGACTAAATCTTGATCTTGATTACTTGGTTGATTTACACTCTAACTTGACCCTGCATAATTGTTGGTTTTATCTGATGTCATCATCCCTCATGAGTCCAGAGTGCAGTCTGACAGGTCTGGCTGCTTTCACTAATGAGCGAAACTGCCAAAACAAATATATTATCACTTCCTGTTTTGTCTTTGAGTTTTTGAGGTTTTGTTTAATGGCAACAAGTCGAAAAAGCAAGAAGAAAATAATTATATCGTCAAACTTTAATTAAAACATGCTTTAGAAGACAACTGAAACCTAGATATAGGTAAACAGACATGTATTTGACATTTCTTTCATGAAAAATTATACTTTCATAATAAACAAGACCCAATAATGCACATGACAAAATAATACTCTTAAAACATTTTGAATAAATACTGTACTGAAGCTTGCTATTTCAGCAAATGAAAGTTAGTAATCGCTCAAATTCATGTTCACGCTCTTGTTGTTTCCGCAGCAGAGGCCTACATGTCAAACATATCTGCATTGCGGTTCAAATGCAAATGCAAACAAACTCAAAATGTGTTTGCAAATCTGTGGAAAGTTCTAGTGGGCGTTATTCTGAATGTTTGAAAACAGTAGTGTAGATGCAGTAATCATAGGTATTGCCATTGCCGTCATTCTTTCAAAGGTTATAAAAGCACGTTGCTGTAGTTTCCTTCAGAGCTTACATCACTTTCTAATTGTTGGTTGGATCGGCCTGAGTGAATATTACACACAGATTTAGTCTAAAGCAGGTGTGCGCTGCTAATCTCTTCAGGTCTGGCTTGTTCAGGAAGAAATGAGTGTACTGTAAGTGTAGCTCTGTCGGATTTCGCAGCAGACAGCAGGAGGCAGGCTCATTACACAAAGAGAACTTTCAGCGACTGTAATGCCCTTCTTCAATTTTCGTAGTGTTTCTCCTGTATTGCATGCATGGAGAGCGCAAGCTGTCAGAGAACGCCGTGGAGGTTTAGTCTTCGTGTGGCTTTCCTTTGGGTTTCTTCCTGTGTGACACCCCGGAATCACGTGACCTGGACTTGCTCCCTGGGTAAATCCTGAAGACAGATATTAACAACATTTGAGCCATTCCACTGACTAATTATTGTACTCTCAACACGGAATGGGAAACTACTTTGTAACAGTAGTTTGTAAAGCTAAAAGCTACTGTTAATTTGAAGTACAGTCAAGTTTGTTTGTGTATAAATATTATAGATTTATGTAATATCCGTGTGCATGTTCTGGTATATATTTACGGTGGCCAAGAGAGCTCAATGCACTAAAAATAACAAAAACAACACCTGCAAATAGAAACAAATTAAGAAAACATCTTCATCCGTTTGACAACACATATGCTGGAAATCCTCACAACACAACCAAATACAGAGATGTGCTGCAAGTGCAAATACTTGCAATACAACCAAATACAGAAGAGCCCTGCAAATACTCACAACACCATAAATTACAGAAATGCACTCCAAATACTCACAACACAACCAAATACACAGATGTGCTGCAAATACTCACAACACAACCAAATATAAAAATGCGCTACAAAAACATGAACGTGCAGAGAAAACTCACAACACAACCAAATACAGAAACGTGCTGCAAATACTCGCAACACAACAAAAAACATAAACGCGCTGCAAATACTCACAATATTTCTAAATACAGAAACGTGCTGCAAACACAGAAATGCGCTACAAATACAGAAATGTGCTGCAAATATTCACAACATTACCAAATACGAAAATGTGCTGCAAATTCTCACAACACAACCAAATACAAGAATGCGCTGCAAAAACATGAACGTGCTGCAAATACTCACAATATTTCTAAATACTGAAACGAGCAGCAAATACAGAAATGCGCTACAAATACAGAAACGTGCTGCAAATATTCACAACATAACCAAATACAGAGATGTGCTGCAAATACTCATAACACAACCAAATACAGAAACACACTGCACATACTGGCAACACAACAATCAAATACAGAAATGCACATCAAATACTCACAACAGAATCAAATATAGAAACGTTCTGCAAATATTCGCAACACAACCATATACGAAAACGCACCACAAAAACATAAACATGCTGCAAATACTCACAACACAACCAAATATAAAAATGTGCTACAAAAACATGAACGTGCTGCAATATCACAACACAACCAAATATAAAAATGCGCTACAAAAACATGAACGTGCAGAGAAAACTCACAACACAACAAATACAGAAACGTGCTGCAAATACTCGCAACACAACAAAAAACATAAACGCGCTGCAAATACTCACAATATTTCTAAATACAGAAACGTGCTGCAAATACAGAAATGCGCTACAAATACAGAAATGTGCTGCAAATATTCACAACATTACCAAATACGAAAATACGAAAGTGCTGCAAATTCTCACAACACAACCAAATACAAGAATGTGCTGCAAAACATGAACGTGCTGCAAATACTCACAATATTTCTAAATACAGAAACGAGCAGCAAATACTCAAATACTAAATACAGAAACAAAAACAAATACAGAAACCAAATATACAGCAAATACTCATAACACAACCAAATGCAAATACTCATAACACAACCAATGAAACACACTGCAACACAACAATCAAATACAGAAATGCACATCAAATACTCACAACAGAATCAAATATAGAAACGTTCTGCAAATATTCGCAACACAACCATATACGAAAACGCACCACAAAAACATAAACATGCTGCAAATACTCACAACACAACCAAATACAGAGATGTGCTGCAAATACTCACAACACAACCAAATACAGAAATGTGCAGCAAATACTCACAACACAACCAAATTTGTTTTTGCAGTACATGTGATGTCAAACTGATGTTTTCATAATTCACTGGTGCTTTTTCAGTTTGCGTGTGTTTTCTTAAGCTGCAGCACGTTGAGCTCTCTTGGCCACCGTATATATGGTTTATGAGGACAAATAGTTAAAATGACTTGTCCACTCCACATGCACCAATTTAATGTTTTCCCCACCTGCGCTGATAGAGGTAGATGAGGAAGACCACATCATCTCTGAAGCACGCCAACTGATGGGGTCCAGGAGTGGTTATTATTCCACTGAATACATCGCTGATGAATGTGTTCAAGCCCTGAGAAGCAAAGGCAATCCAGCATTGTAACTCTAACATATATTTTGGAAAGGGTCTGAAGTCATATTAGTTTATGGACAATGAACTAAATAATCAGTTACCCAACTAAAAATGAGCATCAGCCCTAACGTTAATATCCTTCTGAAGGATATGCAGAGATGTAGGTGTTACACACAGCTGAGAACCAGTCTGATGACCATTCACACATTTACAAATTCAGTTCTTATTATTAATAATCTTAATAACTTCCTCCTCATTATCTTACTGTGACTGTGCGGGCAAGTTTCTGAACACTAAATAGGTGTTGTTGAAGTGTTAATGTGGGTGCTCATGTGTTAATGTAGATGCCAAATACGCCTGTCAAGCTCATGTTAACATAGAAAAACAATGGAAAAGCGGCACAGTGGAATGTGATAATGTGTTCTATGTGAAAGGCCACTTAGTTTTAATGGTCTATTTGGACTAGGGAAAAAGTTGTGAGTTCCTGAACGTTTTAGTATATGTTTTCATAAAATTAAAATTGATTTCTCATTAAACTGCAACATACCTTATACATAAAGATGGACACCTGCAGATGGGCCACTGATTTTAACTGTGGAGAAAAGCAAAAGACACACTTAAGGAACATTCAGAGTAGTTGAAGTTGAACTGTATTTTACGACTGGTCTATAAACAAACCTTATAATTGATGAACAACTGAGGAACCATTGACAGAAATCCAAACGCATAAACACCTTGATGTTTAAAAAGAAGATTAACTATTATTTTCACTTCTTTTGTACAGAAAGTAATACAGTGTGCATTAACAACTCTTAAATACTTTTAATAATTCTTTAAAACTTTTTTTTTATTATTAAAGCTCTTACCACTAATAAGGCCGTTGGTTATCCAAGAGTACCAACTATTTAGAGTAGACAACATAATGAAACATAAATACATATATTTATATAAATATTACAGTGGCATTACATTAAAACATTTGTGAACCCTTTTTGTGAATTGTCTGTATGAATATGACCTATATAAACAAATGAATCCAAAATGGAACTTACTGATTTAAATGAATGTTGTTAGTAGGAATAGGCCAAAATTCTTCCAAGCTGACATACAGGACTGATTCAGTTATTTGGAAACGTATTGTTGCTGTTATTGCTGCTTAAGGGCGTTATACCAGATAACATCAAACATATTCACTGCTGGATTATTTTGCTTAATAAATAAGTAAACATATGCTAAGTCTTTTGAGTTATTAGTTTAGCTGGATTTGTATTTATGTAGTTACAGGTAGATCCAGCCTCAATGTAGGTCAAATTTACAGACGACACTCAAGGGTTCACAAACTTTCCAAACCCATTGTATTTTAAAAATAAAAAAATCATGTGTAATGTGATTATAGTTAATTAATAAAAAAGTTACCTTTTATTTTTGAGATATAAGTATGAGTATATGGCCCCACTGATACACAACGGATACATCAGATATGACAAGAACTTCATGGCCTGTGCAAGTAAAGAGAATGTCCATGTAAAACTACTTGAACAGTTTGATCCGATTGAAAACATATTTCCAGGCAAATCAATAGTGTCATAGAATGAGATGAATACAGGAACTGGAGGAAAGATAGAACACCATGATTCAATGAGCAAAATAACCTGGTTTAAAAAAGAATTCGCTCATACCTTAGAATCATATTCTTCCGTTGCTCGCTCGAAATCATCCATTCTTTCATCCTTCAAGAAAACAACTTAGAATGAGTAAGACCTGTAGCATATTCCTCAAAAAGACCATAATGTGCTTAGTGAGTATAAGTGATAAACACTTACATGAAATTTGGGTGAAAGCGCCAAGACCTTTTTCACTCTCCATAACTATAAATTCAATGATAGTAGAGGGAGATTCATATTCAGTTCATTTGGTTTTAACAGAAACAAATGCCAGCAGTCCAAAATGAGCACATTTAATCTATTTTTATACCTCAATTAGAGCCGAGATCCCAGTGGGAAGTAGAATCAGCCAGCTGGATTGTTCTTCTAGTAGATGGAGGAATATTACGATGGTGCTGAAACATCTCCACACAACTGCAGAGACAGAGAAACACAATTGTACCGCCACATTTTTGCCAGCTGGGACATTATTTTGGCACAACATACACCAGGTCAAGGTATGAAGAATGAGTACCAGATCTCCTAGAAATGCCAGATAAACTCTTCTTTTCTTGCCAGAACCTTATGTCGTTCTTGAAAGCAAAGATTTCAAATGATAGCTGCAAAACAGTATATTCCACTGATGGTAAGATAATTATATATTATTGGTCATAATATACACATAATCAACAGATCAAAATAAGCACTTTTATAAAGTATGTTTACGTGGAATGCAGGTACTAGAATGGACAAAGCCAAGACATGCAGCCCACTCTCAACAAACATGGCTTTAATTTCATCAAGATTCTGCTCCGAAAATCCTGCAAGATAAAGTAGATACACATCCTTATGATTAATACGGAATTAAACATTAAACCTGAAAAACTTGAGAATCTAGTTATTGAGTTCTCAGTGTATGATTTATAATTTATGATTGTATGTCACTCACCAAAATGTTTGAGTGAGTATATGACAGCTTGTATGTGGATCCATATTCTGAACTTGTGTAAGGTACGGCGTCATATGATATTGTCAGAGGGACTGCTTTTGTGGTGCTGTTCATCTCCTGCGTAATTTAACATGCAAAAGTGCATTCATAAATCAAACTCATTATATTTTTTATCAAATCTCAAAACTGTAATTTTAGACATTTCAACAGTTTTTACATACAATGAAATCATTTAATCTGCTTCTTAGTTCATCAACCAGTAGCAGTGGCAGATACAATTTCTTTTTTTCCTTTTTTCCATCTTCAACTCTGAGAAAATAAAATGAAAGTAGAACAAAAAGTGTTGGATGTCAAGATAAGATATTACACACAGATACATGTTATCTAGGTTTCAGGTAATAACTCACATTTTCATATAGCGGCGAAGGTCGCTGGGCACCGCAGCACTGTTGAAGGTGAAATCCTCATTCATTACATTCACGCTAAGACGTGATCTCCAGTAAGAAACAATCTGCTGCTCTTCTGGTGCCTTTACACAGTGAAAGATACACATTTACAGGAAGGTATTCCCATCTTTCATAATGCATTTGCATGAGCTGATTTGAAATAAAGAAAATATTCATGTAGTAAATGTTTTCATGGACTAATGATAAAGTAATATTACTGTAATGTATAAGCTTTTATGCAGGGCGAATTAAAAATTGTGCTTTTGATTCATGCGACAGTAGCATGCTCTCAACACATCTCATGAAAAAGAATTGCACTTGATGTACTGAAAGTTTTTACTTCAAATCATAAAAGTATATAAAAATGCATTTGCATATATTAATTTTATATTAATTAAATAAAAAGCCACTTGAGTGTAGTTAAAAAGAGTACACTTTCATGTTTCCTAAGCTTACTAAAGTGTAACTAATGTCAAGTTAAAAGTTTTAAAGTCAATTTTAAGTCATTATGTCAAAAAATACCTTTTTGGTGTGTTTACTAAGATACTAAAGCAAACAACTTGTTTTTACTTTTTACTGTAGTGTGCTATTCTATATTACATTTACAGAAATATTGATTTATTTAAAATGTAAAAAAAATACAACTTCATCATTAAGAATTTGTAATTACAAATATATTTAAATACAGGACGCAAGCTTCAATTGAAATTACATTGAAGTATATTTTAGTTTTAAAGACAACGGATTTAATTATGAAATACATATGAAGACATACTTAAGTTCTACTAACAAAAAACAACAACAACTAATGTTCAACTACTTGCATTTACTATATATTTAAACTATAGTATTTATATAGTATAACATAGTTAAGTGTCTGAAAACAATACTTTCAATTTGCATTTAAGTATATTCTTTAAATACATTTACTTAAGTACATTATTTCCGTGATAAGTATTCTTTTTAAAGTATACTTCTTTTTCACTTGGGCAATAAGCTGCTACAAGAATTGACCTAAACTGATTGTGTCCTGAAGATTTGAAGTGTTTTAAACTTGTCTGAATACAATAAAGAGAGTGATTGAATTGAGTGCTGGCATTAAGAATTGTCCACAATACCTCACGCTTGCCAGACTGAAGAGGGACCATTTGAGAGGTAAGACGGGCCACAAGCCGCACATGTCTACTGTCTTTCCAAGGCAAAACTCCACTCTTGTGCACAAACACTACAGCATGGACTGTCCCATTGTTATGGGTCATCTCAGGAACTGGGACACTCACCTTCCTTTAATCACAACACAGTATACTAGATGAATTAATCATGCTGTCTGATGAAAAACAAACCAAACCAAAACTGCACTTTCAGAATTCACATACAATAGAATTGGTCAAAACCACAAAATAAAAGGTCGTTTTCACCATATGTTTCTGAGCTATAGTGTACTTTCTGTGAAATATAAATGGTAAATGAGATTGTCATATAGCCCTAAAAATAACCTGTGGTGACAATAGTATCACATGGTAAATATTTGATGTTACTTTGATACACAAGTCATCACTTAAGCAACACTTTAAAAATTCTGAATGTCATTAAATTATTATACAATGTAGGAATGTTCTCACCAACAGCAGAACAACTACGGCAGTTTAAAAATAGAATAACTACTTTTTTTAATGCTATATGGTTTAAACTTGCTCATGCAACAAATCTAATCTTATGAAAAATTGTGCTTTTTTGTACTGAATGTGCACTAAAAAGTATAGGCCTATAAAAAAGAAAACTGTACCTGCAGATAATATAGATTTGTGAAGTAAAAGTTTGCTTAAGTGTATAGTATGGCTATGTTTCTCAACACACTTAAGTACACTTTTAAAAAGTACACTTTATAATAATGTCATACGTTTTATTTTGAAGCGCATTTTAAATCATTGTTTTAATAATAATTTGTTGTCATTTATAGAAGTACACTTATTGATGTGTTGACTACAATACTAAAGCACATGCAAATATAGCCAATGTAATATATTTTAAATGTACTAAACTGCAACATCATTACAAATGTCTAAATGTATAGAATGTATAGAAAACTTTATTGTCATTATAATAATACAATGAAATTTGTTTGGTTACTGTGCAAATACTATAAATTGAAATCCATGTCATACAAGTTTCAATAAAATGGCATTAAAGTGTAGTTTATGTTACATAAATGCTTGTCAAAACATTTAGAACATACTTTAAAGAGCCATACAAAATAATTATGAAATGTATGTAAAAAGATGTACTTAATTCCAAAATTTAAGTCAGTCAAAAAGCACCTTAAAGTTCAGCATTAAAAACATTACATTCACATCGCACTTAAGCAGCCTACATTCTTTTAAAGTACAGCCTATAATTTTTTTCTGTAATAAGTGCTCTTTTATAATAAAATCATGCTAAAGTTTACTTCTTTTTCACACAGAACCACACAATAGATCAGCTTGCCTTTCAAACTCGGTGTTGATGTCAGATTTGTCCACTTTGAACAGTAGGTTGTATCCAGTTTCATCACTGAGGTCCAGAGCGGAATAGATACTGAGCTGTTGAGACATGAAGTAACTGTATCGTTATGAAGCAATGCGAAAGTCAGTTAAATAAAATGAGCTCTTCTCACCTGAAGTCGAGGCTTGACAGTGAGGTAAGATGTAACGCAGCTGTCCCCTTTAGCGCTGTCACAGGGTTTGGTGTGAATGAAGCCGTATATGGCCCAGCACGTATGGAGGACATACACCACCAACACCCCAAAAATCACTTTAGTGTAAGACATCTTGAACTGAGACCCATTTTTGGGCTTGGAATAGCACGACGGGAACATCTCAACGCCACGCCAAGTTCGTTATTGGACAAAAACAGAACAAAAGCTGGTAGCGTTACCCCTAGCTGGCAAAGCACAGCATCACTTGCCTCGTTCATTTATTCATTGTGCGCTCGCGGATGATGCAGTCTTTATTCCAGGCGCCGTAAAAGCATCAGTGCAGCAGCGAGGTGATGTTTCAGTGGAACCTAAAAACTTCAGAGCACACCGACTAGAGCGGAGATTATAATTTATATCTAATTTCTCGAATAAGCAACCGTACGATCAGATGTACAAGCAGCATCTCAGAATACTGTCTCTGTGGCAGGTTTGAGCGGGATGTAGGCGGCGAGCGCCACCCTTCGGCCGCAGTGACAACCTGAGCTGGCGACTTTTGATGCTCAAAAACAGGATCGCTATGATCTACAGTGGCTCTGTCCCAAATGGCACCCTAAACCCTCGCGGTCTTCCTCTGAGTCCGCACTTTCGTGACGTAATGCCGCTTTGACTGTCGGGTAGAAGTCTGCTGCAAGCTGGCACCAGTGCGGGCTCGGCAGAAGTGCGGATCGAGGGCGCATAATGGCCGCAAAGGGGCCGCGGCTCGCGAGCACCCCT
This sequence comes from Ptychobarbus kaznakovi, assembly GCA_027422405.1. NCBI lineage: Eukaryota > Metazoa > Chordata > Actinopteri > Cypriniformes > Cyprinidae > Ptychobarbus > Ptychobarbus kaznakovi. The sequence goes on along the minus strand of CM049803.1, from coordinate 9,356,351 downwards.
CTGAAGGCTAAAATGAGGAATGGGACACTCTACGGTCTCGTGGACTTAACGGACACGCGCACGGGGCGGCCATTGGAAGTCCGTAAGACCGCAAGTGCACATGAAGTGTTCCATTTGGGACAGGGCCAGTGGCAATGTCAAAAATGACCACTCTCTCGATATTTATTTATTTACAATTTACGCTTATTTATTTTTTTTTACATATTTTTTCCCTCCCCAATATTGCCAAATATCAATTAACGCACAAGCAAAATACACAAGTAACTATATATGTATATTAAAAATACGTTTATAAAGATAAATTCTTAATCTTGTTATTAAAATTAAGCTGCTGCCTAACTGACACGTGTTTTGATATATAAATTCCTAAATATATAATACATTATTTTACTGGAATGTTAACCATTGATTGTTCAGAAAAATCATTCATTGGAAGAATTTCATATTTTGTAATATTTAACTGGCGACCTGAGGCATCAGAAAAAGCGTGCCTCTTTAACGGCGTCAAGCAGCTCAGTGACGTCACAGCCAACCAAGGTTGCCAGGGTAGCGGTTTTCCCGCACAATTGGGCTATTTAGAAAAGGAGTTGCGGGAAAAAATACGGAGTTGCGGGTTGCGGTTTTTTGGGCTACACTTATAATGTACCGCGGCCGCAAAAAAAAAAATAAAAAAAAATAATTGTGGACAAAGATAAAAGGGAACCTTTTATTAGTGGGTGTTGATCCCGGGAATGAATACTTGGCAACAAACGCTGCTGCTCGCGAGACGCGAGTAGGCGCGCGCGCCACATGTGCTTTTGACATCACAAATCAAGCATCATCATCACGTCACTCCATGAGAGCGTTGTAGTCAGAAGCGTCGGTTCGGTTGTCTGTGGATGAACAAGCAGCATTCTAAAATGTCAGGTAAATGGGGAAAGTATGGAAAGAAGTATCGCAAAGAATGGGAGACAGAGAAAGGATTAAAGGAGTGGATTCGAAGTGTTCCAATGATGATAGAAAAGCGTTCTGCAAATATTGCAAATGTGAAGTAAGAGCTCACCACGGTGATCTGGTAGCTCATGCTGCGACTGAAAAACATAAAAAATGCGGCTCCTTTCTCAAATGCCAGAACATTATTTGACACAGGCAGTTCCTTTCTAAGAAATAATGCACCTGTGAAAGAGGCAGAGTTGAAGCTGGCTGCCCATGTTGCTTGTCACTCAAGCACTTACACTGTTGACCACTTAGGAAGTGTTGTGGAAGAAATTTCGAAAAAAGGCATTAGTTTACATCGAACGAAATGCACAGCACTAATTAATTCAGTGATAGGACCAGTAGTACATGAAGACCTTTTGGAGGATGTAGGAAATGGACCATACTCTCATTGTTGATGAGAGCACTGATGTCACGACCAAAAAACAACTGTGTATAGTCATCAGATATTACAGCAAAAAGCTCTCACGAATCATTAGCACTTTTGCAGGAATGATCAATATAGTAGCTGGTGATTCACTTACCATAGCAAATGCTTTATTCAAATTTCTGGATGAAAACAAATTGTCCATACTGAATTGCATCGGTCTTGCAACTGATGGCTGTAACACAATGTGTGGGCAACATAATTCAGTGCTACGGAAATTCCATGACCGCAATCCTCATATTGTCTACATAAAGTGTGTGTGCCATTCTCTTCAACTCTGTGCATCAAAAGCCGTCAGTGTCCTCCCCAGAAATGTTGAGTACATGGTTTCTCAGACCTACAGTTGGTTTTCAAATGCCACCAGCGTCTCCAAAAATATTCTGAACTGTACAAAACCATAAATGTAGGTGAAAGCCCGCTGAAGATTCTGCAACTGTCTGACACTAGGTGGCTCGCTATTAGTGAGTGCATCAACCGATCCTTTCACAGTATGTGGAGCTTAAGTTGCATTTTCATTTGACAAAAGACAGTGAGAGGAGCTATGCTGCGGAACTGCTGTACCAAATGTATAGTGACAATATTAACCTGATATACCTGAAATTCCTCCAACCAATTGTGTCAGAGTTAAACAGACTTAATAAAATCTTTCAACTTGACAAACCTGATCCTGCAAAACTTCTTACGGAACTTCTAACATTTTACCGGTCCCTGCTTGAGCGCATAGGTTTGCCGAAGACATTCCAGAGCTGGCAAGACATCATGGAGTTTAACCTTTCTGATGAGAATCTTTTGCCACTTGATGCCGTAGACTTTGGGGTGCAGTTCCGTCTTGCTTTGTTTGAAGCCAATGAATAAGTGACCTAGCTGAGCAGGACATGAAACGCAGGTGCAGGGACTACATGCTAGAGTTATCTAAGGAAATTAGGAAGAGACTTCCAGATAACATTAAACAGTTAGAGGCTCTCAAATTCCTGTCACCGAGTCATACTCTGTCGTCAAGTAAGCCAAGGATTGATGATCTTCCCTTTTTCCACCTCTTCAAGGGAGATGTAGGAAAAGCAGAGCAACAGTGGAGAGTAATTCACACTCTGGAATGAACAATGCAGAAGATGGCAAAACAGAGGACTTCTGGGTAGAAGTTTCTGCATACACAGATACTGCAGGTGATAGAAACTTTGAAGATCTTGGTAATTTTGCATTGAGTCTTCTTGCTCTACCATTCAGCAATGCAGCAGTTGAGCGTTCATTTTCCCAAATGTCACTGATAAAGAACAAGCTACGAACAGGCTAGAGCAGAATTCTTTGCTAAATATAATGAGGATTCGAGCTTACATGCAAAGAAGAAACATATGCTGCCATGAATTTAAACCATCACCACGGATGCTTTCTCTCTTTACTGCTGAAATCTATTCAGCACCACCTGAGAAGGGTGGGGAAGAGAGCATCAATGTCTAAAATAAAACAGCCCTGAGATTGTATATAGTTCTGTTCAAATCTGTAATCAAAATGAGGCTGCGCAGTTAGACCATCTAAGAAGAAAATGTTGTGAAAAGTTCTGAAAAAGAGAAGACAAACAACAACAAAAACAAAGGGAAAAGTGTTCAAGTTCACCAGTAAGCATATTTGTAATAATATTGATAAAAACCAGTGTATGTTAATTTAGTTTAACAGTGTGTTAATTTTAATATTGATGCTTGTGTGTAAACAGAACAGCCGCAGATCTGGAGAGAAAAGCATCAGAGAGAAGTGCTGAGAAGAGAAAAAGTAAGTACAAGTTAGTACTTCTGACTAGGGTCAGAAAATATCAGAGAGGACATGTTCTTATTTGACCTTTATTGTATGAGATTGTGTATTAAAAAAAACACAGTGTGTGATATTAAGAATTTGGGTAAGACAAAAGGCCAATACTTTAAACTTAAACTTATATAAATTTATTTTAAGGCCCTTTGTGGGAATCCAGCCGTTGTCTAATCTGATTGGACACTGAAAAATTGGGCTAGTTTTCATTCCATTTGGGCGGATTTTGAGTTGTCATTGGGCTGGAAATATTTCTGGGACCTGCAACCCTGCAGCCAACCATTGGAGAGACGGCGAGCGCGTGCTGGATGCGTGCGTCACGTCATCATCAACAGTTCCTGAAAACATGCCGTTGAGCCGCTGTTGTTAAAGTCTGCAACACGCTGTCTTATGGGATGGAGTATGTTGTTATTATTACTGCATTTATCATATGTGTTCGTATCCCGAAGACATAACGAGCTAACAGTTAAACGTGCATGTGTGAGTTAGCAGGACAGCTAAAGACATCAAACCCGGACGTTTCATTCTTTCGGAGCTGTGGTAACGTTAACTTTATGTGCTTTGCTTTAACAAATAGCACTAAATAGGAACATAAACTGGTTTCCACTCAGTTTTAGTAAGACCAAAGTAAGCGTGTCAACTTGAAAACTAGTGTTTATGCAGGTTGAGCACAGTAACCTCACCGAGGTGTCCTGGAGGTAAAATGGACTTTTAACTCAAGTGTTTTAAAGCATGGAGCCATGTTTGAGGTTCGTCTATCGAGAGAGTCTCAGGAAAGTGTTGATGAAATGCTGGACATGGAGAACTGTGAAGAGCTCAAGATCACCTTTTAGACGCCCTCTTACTTCAACATGTGGACGAACACATCACAGCACACTACTGCTGAGAGCTCAGGGACACTGTAGGTGCTGCACTGTGTTAGTCTATGGCTCGGCTGCTCAAACAACATGAATAACACATTTGTTTCTGTTGCCAGACCTCTCCTGTCGCCAAAGAGGCACAGATGCATCCCAAGCAGCCCTGTCTAGTGTTGCTCCAGTGTTTGTTGTGGTAAAACAAACACTTACATCTTATACAACTTTTTGTTTACAAAATACACAGTTTGTGTTTACAATAAAGTCACTGACGTATCTTTGCTAAATCACATTCTCATTCAACAGATGAAGTTTGAGCCTGATGGGAATGTGACCTCTTTTGGTGAGTTGACAGATTTTCATATCCTACTGTATGTTAAGCATTTAGGTGCAATTTTAGTTCGTTTTAATTTGACTCAAGAATTTATACTTATTTTTAAGTTATCTTGGAAAGATGTGGTCATCTTACACACACAGAAAGAAGATTATGGAGTTGTGATCTTTTGTATTCTGCATGGAAAATACTATATTCACTTTCAAAAAACCGCAATCAGAAATCAAAAAGCCCTTAATGCTTATTATAAAAAGAGGGTTAAATCATGATAAAAAATATATATATTATGGATAAATTATTTATTATGTAATTCCTCTACTTTGCCAATTATACATTTGGAATTTGCTGAGAAAATGCATTTAATTATGAAGATTTACTTTTTTATTGATGGATCTGGATCTTATGTTGTTTTTTTTTAGAAAAGAAGAAGACTGAATTGTATCAGGAGCTTGGTTTGCAGGCGAGAGATCTGAGATTCCAGCACCTAACAAGTATTACAGCAAGGAACAATGCCATCATCATACGCATGGCGGTATGGGCACGTTATAGATTGCTTCATAAACTTAGTTCATCTTTGTGTTGTACTTCATACTCATTTGCATTTGGAAGTTGAAAACTGTTTCCTATTAAAGGTTTTGTGAGTTTATTTATTGATTTATTTTTAGTCCCTCAAGGCTGTGGTGACACCGCAGAGTTTACAGGTGCTGGATTTCCGTGGTCTCGGTCTGGAGAAATGGCTGGTGGTAGAACTTGGGGCACAGCTGGCGGGAGATGGAAATTTGGCTACTTACTCACTGCCCTTTGAGTTCAGAGCTCTGGAAGCCATTCTGCAACACAGGGTGAGCATTGAACAATTGTAGAATGCATAATGATTGTTAATAAATTACTAGTGCTGTCAAACGATTAATCGGATCCAAAATAAAAGATTTGTTTACATAATATTGTGTGTGTACTGTGTATTGTTATTATTTATATATGAATACACACACATGCATGTATATATTTCATAAAAAAATTATGTTTGTATATTAAATATATTTATATATAATATAAATTATATGAATGTAAATATTTTCAAAATATGTACTGTATGAGTGTGTATTTATGTATACATAATAAATATACACAGTTCACACACAATATTATGTAAACAAAAACTTTTATTTGGATGTGATTAATCGTTTGACAGAACTATAAATTACATTTATAATTATGAATAAAATAACATACACTACAGATACAAAGTGTCAGTTAATTGTTTTTTGCCCCTAAATAAATTATTACTTTTATTCAGCAATGATGCATTAAATGGATCAAAAGTGACAGTAAAGACACTTCCAATGTTTCTTTGATGAATAGAAAATTCAGTAGAGCGATATTTATTTGAAACCACATTAATAGAATGTCACAGTTTTGACACAAATATTAAGCAACACAACTGTTTTTAATATTGATCAAAATAAGAAAGGTTACTTGAGCACCGAATCAGCATATTAGAATGATTTCTGAAGGATCATGTGACACTAAAGACTGGAGTATTGGCGGCTGAAAATTGAATTTTGGCACCACAGGAATAAATTACATTTTAAAAATATATAAAAAAAGAAGGAATAAAATAATATTACTGTTTTTAAAATGAAAGCAGCCTTAAGTGCATCAAACATATCTATTACTTTGAGTTATTGATAGATGAGATCATAGTGGGTAGTGGAATTGTTATTTCATACCAGTCTGATTTCTGTCCATGTTTTTGTTCTTGGCCTCTGTGTCTAGTAATAATCTTTCCATGTTTGTATCTGCAAGCATGTGTTGTTGCATATGGGTAAGCATGTGTTCTGGCACAGGTGAATGTGCTGCAGATGCGGATCAGTGAAGTTCAGCCTCAGGTTCTGGATTGTTTGGAATCGTTGGTCGACCCAAAGCTCCTCTCTGCTGACCGCAGCAAACTCCATATGCTCCTGCTTAATAGCAAGAGGTGAGTTCATTAACGTCATTAAAAAACTGCACTAAAAGTCTTTCCCCAACCATACTGTTGTTTTTAGAACATTATGTTCCCAAATGCAAGAGGTAGTTAACGACACCATTAAGAACCTAACTTTCTAATGAGCTAATCTTAATGAAGGATCGCTGTAACATAATTGGTTGGGTAATTGCTGTATGAAGCTTATCCAGAGTTATTAAACGATACGATTGTTTTGTTGTGTTTTTCTTGTGTTAATTAGGAATGAGTCAGGATGGTTGACTCGGCCGTCTAACAGCTGATTAGTTGTTTAGTGATGTCTCCTAGTGTGTTTATCTATTTTTTTTCTTTTATTTGTAATAATTTTTTTTTATGGTGGTGCTTTGAAGGAGACTAATTGCAGTTGCCAGAAATTGCAGTTAACAATACATTTCAAGTACTGTATAATTAAAAATTGCCTACTGTGAGCAATGTTCCCATTATAGTGCATAAGCCACGAGTCTGTCTTTGCTGTGAAGTCTGTCTGTGATAGTTTTGTGTTATTAAAACCTAATAATAGAACATGTCTTAGTCGACTAGTCCGTTTTGTTAACATGTAGGTTTGTCCATCACTAGTGTTAATAAAATGTGCCTGATACGGACCAATCTATTGATATTACTGTACTGGGGCTACACACTTTTGGAAAAAATTACATTTAAAAAAGAAAAAATTCTGTGATGTACAGTATTGCAATATGAATAAATACATTTGAAATTCTAATTAGGATTAATTCAATTAGACTAATTTTAGTTTTTTTGTAGGGGAATACATCTGCATAGAAATGTGTATATATATATATATATGACGAGATTATTTGCAAAAACAGATAACTCCATATTATTTTAAATTTTCAAAAATCATGTTTTTATTACGTTATCATGTTTTTATTACGTTACTGTATTTGTAGGTTTTTTTTTAACAATCAAAATAACCCAACTGCAGTTTGATTGAAATTAATTGGAATGCACAATGAAAAATCATGATTTTTTATAATGTTATCAAATCAAATCAAATCACTTTTATTGTCACATCACCACAGCACAAGTGCCTTGGTGAGTGAAATTCTTACGAGCGTGCTCCAGACAGTGCAAAGCAAAACAAAACAAAAAAACAACAGTTTACATATGGACAGTACATATTTACAGACTGTACAGAGGACAGTGTGCAAAATACACATACATATACTCAGTACACAGTGTACTATATAGACATACTTAGTTATCAGCTACACATTATACACCGTATGTACACAATCTATACATTATGTAATCTATACATAGTAATAATGTGAAGGTGCAACAGATTATAAATTTACAGCAGATTGGTTGTGCAACAGATTGGTTGTGCAACAGGTAGATGTGCAAGGTGCAACATATTATGCATATGCAGTGTCGTGGATGTGCATTGTATGGTGTCCAGTTATAGCAGATAGGTTGTGTTAGTGCAGTGTGTGTGTGTGTGTGCGTGTAGTCCAGTTGAACTGTATTAAAGTGCAGTGCATGGCATGTTTTGTGAGTGGGAGTGTGTTGTAGGGTGGGTCATTTCTGACTGTTCATTAGCCTGATAGCCTGAGGGAAAAAGCTGTCCCTCAGTCGGCTAGTGCGGGATCGGATGCTGCGGAGACGTCTCCCTGAGGGCAACAGAGAGAGCAGTCTGTGGGACGGGTGGCTGGAGTCTTTGATAATCCTCCGGGCTTTCCTTGCACACCGCCTGGTGTAGATGTCCTGGAGGGAGGGAAGCTCACCTCCAACAATGTGGCGGGCAGTTCGCACGACCCTTTGCAGGGCTTTGCGGTTGCCAGCGGTGCTGTTTCCAAACCAGGCGGTGATGCAGCCGGTCAGGATGCTCTCCACAGTGCAGGTGTAGAAGGATCTGAGGATTCTGGGGCTCGTTCCAAACTTCCTCAGCCGTCTCAAGAAGAAGAGGCGCTGATGTGCCTTCTTCAGCACTGCATCTGTGTGAGCAGACCATGTGAGATCCTCAGTGATGTGAACGCCGAGAAACTTAAAGCTGCTCACCCGCTCCACAGGTGTCTTGTCGATGGTGATGGGTGTGTGTTCTCTGCTCTGTCTCCTGTAATCCACCACCAGCTCCTTGGTCTTGTCGATGTTGAGTGAGAGGTGGTTCTCCTGACACCATTTAGTCAGGGTATTCACCTCCTCTCTGTAGGCCGTCTCATCGTTGTCGGTGATCAGGCCTATCACCGTTGTGTCATCAGCAAATTTGACGATGACATTGGAGCTGTGTGTTGCTGTACAGTCGTGTGTGTACAGGGAGTACAGGAGTGGGCTGAGGACGCAGCCCTGCGGTGCACCAGTGTTGAGGGTCAGGGGAGATGAGTGTTGTTGCCCATTCTGACCACCTGACTTCTGCTTGTCAGGAAGTCCAGGATCCAGCTGCACAGAGATCTGTTCAGTCCCAGAGTGTGGAGCTTCGCAACCAGTGTGGCTGGCACTATGGTGTTAAATGCCGAGCTATAATCCACGAACAGCATCCTCACATAAGTGTTCTTATTTTCCAGGTGGGAGAGAGCAGTGTGCAGGGTAAAGGCAATAGCATCATCTGTGGAACGGTTACTGCGGTATGCAAATTGTAGTGGGTCCAGTGAAGCAGGAAGCACAGAGCAGATGTGTTCTCTGACGAGCTTCTCAAAACACTTGCTGAAGATGGGGGTCAGAGCAACGGGCCTCCAGTCATTCAAGCATGTGACTTTATTTTTCTTAGGTATGGGCACAATGGTGGATTTTTTGAAGCATGCGGGAACCACAGACAGAGAGAGGGACAGATTGAAAATGTCTGTAAAAACCCCGGCTAGCTGGAAAGCGCATGCTTTGAGCACACGGCCTGGTATACCATCTGGGCCTACGGCTTTACGGATGTTCACCCGTTTAAAGGATCGGGTTACGTCCGCGACAGAAAGCGTGAGTGGACTGACCTCTTCTGTAGCAGCCGCGGGTGCGCTCTCTGTGTGGGTGGTGTTATCAGCCTCGAACCGAGCATAAAAGGTGTTGAGCTCGTCCGGTAGAGAGGCGGCAATGTTCACAGTAGCTGGTTTATTCCCTTTAAAGCCTGTGATGTTGTTGATACCCTGCCACATGCTTCTTGGGTTATTGTTGTTGAAATGTTCTTCAACTTTGTTTTTATATGTTCGTTTGGCTGCTTTGATGGTTCTCCTGAGATCGTAGCTGGCTTGTTTCCGATCATCAGCGTTTCCGGATTTAAAGGCAGATGTTCGCGCTGACAGGGCTGATCGAACATCGCTGTTAATCCACGGTTTTTGGTTGGGGTAGATGCGGATTGTTTTGGTCGGAACTACATCATCTATACACTTCTTGATGAAACACGTAACCGTATCTGAGTACGCCTCTATGTCGTCATCAGACGCTGCACGGAACATGTCCCAATCCACGTGATCAAAACAGTCCTGTAGTGTAGCGTCTGATTGGTCCGACCAGCACTGGACTGTCCTGAGGGCGGGTGCTTCACGTTTCAGTTTCTGCCTATAAGCAGGCAGAAGCAGAACGGAGGAGTGATCTGATTTGCCGAAAGGTGGGCGGGGGAGGGATTTGTACGCGCCTCGGAAAGGAGTGTAACAATGGTCGAGTACCCGGTCACCACGCGTGTTTATGGTGACGTGTTGAAAGTATTTTGGAGCTGTTTTCCTGAAGTTGGCTTTATTAAAGTCCCCCATGATAATAAAGGCTGCGTCTGGGTGCGTGGTTTCCTGTTCGCTTATATTCCCGTACAATTCCCCGAGTGCCCGGTCTGTGTTGGCATGGGGGGGGATATAAAACAGCCGTGATTATGATGGCTGTAAATTCCCTCGGTAGCCAAAATGGTCGACACAGCAGCGTATGAAATTCCAGATCAGGGGAGCAGAAGGATTTAATAGAGTGTATATTTCTTTCATCACACCACGAGTTGTTAATGTAGAAGCAAACACCCCCACCTCTGCTTTTCCCTGTGAGCTCTTCCATTCGGGTCTGCGCGACGCACGGAGAAGCCCGTGAGCTCGATGGCTGAGTCTGGAACAATAGAAGACATCCAGGTTTCTGTGAGACAGATAACGCAGCAGTCCCTTGTTTCTCGTTGGTATGAAATGCGCGCCCGCAGTTCGCAGAGTTTATTATCCAGTGACTGAACGTTAGCCAGCAAAATTGTAGGAAGAGGAGGTCGGAAAGCACGGCGTCTCAGTCTGTCGAGAACGCCAGCTCTCTTTCCTCTTTTTCGGCGTCGTCGGCGTTTCTTCGGTTGCACAGCCCACACAAAGGGCTCTGATGCCGTGTCTGTGAACGATCCTCCGGCATTCAAAAACTCAAAGTCCGGTTTGCGTTGCGCGACGGAGGAACCAATCTTTAGAAGCGTGTCTCTATCGTAGACAGTTATACTAACAACATCTAACACGAAAAACAACAAAAAAACAAATAAAACATACGAAAAACTGCAAAGTTTTCCTGGAGCTCGCAACACGGCTGCCATCCTCGGCGCCATCTTCAGATTCTCTTTTAAAAGAATAAAATCATGTTTTTATTGCGTTAGCATTTGTTTTTTTAACATAATCAAAATAACCCAACTGCAGTTTGATTTAAATTAATTGGAATGCACAATGAAAAATCATGTTTTTATAATGTTATCATGTTTTTATTGTGTTAGCTGTTTTTTTTAACATAATCAAAATAACCCAACTGCAGTTTGATTGAAATTAATTGGAATGCACAATGAAAAATCATGATTTTTATATTGTTATCATGTTTTTATTGTGTTAGCTGTTTTTTTTAACATAATAATTTTGAAAATAGTTAAAAACGGAGTTATCTGTTTATGCAAATGAACTCTTCGTATATTTATACAAACCATAATTGTTTTTTTTTTCTGTCTGAACAATTTGGAAAAAACCTGAAAAAAATCACATTGGGTGCACTTTATACAAACCAACTAAAGCCACTTTAAGTAACATTGAAATGTACTTTATGATGTAAATGTACTAATTTTAAAATTTTAACTTTTTCCATCTTAGTCAAAGGCCACATTATAACTATTTTTGACCCATTCAATATGACTATATAATTAAAAATATATTTTTTCATTATTTTTTTAAATTATTATAAATGCATAATAATATTAAACAAAATAAGAAATTACTATTGTATTAATATTATTGTAATGTAAAAAAACAACATTATTTTCAAATGGTATACCACCCAGCGGGTTTATAATTGCTTTTCACCTCAAAATTAGTAATTCAGTACATTTTTGTTGTTGTGCGATACCAATAAATAGAGGTAATCCAAAATATTGTACAGCTCTTTGTCTGACAGATCTTGATAAGTCTGATCTGATTCTGGTAAAGAATGCAGAGCTTTGATCTCTAACTTTCTTTGAGAGTAAAAACATTCTCTTTCCCTGCAGCCTCTCAGAGCTGGAGACAGACATTAAAATGTTCAAAGAGAGTCTGCTGAAGATCCTGGATGAGGATGAACTGATTGATGAACTCTGTCTTACTAAATGGAGCGACCCACAAGTGTTGTAGGTGTCACATCACAGAATCCAACTTCACAGCCATTAAGTTTCAAAATGCAACACATTTATATGTACACAAATATTCTTGATGTCAGTGTAAATATCTGATCATTGTTGTGATCTGGTATCTCTGTTGTCTGTCTTTGTATGTGGGTATGTCTGTGTTTATGCTCACATGGGGCCAGTGAAGAGAGCAGTCTGGGTATAGATCACGCTGAAGAGATGGAGTTACTGCTGGAGAATTACTTCATGCAAGCAGAGGAGCTGGTAAACAAAGCCCGAGAGCTGAAAGACCTCATCGATGATTCTGAAAGCGTCATCTTCATTAACCTGGATAGGTACTGTACCGGCGGCAGACATGATGCTTTTAACTGCACTAAGGCAACTCGATCATGATTGAAATTGTTGATTTTGTTTTTATTTAACTGAAAGAACAGATTTATAAACAGATTTATATGCAGATCATACGCCCCATGGAATAGTTCACCCATAAATGAAAAGACTTCTTCTGTTTTCCAAAAAAAGTATAAAGTTGAATTTAGAATCAAGTTAATTAAGAAGTTATGGGTGTCACTTTAAATTTCATCTGTTATTTAAGGCATTTCGGGCAAAACCATGGTCAGCGCTGGTCAGTTTTGAGATTTCAGGCAATTTTGCTTACATAACTTGTCTTCTTTTAGACATCAAAAATGCACATTTAAGTGTTTTTATTTCCCTTTATATATTTGTGTCTATTAATTTCAGTTACGATTCATATCTTTAAAGGCCATTTGATTAAAATGAGTTTTTGTCCCTGCACTGAGCTAGAAATCTCCTCTTTTGTAGCACTTACTTACCTCAGACTTTAGAATTTTTTCCTATCTATATTCTGGAGTTTTTAGAGAGGTTTATTCATATATCATTTGCCTTATTTATGTAATATTTTATTCCTAAAAACATGTTGAAAATTATTTGTATTTTTTGCTGATGACAGCAATTTCTCATTGAAAGTGATTAAAAGAGATCCTAAATCTTCTCTGTGAAAACCATTAACATTAAAGGCGCACTAAGCAATTTTTGCCAAACGATGTTGATATTTCAAAGCACCAAAACAAACACTCCCATACCCAACAGGACCTCGCCCCTATTCTCCTATTCCCCTATATCTCCGCCCCACACGTATGTACACAACCCTGGCATAACGACGATCTCGGAAACAAGTGAAGATGCAACACAAGCATATTCAAACAAAAGCCAACGCAGATAAGTTGTGTGAAACAATGCAAAATCAACGTTACTCACCTATCAAGAAGAAACGAACGCAACCTCGGCGTCTATTCGAGCCCTTCCTGTTCCTTGAGTTCTCTCCACCACTGGAAAGCTGCTCCCATTTTGACATGGGTCCTACCTCTTGCCTGATCGAAACCCTTCTTTTTAATGTTTTGTCCCTTCAATATTTTCCTCTTTTTTATCTTCCTGTTCTCTCTTATCTATAGTCGATTTGCTAATATCTGTCCTTTGCACTCTCTTCTCGCTATCATTTCAAGACACGCCCCCTTACTGCTGATTGGTTGCAAGTGTGTTTTGGGACATGACACTGCAGTCAAAAGCGTTTTTCGAAAATTGCTTACTGCACCTTTAAATGTCAACACAATGGAAAAACTCAATTTTCAAGGTTTTATCCAATGTTCAAATTTTTGGTCTGGAAATGTATGAAAATTGTGGCATTTTTATTTGTGCATACTTAATTTAATGTTTGCCTATTTAAACACGGCATTTCAGAAAACTCGTAATGCTGCAAAATTATCTTAAAGGGATAGTTCACCCAAAAAATGTTTTTATTATGTGATTAATTACTCACCCTCATGCCGTTCCAAACCTGTAATACCTTTGTTCATCTTCGGAACACAAATTAAGATATTTTTGATGAAATCTGAGAGCTCTGTGACCCTGATGTCACATGGACTGTTTTACTGATGTCCTTTCTATGTTTCGGGGTCTGGGAACATTTCAGTTGTGTTGGTGGCTATGCAGAGTCACAGAGCTCTCAGATGTCATCCAAAATATTTGTATTTGTCTTCAGAAGATGAACGGGGATCTTGCAGGTTTGGAACAACATGAGGGGGAGTAATTAATGACAGAATTTTCATTTTGGGGTGAACTATCCCTTTAATGTAGGTCACACTGGCGAAGTATAATGATAATTATTATTGAAAACAAATTAAGTTAAAATTGTGTGTTGCCTTAAATTGTCTTTAGCCACCGTAATGTCATGATGCGACTGAACCTCCAGCTCACCATGGGAACCTTCTCGCTCTCTTTATTTGGTCTGATGGGTGTGGCTTTTGGAATGAATTTAGAATCTTCTTTTGAAGAGGTCGGTACCGTTTTACTACAGTTTACTGTTTTATTACTGTGCCCCAGTTTACCTCAGATGTTATAGCCAGTATTGCGTACAGTGTTATCAGTCTGTTTGAGTACATGTTGTTTATTGACCCACATTGATTTGTGTGTGTAGGACCCGCGTGTGTTTTGGTTAGTGACAGGGTTGATGTTCCTGGGCAGTGGACTCATCTGGAGAAGACTTCTCTCGTTTCTGGGACGGCATTTAGAACCCAGCTCTCCGCCTCCTGTACGTAACACTCATAATAATCCTCCATGCTTACCATTATAGTGATGATTGTAACTGTTTTGTTTTTGGTCTTTTCACAGATTCCCCCTGTTTGGAGGAAAAACCAAATCGGCACATTAAAAGCAACAGACTTTAAACCTGGAGTTAGATGATAGTGTGACTGCTGCTTTTTTATTATCCCCCCCCCCTCCTCCATATCTCTGACTTTAATGCATACTGTATTTTTCAGTATCATGTGCCACTCACCTCCGTCTAATTTAAAATGACATTTATCTATTCAGGTTTATCATGTAGACACAGTTTTTATTTGGCTATGTGATATTTGTCTTGAGGTTTTGGAATAATCTCTGTATTTATTGTTGTGAATATCATTTACATAATGAAATGCATCAGGTACCTTTTATTGACTGTAAAAACAAAATGATCTGCCTCTAACTCAGTTTCCCTGTTACCCTTAAAACACATGTTTATGAATACATAACTTTGATAAAACATAAAAAACATTAATTTGTTGTGGGCTCTTTATTTTAGACACCTAGAATAAAACAGTTGATGTTTTGGAGTACTAATGCTCTAGTGTATTCATTACTCAAACTTTGAGTTCTTATTAAAATACTTTGAACCTCTATTTGCATGAAAAGTGCTTTATGAATGAAGTGTATAATGCATTATGTAAAGTGTGTTTGTACTTCGCTTATATCAGGACAGAACAGCAGGTGGAGACAAACCCCAACTACAACATTTCCTTCCACTCACAATTTTTATTCTCCAAAATATTCACACACATAGGTTATAAATCCCAGAAGACAACATTAGGAGCATCATCTTACTAATGAAAAATATTTTAGCATTCCAAAAAGAATCAAATCTACAGAAAAAAAAGATGAAACGTGTTTTAAAATGATTGCATTGGCATAAAAATGACAATATTTTCAGCTAAAGTAACAATATGGTATAACATTCAAACAATACAAAAAGGTTTCAAAATCTTTGTCATTTAGTTTTTCTGTTGATGGCAGTGGTGACTGATAGGTTATTATAGCAACAGTTGCTACAAATTAAATAAAACAATAGCAACTGTGATAAACTGTAGCCTACTTCTGATTAAACTTTTAGCTCTGTCTGAATGGGTTTGCAATTTTAATTTTGATTTACATAGTCTATGTAAAATTGTGGTAGATGGTTTATAGTTGGTGAATGTGAAAATTATTTAACTTGTATTAATACAAATTTAAAATAAACACATTCAACTGACATTTTTTCTTATATATTAGTGCTGTCAAACAATTAATCGAGATTAATTGTATACAAACCAGTTTATGTTTGAATAATATAGGCTATGTGTGTTCTCTGTATATTAATTATGTATATATAAATACACACACAAACCGTTTATATTTGAAAATATTTACATATTATATTATATATTTCATATCTAAAAAAAATCTGAAATATATACATGCATGTGTGCGTATTTACATATAAATAATAAATATACACACTACACATACATATATTATGTAAACAAAAACTTATTTTGGATGCGATTAATTGCAATTAATCGTTTGACAGCACTAATATATATATATATATATATTACAACAGGTACCAGAGGCACATAATCTTAGATGACAAAAAAATCCTTCGAAAGTTGTCTCGGACAAAAGGGTTCCTGGAGTCAAAAACGTTGAGAACCGCTTGTCTAAAGTGGTAGACCCTCTAGTAAACAAACTAGTTACCAGCTTGTCATACCGGTTTGAAACTTTTTTTCCTAGTACCAGAAAAAACAGCTACGTCTAACTTGGACCAGCTACCACAGCTAATTTAACAACCCTAACGCTCTTCGTTTGGCTGAAGTCTGTCTCGAAGCCAAACAAGCTTCACAAATGGACAACATTTTGACCGGAAATTCCAACAAAATGATGTTCATGTTGACAGCTTTATTAGGGTTTGAGACAAAACCACTGACTGGTCCAAGTATTCGTCAACTGTGACGCAAAAAATCCTCCCCCGTCTCTCTCTCTCTCTCTCTCTCTCTCTCTCTCTCTCTCTCTCTCTCTCTCTCTCTCTCTCTCTCTCTCTCTCTCTCTCTCATCCTCTGTCCGAGCAAAAGCCGCGCTGCCTCACATGGACCCGAGACTTTAGCATCGCATCAACTCTCTCAACAGTTCCTCTTTGGTTGGAAAGACAAAGAGAAGTTAGATCAGGTGGAGCAAAACGCCAAACATCTCTATAAAAGGATCTTGCGTATGTGTTTTAGGTGAAGCTGTAAAAGAGCGAAGAGAGCGGCTGCTTTAAGGAGCGCAGACGAGTGCCATCCTACGATTTCTTTGCAAAAGACTTCTTAAGAGGAATAATGAGGAACATTTGGATATTCCTGACACTTTCAGCAGCTGTATGCTTATCCAGCGATAAGGTGAGTTTCGGCAGAGTTCTTGTTGGTATATTTTTGTTGATTGTGTAGGCAACATTCTTCCTATACTATCGTGTAACGATGTTATGATGGACATGTATGTTGCACAATGTGTATTATCCTTATTTAATAGACTAAAATCACTCTTAATGTGCATATTTTAGTACAGCAAGAGTGACAACTTGGTCCTGGCAAGATCTGTAAAACCCACCATGATCATAACATGATGTGTATGATATTAGAGTGGTGATGCTCATCCTTTTACAGGGATGTCACAACGTCTGGAAAATGTTTTGAAGAGATCCCTGAGAAAGTTACAGTACACTAAACTTTGATGACAATTGCATTTACATCTCAGAAGATCCACTTGAAGTTTCATGTCACTTTATAAATGTATTGGTCTTCCGGAGCTCATATTCATGTGTCCTGAGACACATTTTAGTCGAAACCTTATCTCCTCCTGAGATAACCTGAATGTTTCTCAACCAGCTCTAAAAATCCACTTCCACTTCTGAAATCGAAAACCTCAGTAGTGTCACAAATGAAATTCAGACAAAGACGTGAGTAAACAGTTTTAGAGCTCTGAACCGTTGTAGAGAACTATGGGAGTTTATATTTTCGCGAGAATTTCAATTCCTCCTTATCAGAGTTTGTTCTTATCCACAGGACTCACT
Organism: Ptychobarbus kaznakovi; assembly: GCA_027422405.1. Lineage (NCBI taxonomy): Eukaryota > Metazoa > Chordata > Actinopteri > Cypriniformes > Cyprinidae > Ptychobarbus > Ptychobarbus kaznakovi. Next base: position 9,338,746 of record CM049803.1, on the reverse strand, counting down.
ATTCTGTGTGCGATCTAGACTGCAAATCAACGCAGTACATTGATTCCCATTTGCAACACTGCTTTCAAAGTGCTGTCAAGCAATTTGCAGGTTGCTGCAGGACGCAGATTTGTATGTGTTAATTACCTTTAGCTCTCAACTGTGATGAAGCCCATCACAAAGCAGCAATAAAATCAAGCCACCGCAGTGCAATTTTACAGGAAGACATTTGGAAGTTGTTAAAAGCCTTTGTGTTGGCCGTGCTGGTATCTTGTTTATTGATTCGTTGTGTGAGTGAAGCAACTGCCCTCATGATTTCAGCACATCCTGAAATAAGGTTTTCTCTCTCTTTTTAAACCTTAGCGATGGTTTTACAAACTCTTTAGCTTGACCGTGATTACAACAAGTTGCACCACATCTACAGTTTTATCAGTGCTACTCATTCATGGTGATGCTCATCCATATTTAAGTAGGCCTATTATCTAATCTGTTTCTAAAGGTGACATCTTATTTCTGGATTCTGTCTATAGAAGGAAAGCTTGCTTTGCTTCAATATGTTATCATTGAAACAAGAAGTTAAAAGGTTAATAGGTGATTTCATGATTCTTAGAGGCAATGAAATTAATATGAAAATGATAGAAAATGGCTCTTCACTGGTTTCATTCCTTGTTTCTTTTAGTTTTATTCCATTTTGAATGTTTTTCAGGTTTCAATTCCTCAAGTGAGCATTCTCATAAAAGTCTCAAGTCCTCAAAGCCACACAGTCTGGTCTAACTTGGAAACAGCCAAAATGTAACTTCAAAAAGCTGCCTCTAGGGCAAACAGCACCGGTGTGACTAAGTGTCGATAACAGATTATGTGAGTGCCCTTTCTTGTTGTGCTGTTCAACGAAATAATGTCATCGTAAAATGATGTAACCAAACATAAACTGTATCCATTGCTAAGACAACATGTTATGACAGACGTATGATGACTGTGCTGACGCCTCATTCATGGACGTAAACAGACTCCCACTCAGAACACCTGTGTGCACTTCTAGTAAAGCGAGTATCTGAACAATATTTGTGTGCTGACAGCGTATACAATCCTGGGCAGAGGAAGTCATGAAACACTGTGTGTGTGTGTGTGTGTGTGTGTGTGTGTGTGTGTGTGTGTGTGTGTGTGTGTGTGTGTGTGTGTGTGTGTGTGTGTGCGTGCGTGTGTCTGAGTTTGTGTGCACGTGTGCATGTGTGTGTGTGGAAACTGTAACAGAATGGAATCTAATGTAAGTCTGATCTCCATCTGTCAGTCTTTCTGCCAGTCTTCCTATTTCTCTTTCTATCTGTCTGTTTTTCCGTCTGTCTTTATATCTTTCTGTCTGTCTGTCTATATCTGTCTGTCAGTCTGTCTGTCTTTCTGTCTGTCTAACTCTGTTTATACATTTTTTGAGGTGAATCCTGCAACAGGCAATCATTACAGTGAAAAGAATACATAGCCGGGGGAGGGACAAGTGAAAAAAACATAGAGAGATAGAGAGAGGGGAAACTTTGAGCAGAGGTGGTGGGCTGAGTTGTGTAAAAAGTGTGAATAACATGTAGCAATAAAACCCCACAGTGCAAAATACTAAAAAACCCTTAATAAACTTAAAGAGAGGTCCATTCAGAGTTTACACCAGGATTCTGGCCTCTTTGATTTAAGCTAATTCTAATTTTAGTCAATTTACTTCACTTTTAAGTCTAATTAAATGGTGAATATATGCATATCTGCAATGAGATTACCAGATAAAAAATAATTTTGAAACATTATTCAGTCACAGTATCGTGATATAATAATGCACAAGCCAAAAGTGCATTATAGAAATGTGCCAAACAGTCCCAAGTTCTGTTTATCCACACTAAAGACCAATTTAGCTTCTGAAAAGAGCAGTGTGTCTGCCAGAGGCATGTGGTATTCTCATCTGTTGTGGGTGTGCTTTCAGAAACACATCTGTATTTACTGTGTACAGACTTTTTTTGCGAAAGAGAAAGGTACCACTGGGTAAATTTGCTCCCTGTACATGTCTGTTCACAGATTTATGTGGGTTCCACTCGCAGTTCTAAATCTGGAGCGTTGTCAATCAGTGCTGTGTAGGTGTACAAGTATTTGTTCCTTAAGGCCATATGGATTTATGAATTTACTTTTACATTTATGCATTTAGCAGACGCTTTTATCCAAAGCGACTTACAGTGCATTCAGGCTATACATTTGTATTGTCAGTATATGTGTTCCCTGGGAATCGAACCCACAACCTTTGCGCTGCTAACGCAATGCTCTACCACTGAGCCACAGGAACATTATGTTTGTACCTGCTATAATGAGACAATGGAACGTCTGTCCGGATGAAGGTGAATGTTTTTTGTGCCTGTATTTGTCTGAGATCATCTGATAAAAACAGGGAGGATATTGTCCTGAAGTGACTAATGGTTCCATAGGTGTTTCTCTCCATGGCATGCCAGTGTGTTGACATAGCAGAGCCTGCATACCACAGACAGATTAGGCCGCTGTCTGCAGTACTTTGGAGGAATGCGTCGACGTGAGAGTCCCCAGTCCCGCATAAATCCCATAGATGGATGTGCTTCCTTTGTCCAGAATGCAGAAACATCCATGCCAGATGTTTTATGTACAAGATGCAGATGGTCCCGTTCTCTCTCCGTGGGAGAAGATTGTGTTGAGGAATACTAGCAGCGAAAGCCATAAACAGAGGAAGTGTGAGAACAGCTGGGTTATGGGGCATTGAGCTATTTGCTTATGAATGTACTTTTTGTGCTAAATTCAATTATGTAATCAAAACTTTTTGTGTGATTACAGCATGATAGCACGTCAGTGTCAAATAAATGGAAAAATCTTTTAAAAAGTTGGTGCAGAAAGTTTTAAGTCCATAAAAGTATACTTGTGCACATGTTGGTTTTTAATTCATGCAACAAAAAAAAATTTTCTTAAATATATACATGCATGTGTGTGTATTTTTATATACATAATAAATATACACAGTACACACACATACATTGTGTAAACAAAAACTTTTATTTTGGATGCGATTAATATATATATAAATATATCACATTTATTAATTTGTTGTTTTTTGGGAGTTGGACCGAAAAAAAGAGAATTGTGAGAATTGAATTAGAAGGTCTATAACACTAAAAATCTAAATGACCCAAAATACCCTGAAAAACCCCTGTGTGTGTTTTTTTTAAAGCTTAATGATTATACACACTGCATAGCAAAATATGCATCATCAATGTATAACAGCTGTTAAGGACTGTTCATGTGCATATTATATAGTTCAAGCTATATTTGGAAATCTCTCATCTGCACAGATGATTCATTACAATCTGTCTTCTTTAGACTGCTAGCAACATCCTTAATGAGCATCACTGTGAAAATCTGAAATATTTGCACACCATTTCACTTATGTTATGACATGTAATGCCGTGTTTTTCTAAGTAAAACTGCATATTCATTTGTTGATTTGATTCTGAAAAATGGGCATTCCATACCAGAAAGGAATGCCTAAATAGCTATCTGGCTATTGGTTAGCATTATCAAAGTGTCTATATGGCCTAGGTGATGTCAACAGTAAAGGAAAGTTGTTTTAGAGGAGAAGCAAGTTGTTACATTTTGATAAAAGATTATAAAACAAAATTTTCTATTTCTTTTAATGAATTGTTTTACAAAAGTAAATATGGTTAAATTGGACTTCATTGTGTTTTAGGCCTTTCCTTTTTTAAGCATCATTCTTCTGGAGGCATTTTAACATGTCAAATCCACATCGTGAGAATCTGATCACACGTAATTTCAGCGTTTGAAGGAACTTCGGGAAATATTTAACATATGGTAGAACCACAGAGTAAGTCTAAAATTGGTTGGCCATGTTTGCAATCCCTTTTTTTTGCCTTTAGATTTGTTTTGGTGAACCTTATTTAGCTGATAGCACCCTGCAGACGGAGGGCATGTAAAGATCCCCCGAGATAGTGAGGCTTTCATGTGGCCGATCAGAGTTTAAGCTGACATATCATCATATCATAGTGCTTGATCTGATTAGATTTTTTCCTCTACCTATCTCTCACATCCTCACCCTCTCTCTTTCCCTCCTCACTTCACTTTTATCTACCAAAGCAAAGCTTGTTTGGAGTTTGAGGCATATTTTTAGAAACAAGCTTCTTTGTTGGGCCATGCGCATGGTTGGTTTTTATGTGAAGTGAGAATTTTCAAGTTTGTCCTCCATATTTGTATGTTTATGATATTCTTTTTAGATATTACCCAAAGAACCAGCAGATTGTTTCTTACAGGAGTCATTAGTTGTAAAAAAATTAAATTAAATACCTACAGGCGATCAAGTGTACACTTGATACTAGAGTAAAACTAATGATCTATCCCCTATTTTAGTTTGCTATCCACAGGGAACTTCTATTTGTGATTTCTGTTATGTTCCTAAATCTACCCCAACGTATCCTTTTTTTTAGGAGATTATACTTTCCCCTTTTAGAAATGTTGGAATGCTGAAAACAGTTTACAGTCTGCAAGTTTGTCTTGATACTGACTGTTTTTTGGAATAGCTCAGAGAAAAGTCCACGAAAGACTTCAGCAAAGTCTGCTCAGTTTTTAGAAGTAAGCAGTAAATTTGAGCCTGGTTATCCTTCCAGAGGGAGCTGTTTGGCCGGCCTCCAGAAGCACAGACGGAGGAAAACTGCTCAAAACGAGAGAGGCTCATGGCTCAGATTTGTCTTTTTTGAAGGTGCTGATCAACTGCATGATGCAAAGCTGTGTTGTTGCACCAACTGCCGTTTTCCATTAAACTGTTGCACCTTTTATCTGTTAAAGGATATAATAAGAAAAAAAATCTAAGTTTACATTGAATCGTTCCTCTGAGAAAGACAAAATGAGAAGCACAATGAAGATGAAGGAGGACTGCTGGTGTTGAACTTCTTGCATATGCTTAAACTTACACTACGCCAGTTACTGGAATGTTCTTAATTAAACGCAGTGAATAAATTATGACCGAAATGATATATATTTTCATTTTTTCACTTATAATAATCTATTAAAAATACATTTAAAAAAACAATTAAATTACACTTCTTCTATGATTAACACAATTCTGCACTAAAATTATTTTTGGCACATAAATTTAAAACATAAATTTAAAGCCTCAATAAAAGAACAGGATTCGTGAAAAGAAAACTTTAGTTTTGCTGATACATTTATGATGATTTTTCAGAAAAAAAGTTTAAAGTAATATTTCAGCAAAAATGCTTCACTGCTTATAAATATATGTCTGACATATCATCATAAATATTATCATATGAAACCAACATGAATCCAAAGAGTTATCTTACCTTAAATTTCTTACATTTATTTACTCTTTTTGTCTTTGACCCCACATCTGAGCTTATGACTGATGTGATTTATATAAGATGTACAGATTTGGCCATCTGTCTGATTTAAGTCTCTGTATCAGTTCTCAGATTTGAACAGATTTACTGTATGTGAGAGCTCAGGTGTGTTAGGTGCAGTAAATCAGTGGTCTGAATAACCAGGTGTGCACTTCATGACCCAATGGGTTACCTGAGCTCCCCAGAGGACTGTCAAATAAGAGCCCACATGAGCCCCAGGTGTGCACCGACACAATGGTACACACTGTGTGGAGAAATGGGAAAACGAGGAGTGAGGTCTTAAGTTACTGAAAGACAGTATGCCATGACTTTCTAAAGCTCGTTAAAACGTACAGCCAGGCAACGACTTTATAGTGCTTCACATGACGTTCATGATGTTTTGCAGATTAATTGCAAGTTGAATAGACTGATCAGTGGTTAGTCTAACGCTCGGTAAAATCACTTAATTGAGTTTCTGTTCATCAAAGAGAACTCTTAAAATCCAGTGCCTTTGGGAAATGTCTTAAAATCACTTAATTGTATTTAAATGCTGTGAGAAGTTGATAAGAAACTGTACATAGACCAGGTTATTAGGTGGACCATTCTCATATTCATACAGTATGTGTCTTTATGGCAGTGTGTGTGTGTTTTCACCTGTTCTCCAGATGCAGTAGACCTCACATGCTGTTTAACCGCCATTTTTTCCCTTTCTTCATTATAACTCAGCAGTCTAGAATAATATAGAGGTATAAACCCACTGAGCTCACGCCACTTTCATTAACAGAGTAAAGTTGAGGTTCCATTACATTTTTAAAGCATTAGAGGCAAAAGCTGATGGCGAAGCTGAATTTTCAGCAGTCTTCAGTGTCACATGATTCTTCAAAAATCATTTAATATGCTTATTTGAGTGCTGCTTAATATTTCTGTGGAAACCGTGAACCTTTTTTTCAGGATTCTTTAAAGAATAGAAAGTTCAAATGAATAGCATTTCTTTGAAAATAGAAATCTTTTGAAGTATCATAAATGTCTTTACTGTCTATTTTAATACATTTTGATCAAATACATCTTACTGAATACAAATATACATCTGCTGAATGAAAGTATTAATTTACTTTGAAATAACTGACACCAAACCTTTAAACAGTAGTGTGTGTTAGATAAACTATTATCTTATGTAAAATTAATCTATCAGCAATATCCAAACAATTTCCAATGTCTCTGTATCCCATTTTAAATGGTGCTTTTGGTCTGTCTCACGCCAGAGGCTGTCTCACAGCCAGAGGTTTTTACTGTCTGCAAGGCATAAATTTTTGCAACAGTGTTGAGCTAACATCAATAATTAAACTTATAATAATATATGTATTTAATTGCTGTTTTTTAAAGAAATAAAATATTATTGCTCAGGATTTATTACTTGAATTATTTTTTTTCATCTTTTTTGTATACCCTTCACTTTTTTGCCTTTCCCTCCTTTGCTTTCATCCTCACTCCATCTTTCCTTCTCCTGCAAACCTTCTCTCCATCCCTTCAATTCTCTCGTTCTTTTTGCTTCTCTTCTTTCCCCCATCCACTCCCGACAGCACCTGCATTTGAGAAGGCATTTTAGGAATACCAGACATGCCTATGGTCTGAATGGACAGTATTCATCCTGGTTCCCACTTTCCATCCAGCTTATTCTGGACAGTTATGGCAACCTGATGGATGTTGTTGTGTATGTGCAGTGAAGTGTGAGTGTTTTTAGTCTGTATGTTTGAATCTCTGCAGCTGGCCAGGTGTTATATCATCTGTGCGTTGAGAGCTCAGCCGGTTGGGGTTAATATCACGGCCACAGCTGCGTTCTCACACTGTCCAGTAGACCTGATCATTACCGGAGCTCTGGAGGCCTGACATATGCACACTGGCCACAAATCATCCAGTCAATCAGAGCTGACAGCTACGGTAGTGTGAACCGCAATGTTGTAGTCCGTGAAACACAGCAGCTATTTGCGGTTTAATTTATAATCGACTTTAGACCAAATGCCATACTTACAAATACATTTACTCATGACATGATGTCCTATGTGTAAAAAGTGTACTTGTGTACTTTTAATCTTAAATGTATATTTAAAAAAAACTGTAATTTCAGATAACATAATATTAATGAAATAAAAGTCCACTTAAAGAATATTTTTAAAAAGTGCATACTGTAGTAAATTAAAATGAAAAATATTACTTTAAAGAGCACTTTAAACCACTCTGTTTTAAAAAAATATTTTGTTGTGCTTTAAAGATGTGCACTTATTTTAAAGTTTTGATTAACATATTACAGCACATGTAAAGTACAAATACTGTAGTATGCTATTAAATATTACATTTTAAGATGATATATATTACATTTATTAAATTTCAACTTCATCATTACCAAGGTTTAATTACAGTACAAATATATTTAAATGCATTACATAATAGAAATGGCATTAAAGTCTTTTTAGTTTACATTATGCTTGCAAGAAAATACACTTTAATCCTATTTTAAAATTAATTACCAAATGACTTACAAATATGTGCTTAAGTCCTACTTAATTTGGTCAAAAAAGTTCAAATAACTGCACTTATATATATATAAATTATAGAATATAAAATCTAACTATAATATATTTTCATTCAATTACAATTAAAATGTCTTAAGTTTCTGAAAACAGTACATTAAGTTCACACTTAAGTATATTTTTTTCAAATCAAAAGTATATTATTTAAGTACTCTTTTTAAAGTATACTAAAGTGCACTTCCTTTCACAATGAGTTATTTTGTGTTTATAACTTGTCTGCCTTTGTTCATTTTGTAAATTTGAATATAATAAGGTCTAAACATAATAACATGACTGTTTTTTTTCACTGTTCATTAGATGTTCAGCCAGTTATCATTTATTCGCCACTGCTCAAACTGAGAAACATTAAAAATACTTTTTCCCTTCCATTTCAAGGTGTTTTTCTCCTTTAATTTGATGCTTTTATATGCGTGTTGTTAAAGTTTTTATGCATACATGAGCAGACAGAAGAACATCTGTAGCTTTCAACACATTCAGCTCATTAGCCAATAGTCATTACACAGTGTCCTACTGTTTGCTCGTTTTTTATTCTTGTCTTCTTTCAGAGTTTTTCTTCTTCTGTAAAATTGATTCATATTCATTTCTAAATTCAATACAAAAGCGAATGACTCAGATGTTTCTATTGAATGTCTTGTGCTTTAGGATCATCTTGCAGTTCGAATGTGACATTTAATGAAGAAATGCTGAAAATGCGCTGAAAGAGAAATTTGGCAGTTAGATGAATAACATTACCACCATTTTGTATACCAAGTGTATAAAAGGCATGTATACATATTCTAATATTTTAACTAAAGACTTGACATGTTTCTAAACACTGCATTAGCATTTTTCTTTGCATATTTATGAGGTTGAAATCAGGCATTAACTTGTCCATCGGTGGAAATGCCTGTTTAGAATTTGAGTTTGCCTTGATTGTTGCTCCCAGATGCTGAACAAAATGCATCTGAGGGAATTAAAGATTGTTTTGTTTGTAATCGGTTTTCTTGCACAAAACTGTCAAACAGTCAGAGTATACTTGATGCCATCCGTGTCAATGTTCTTCAACATGAACATGATGACTTGTCTCCCGTCACTCACATTTTAGAAAATAAAAGACTAATGGAGACAGTTCAGATTCTGCTGTAAAGCACTCATAAAAGACAATAGTGTAATTATTTAGCTCAAGTCAGTTCAGTGTTGGTTCTGTTCAGATTCATTGTATTTTAATCGTGGTCACGATATCTGCTTCTCTTGACCATCAGCAATTTTTGGCCACTGGTTATTTATCCTGAATTTAATTTGGCATTTGTGTTATCTTGTGTTGGTACGAAGCCTCCACAAGCTTTCATAATGGATGTTGCCAGATGTCAACTGTGATTCCCAAATCACAACCCTTTGCTTAAATCGATACAGTTTCTGCACAGTGGTTTACTTAATCTCCCCGACCTGGCGACCATATGTATGCACTCTCTCTGCATTGCAGAGCTGAGCTGTAAAACCCCAAATTACTGCTCAAATAAAAGTGTAATACAGTCAGTCTGTTTTCTTGTGCAGTTTGCTGCAACTAAATCTTTGAGCAAACCCTGCAAGATGCATGCAGTTCTCTTGATTTGTGCTTATGTGAAAGTGCAATAATTGTGATAAAATGTATATATATATATATAATGACAAAAATCATGGTTAATACAAAATATTTGTGATTAATCATTTAAACATTATCGTGCAGCCCTAATAACAGTATGACTTTAGTGTACTGCTTACACATACATGTAGATTGATTAAAGTTGTTTATTTTATTTATTGTTTATTATATTTGTATTTATTATTCTTTATTTTTAAAGTTGATTATCGGCATAAAGTCCATTTTTCAATTTATTCTTCCCTGTCCACTTAAACAGGAAGAGCAATCAGACTGAAAAACCAATCGCAGTTTGTTTTGTTTGCACAGTATGTATCATTTTGGGCATGTTAATTTGAAATATCAGAAAACAGAAGAAATTAGTATGTGTGTACTACTATGTAGACTTTGTGATTAAAATGTCTCTTGATATATACGTGTTATTACTGGTTATTTAACAGACACAACTCAGAAAACAAAGCTCAAACTACAATAAAGTGCTGTAGTGATGACATAGTTTTATAGAAAGTTAGCATCACCTTGGTTCGTTCGACCAAAAGCCTTTAGCATTTGGATTATTTCTGAAAATAATTGACCAACAAAAGTTTATGATTACATTTAATCTTCACATATGAACACAACATTTATGAGTTTTGATAATATAATAAATATAATGCCCAGAAGCAGTGGCGTAGCAAGTCAACCCCGGACCCATATGCAAAAAAATTGTACGGCCCCCCCCCCAAATTATATGGGCTCCAACTCGCTTAACTTTTCTGACGTAAATAACGTTACGTGACTATTCACAGGTTGTTTTAATTACGGTATAAATGCTTGGAAATAATATTTAACGTTTTTATGTCCTTTCATTGCACTTGATGCAAGCCACCCAATAATCGCAATAAGCTTTGTGCTTTTTTATTATAACAAATAATAACTAAAAAGGTTATTATTCTGAAAAAATTCAAAAAGCTTTGTTTTTGTCAACAAAAAGTTGTGTCAGTGTGGACGGTCCGGAAAGCTAAAACGTAGAGAAAGAGATGTGTTTTCAAACGAAAACGTATTAGTGTGGACAAGGCCCTTATTTCAGTAGAAGGGCAGTAATTCAAACTTTTTTCCAAGTTTTAAGACTCATTCCATACTCTTGTTTGAGGATATAGTTTTTTTTTTCTTACCTCAAACACAACTTGAGAGCTGATTCCACCTGGAAAACTGGCAAATCCAGTGGCTAGCTCTTTCTCAAAAGCACTGATTGTATCAGTGAGATACTGTACCTTATATGTCTTTTTAGTCCCCCCCCCTCATTTTGGTGTGCAGTATGTATCAGGTGGTCTGTAAAAAGACTGTAGGCGATCTGTGGGCATGGATTAAGGCTTCATTACCCATCAGTGCTAAGTCCCATTCAGAATTAAAAGTGTGAAACGTTGCTTAACCCAAGGTTAAAAGTGGCCTGGGGGTTAAAAACAACGTTAACCCAGGGTTAATCACAGTGGCGAAAACCTTTAAGTATATTTTCAGCTAACTAGCTATTACAGACTGCAATAAGCAACATATAGGTTAAATGTATCCCCATGGGTAAATGTACCCTGTGTCTGTTAATTAAAGTGAAGCAGACGACTGAGGTCACAGTGGATTTAGCTTTGTGTCCACGGGTAATTCACTCTGTACTTGTGATCAGAGAGAACCAGAGGATATGTTGGCTCTGTCTGTGTTTTCCACCAGGAAAGATGGTGGCTTTATGGCATCATTGTGTAATAGGTGTCAGTCTGGACTAGGAAAACACACCATGTTTTTCTGCGGCTGGAGTGGAGCAGCAGACTATGTGAAATTACACAGCCAGGCCTCAGGGGCATGGAGAGGAATTTCAAAGGAAACACAGCAGTCTGCTTCATATTGAGATTACATTAAGGGAACCGAATGCAGTCTGGAATGTGTAAAGGGGCCATTCGGAGTGTAATAATCATATTAGTCTGGCAGTGTGCGCTTCAGCTTCACCCAGCAGCTAAAAAAACCCTGCTTTGTCTTGTGTATTCAGTGTCTTCAATTCAGTGTCTAAACTGGTAGTTTTCTCTCTTCTTTGCTGTATTTTTATCCTTTTCATAAGCCTGTTAGACTCTGTAGCCGGGGCTCTTTTATGTTCATCCGTGTAAATGCATTCTCGACTCACTGATTCCATTTTTTTATGATAAATAGGACCACCACAATGGTACACCCTGCTTTTAAACAAACAAATTCAACCCCTGGTGACTCCCTGGGGACTGTCCTTGTAACAAATGCACTTTGGATTAAAGGGATAGTTCACCCAAAAATGAAAATTTGATGTTTCTCTACTTACCCCCAGGGCATCCAAGATGTAGGTGAGTTTGATTCTTCTGTAGAACAAGATTTTTTAACTCAAACCGTTGCAGTCTGTCAGTCATACTGTATAATGGCAGTCAATGTGACCCACGGCTTTGAGAGTAAAAAAAAAACATAGACAGACAAAACCAAATTAAACCTGCGGCTCGTTTTTAAGAGTGTATGACTGACAGACTGCAACGGTTTGAGTTAAAAAATCTTTGTTTGTGTTCTACTGAAGAAACAAACTCACCTACAACTTGGATGCCATGGGGGTAAGGAGATAAACATAACATTATTATTTTTTGGATTAAATATCCTTTTAAAGCATCAAGTAAATGGCAAAGATTGACTTGTGTGTTTGGTAAATAGTTCTTCTAAAAAAACTTCTAAGCATCTCCTAGTCCTCATAAGGCCAGAAACATGCAAGTTCACAAATACTGGTGTGAATGCTTGACTAACATATTGTAAGCAAATGCTCCCTTTGAACATACATTGACTACATCTGTTGTGGTGTTGTGTAACTGTGCCAGTAATAAACCTCAGTTTTAAAATGGGTGATAGTTACCTTCGAAGGTCTGTGCTATTAAATATGGCATGGAATGAAAGTCACCCCCTATATTTTGTAAAATAAAACACATGTTATAAATCTTATTGTGAACAAATCATCCATGTATGTGTTTCAGTTTTGAGTGCAACGCCCACATCTCATCAATCCATTCAACAACTAATGGATAGAGTCCCTGCTCTAATTGTTTGTTCATTTTCAATAATCTGACTAATTTACATCACAATATGGAAGAGAAGATCTGACACTGCTTCCGTTTTTCCAAATCTTTGCTGTTTTTTTGTTGGTGAATGTTTGAATTGAGTGCAGGATGTTCTTTTTTTTGTATGAATCTATCAGTTTATTCAAAATAAAAAAAAATGCAATTCATACATATTTTTCATTAAAAAAAATTCTAATATTACAATTAATTTTTTATATTTTTCATAAATGTCAGAGTGATAAAACTGTCCGGAAATTATAGTGAAGACAAAATCCTCACAAAATGAATTCGATTCTTGAAAAGAAAACATTAAAGTACTTTGGCATCCACTTTTCTGATTATTTATTGTTAAAAAAGGTTTTCTGAAACTTTTCATGTGATGTAACCAACTGTGTAGACGAGGGTCAGACTCCGAAGTACAACCATAAGCTGTGTTTATTTAGAGTATTCAGACTGTCAGAGGTCAGTAACCAGCCAGACAGCTCTGACAAAGCAAACAAATCCAAATCAAGAGACAGCAGGGGTAAACGAGGAAAACAGGTAATGCAATACACAGGCAGGCTGAAGGTAAAGATAACACTCAGAATTGCAGAACAACTAGAATTGGTAAGATTGTGTAAAAACTGAAGGTGAAACTGAAGAGAATATGGAGGCTAATAAGATGAATTGAGAACAGTTGTGGGAGAAGATGGCAGGAAGCAAAAGTTTCAGGTCATTATAATGTAGAGTGAGTTAATATTCAGGGGAGAAGACCTCATGTACAGAGGAGTGGTGGTGCCACGACTGGTGGAGAATTTGACACCGACATGCAGAGAAAAAGGAAAATTACATCATAGAGAGGACCCCTGCAGACCCTTATTTGTTTGCCCAGTTCAGTCAAGAAAAATCTCAGATAATTTGATATCAGTCAAAGTCAAAGTTAGCTCAGGCTGTAAAATTTCATGTGGTGTGACTCCTACAAAGTTAATACATTTATAAAGCAAAGTTCTTTTTTTTGTTCTTTGTTTAGGGATAAAAAGAAGTTAACACACAGATAAACACAACAAAGCTGAAAGAGAAAACAGGGGTTAAGAAAGCATCTGATCAAAGCGAAGCCGATGTTATGTTTGATATCAGCTCTGCAATTCAACACTCCAGTCCAGTAAAGTCACGTCATGTTTATTCATATAGCACTTTATACAAAAGATTGCTTTAAAAGCAGCTTTATATGATTAAACCTGAAAAAATAATGTCTGTGTTGCTTTTAATTAGAAGTTTATATTATGAAGCAGTTCTCCAGCAGGCTTTTTCTAGAAAGTTCACATTGGCAGTTGTCACACCAGTTCCTTCTTCAATTTGCTTGAGATATAATGACGCCTTCACACGTATTTAAAGTGGAAAGATAATTTGTTATTATTATACCATCTGATATATTATTGAAATACAGTAAAGTACAGTTTGTAAGTTGAAGCAGCCACACTGACAATTGTAGGTTGTCTATTTTTTATGACTTGACTGTAGATGTTCATTTTTACAGTTAAGACTAACATTAGAGATTTAGACAAACATAAAGAGCTGCTTTTCAGTCCATACTGAGTTTGTCCATGGATATACCACCCATTCTACAAGATGTTGTTGACTTGAGAGAAATGGCTTATGGGAAATAGCTGCATTTACATTTGCCAGCTCAGTTTACCGTATTTGTGTATTTTGCACCGTGTCTGACGAGACTTAATTAATCAGGTTTTCACAGGGTGTGGAAACCGACAGAGCCACCTGGAGAACTGCCACTAGCATTTAGCTTCTGTCGCTGTCATTCTCTATGTGAAGGACAAATGAAGTCATATTAAAATCATATTAAATTACAATATAGGTGTAGACATTTTAATGCTGGCACAGACAGCATTCTAATTTCTTGGCCTGGTTGCTTCCTGTCTTTGAATTATTCACCTCATTTTCGGTCGGCAGTAAATGTTTTCCTTTTATGTACTTTAGACCTCCACTTGCCAAATCCAGCATATGTGTCAGTGCGTTCTCTCTGCTTTCAACTCTGCGACTTGGCAGCTGCCTACAGCTGGCTGGACACTGTGTGTAACATACGAGTTGGTGACGGTGTGCTGAGAGAGAGAGAGAGAGAGAGATGGTGTGCTTGGCAAGGCTGTTTGAGTGAGAAGAGTGAGCTGGTTGTGAGTTTCAGAGTTTCCTGTCCAGCTGTATCATTGGCACGGGCTGAAAGAGAGGGACTCAGACCCTTGCACAATACAGCACTTGTGTTGCAGTCCAGGAACTCAGGAATGTGGCTCTCACCTTCATATGGCTGACAGGAGTTTGTTTTGGAATGAGAGATATTATCCAACACACTCTTACCTCGCTCGATCACTCCTTCGCTTTTCCTCACTTACGTCTCTCTCACTCTTTCATGGCCGTCCTCAAAGTAAAGAAAATACAATGACTTCAGCCTGAAATCTGAGATCTGACTGCTCCACCTGCAGTCATTTCTTTCAGTTCGTGACTTTTTAGTCCCTTCATCCCATTAGCAATTTTGACTAAAGCTCTTCCGAGCATTCCCATTCAATTAAACGCCAGGAATTTCTAGAGACCTTCCTAAATCACTTTAGCCATTCATTAAAGCCAGTTTTTATGAAACACATGGGTGTGAAAATCGCAGGGATCAAAATAGTTCTTGCTGGAAGACGGATTAAGCAACAGAGACTCTCACTTTCATATGAGAGAAAAACAATGAACAAATTTATGCCGGAATTATTTTAAGGATTTTTCACTGGTGGTTGAGTTTGACCTTTAAAAAATACAAATGTGGTGTTTTTATGAATAAATGTTCCTTATGCTCTTGCAGTTTTACCTTTGTACCTTCTTTACATGTATTGTATTTAGATATTTAGTGTTATTAGCTAAAATAGGCATGGCTAGTGGTATTGCTTATACCTAAAATCTCAGTGTATCAGAAGCAACAAAGTATATTCCATATTGTTTATTGTACATTCGACTGAAACAGATTTTTAAGATTCCAAAATGGATTCTAAAGTTTTTCACACAGATGCCATAGTAAAACCATGTTTGGTTCCCCAAAGAAGCTTTCAGTGAACAGTTCTTAAAATAACCTATTTTTTTCTTGACGTGCCATTTTAATAATCTAAAAAACCTTTTTCCACTATGAAGAATTTGCAATGGAATTGGTTCCATGAATATTAAAGGTTCTTCACAGAACAGTAGATGCCAATAAAGAAGCTTTATTTTTAAGAGCGAGTGTTTGGTGGGTATTTGTTTCTATAAACATTGCTTATTTATTGGATAAAGATCAATCAATAAGAAACATTCCATTTAATGCCAACTTAAAGTTGAAAGTATACTTAATTTGTTCGCATTGCTTTTTTGTTCACATGACATAATTTACGTCATCAGCACAGACTTGTGTGCTCAAAATGGTCCACTATGTATTGTGCACATGCCCTAACACGTCTATCTGTGCCCACAGTCAATGGATGACTTTTGCACTAAACAGAACGGAATGCTGAAAATTAAGTGTACATGTGTACTGGGCATTTCGGATCACATATCCGAACAAGCCCCTAACCATAACTAGAGAGAGATGTACAATTTATTTCTATATAAACTATTGAAAAATTCTCATTGACTTCCATTAATGGAGGGGTCAGAGCCACATCTATAAGGCTTAGAATATCATTCTCGTCTTGGTTGTGAGCTTTTTTGACTTGGGGCCGTAATCACTTTGAAACCAACCAGAACACACTATTAAACTCTTACCAACACCCTAGAAACCGCCTAGCAACGCACAAAAAAACCTGAGCAGCTCATCATCAGAACACATTAGCAAATGCATATCATTGCATCCTAGCATAAAGGCAGATAATTTCAGACAAGCTAACACAATTTACCATGTTTAATATTATGTTCTAAATGTGGAATAAAAGAGAGAGCACAAGAGTGAAAAGGGAAAAAAGTGCTTTCCTATATAGTTTTGTAAAATGTGCTTCATATGAACCTAAAAATGTGCCTAGTGTGGTAACATCTGAATGAACTGGGATATGATTCATATCATTGATTCAACTGACAACATTAAGGCACATCAACAGAAGTAGTTTTTAAAAGTCAGATCAGGTAAAAAATAGCTTGCACACCCTTTAAACCTGACTTTCTTTCTTCTGTGGAACTTAAAGGAATATATTTTGAGAAATGTTTTTCTTGTCTATACAATATAAGTCAATGGAGTCCAATGCTGCTTGGTTCTCAGCGTTCTTTAAAATGTTTTTTTTTTGTGTGAAACATGGGGGTGAGTAAATGATGAGAGAGTTTTTATTTTGAGTGAACTATCTGGATCAGGTAGAAATAGCTCCTTACTGCCTGTCCTACACTTTTTACTGAGTATGAAGACATCAAGACACATTCAAATCCACTGTTTGTGCACCCTGTATACAAAAAAAATGCTGATTTTAGTTTTTCATTGACTCTCCTTTACTGGACATAAACTGTAGTCATTAAATATTTACAGATATGTCTAAAGCTCACATGAATTTGTTCTAGATCATTTGAGATGACATTATGATGCCTTTTGAAGTCTGTCTGAAACCAATTTGCTTTGGAACCTCAATACAAATACACTGGCTGTTTAGTCATTGACTGTCTGGACAGCTGCCTCAGGTTTCATACACAGCCCTTATGTCACTCAAGTTCAGTTATTGTAAGCTGTCGAGGTTAAAGATGGTTTTTATATCCCATCTTCCTCTGTGTTCTCTATCACGATGAGCAATGATGCCTAATGAAAGCCTTTGCTTTGTGAGGAGACTGTGAAAAATGTGAAGAGTCAAACAGAGGCTGATGTATGTTTGAGATGTCCTGAGCGGGACCCATGGCTGATCACAGGCTCTGGCTCTTCTATGGCTTTATTTAGTCTTCCATTGGCTTTCAAGTCCCGTTTAATCTCCCCCTCAGCGCCTCTGAAAACAGCACCCATTCCAGCCTCCTGTTATTGTACAGGCTTTGAATCCAAGCCCTTCGTTCTTTCTGGGTTTTTATCCTGCATGAGTGACCGCTATAAAATTGAACCTCATCACCTGAGTGTCATTATTATCATTCAGGTGAATAGGAGGATTCAGATTGCACACAAAGGTGCTTGGAGTATTATCCAATCTCATTGTCGGATCGATTGGCGCTCTTGTAGACTTTAATCAAATACACACACATAGACAAACAATATCAGTGCTTCATTTCATTGTTTGCCCTCCACAATATAAGAAATACAATCACACAAAGGTGCACATAGCGTGGCCCGCTGTTATTGTGACTGGTCCTATTGGTGGCGCTTTGTGATTTGCTGAAGGGTTAATATGGATGGAAAGATCAGAGGCAGCTGAGCCCGAGCGAGCATGAATGGTGATGTCTGTGGGAGATGACTAGGTCACTGGAGGATGTGATACCAATACGGCGAAAAAGAAAGGGTCATAGGTTTTGGAAATAAACATTGGTCCATCTGCCCCTCTATCTTGACAACAATGATAGCCTCTTGCATTTGTTTGCTAGACCGCGTCTCTCCGTTTACACCCCCCTCAACCTTGAAGTATCACTTTATTGTTACCTCCACAATGTGTGGAGAAATGACAGATGCTGACTTTTAGATTGTTTTTTTAGCGCCGTTTTAGTGGGTCAGAGAGCTTTCACAGAGTTTTCTCCTGAGGAAGAGAATCAAACATTACTTTCCTTTGAGGTAGTTTCCAGGGAAACCGAAGTGGGAGGAACCTTGGGCAGGCGTATTTGTTGTTTATGTCTTCAGCATAAAACAAAATCAGCCAGGATTTTCTTCAGTGTTGTTTAGAAATGGAAAAAAAAGGTTTGTTTGATATGTTAATGGAACTTAAATGGTGAACATTTATTTTCTTTTATGTAACAGTGAAGATTTCTTTGATATAATTTTGTATGTATAGGAATGGCTGAATATTTTTCTTTGAAGAAAGTTCACTGGAATTTCAAATACTTTTCAGATGAAATTGGATGTTTTGGCTCTGAAAGTTCTGCTTGTGTTTACCTGTGTAGGTACTGGTCTCTGGTCAGTCCCCTGCCTCAACTGATGCCATCTATTTGGATGACCAGCAGTCTGGTGACTACCCTTTAGATGATGATGACTTCACTTCTGGTTCAGGATCAGGTAAGGATTGTTTATATCAGTCCAGCTGATTTTAAAATTGTCCATTTTAGTACTATCACTATTCCGAGGCAGCCCAGATCATCAGACACACAAAAGCCCTGAGCCATGCCAGCCTAAGGCCTGGTATTCTTCCTCAAAGTCCACACTTTGAAGACAAAATGGACCTTATGAAACCTAAAATGACAAATAGGACATCATGAATGAAAAAAGACTCACTGGACACTAGTATGTGACCGTACACACTAAGTGTGCCATTTGTAATAGGGCCATAGAAACCCATGGAACGGCTGTTTTGGCTTGCTCCAGGAAGTAGCCATCTGTAGGCAATCCAATTGCAAACTTTGCAACTGCATAGAAATGACCTGGCAACCACCCAGAACACCCTTGCATTGTGCCAGCAGTAGCACCTAAACAAATTTGGAAAAGTCTAGGCTAGTTAGAGTAGTAATGTTTATTCTGTAATTAATAAATACAAATTATGGGATTACATGCAATTAAAACTGCAATTTTGGACATTTTCTTAGTCATCTTACTAGTGTAGTCCATTAGTTATGGACTAGAATTTATGGACTTCTAGTAAAGCACCTCGTCAAATCATTACCTATTAAATTATGGACTAGAAAATAATTTAATTCAGTATTCATAATGAACCCACAGAGCCAGTTTTGTTGTGTCTAAAGGTTGTGTAATGTTTTGGTAAGAGAAGGGCTGCTAGGTGGTTGCTAGACAATGCTGCCCACCCTTTGAGCAGACAGATGTTTCACCTGCAGTCAAACGCGGTCAGCCAAGACCACCATGGTCACTCAGCAGATGTCTGCTCCATACAGAAACTCTGCATTATTAATAAGTCATTTCTCTACCTCTTACTGCTGCACCACAGTGCCTTGTACCTGGCACACTTACAGTGCAAAATGGAGAGAACTGTTGAAATATTTATACATTTTATATATTTCATTTGTCTCTCTTGGAAACACATTAAGCACAATAGTGCTGATCTTGCATTTCCATTGTCTGTGGTTATATTTATACAGAACTGAAAGTCCAAGAAAGAGGGAAGTTTGGAACATTTAAACTAAAACTCAGGCCACTGGGATGCCATTATAGTCCCATCAGACCATAACGTCATAGACGTGCAAACCTCGAAATTGACATACAAATGAGTAGTTGCATAATCAGTCTCGAGAGAACCCTGTACCATCAGGCTGGTTTCAGGTTTAACAGACGTATTGCTTAAGGGACATTCAAACAGAATGCATTTTTGCATTTAAAAAAGTGAGATGGAGGGTATTGGAATGAAAATAACACAATGTCTAGAGATGTTTTTTTAAACTGTTTTAACATGATCATGGTGTTTTTCGAATGTGCGAAATGCTACAAAATATGCAAAGTGTGACGACAACGATCAAACATGTCCATCTGGCGTATGTAAAATCAGCACAGAGGAACACAAAAACACATTCTATGTGAATTGATATTAACATAAAACCTGTCCTTGTGTTCAAAACATCCAGACGAACCTAAAGATATGGCAAAACATACAGGCTTATAAGACATTTAAGCAATATCGTACAAGCAAAAGTCGTAAAAGTTGGAAAAAATGTCCATTTCTCGCTAGCATTTGAGTGCTGTTGCTTCACGCTCTTCACCGAGTGCTCACACAGAAGCACATGGGATCGTTTGCACTTGAAGAGCAAACTAGGGAAATGGACATTTTTTAAATGTCAGTTCCGATTGTTACCAAAGTCGGTATACTTTTGTCAACACTATCCCCAAACAATAGACAAGAGTGTCAATTCTGAGAAAAAGAAAACGATTGAGTGAATGGTTCAGTGACTCTCGTGAACAGTGTTGGGGGTAACGCATTACAAGTAACGCAAGTTACGTAATAATATTACTTTTTTCAAGTAACTAGTAAAGTAACGCATTACTTTTTCATTTACTAGAAAATATCTGAGTTACTTTTTTTCCATTTATTGACTGACAGTGCGCTGTGTAAACATGATCTTACTGTAGTTCTAATCTAGACTAAATGTGAATGTGTATTAATTCATCCCACTCGCAAAAAACAGATTCAGTATTCATCAAAATGAATTAAAACAGTGAAATGCAAACTCAGAATATGATGCAAACCTGCAATAATTAAATATGTTAAACAACACAAATATATCTAATCTCATTTTATTAACCAATGTGTTTGCTGCTGACCTTTGATGATCCAGTTCAACCATACAATAAGAAAAATTACTTTAGATAAACTAACAATTGTGCTTAGTTTTTTTTTATTGCTGAAGAGTGTTGAACCTTCTTCTCCTGCGTTCTACTGTACAGACGTGAATTTACTCTTCCTTCAGTCTGAGGTTTATTCATTACACTTTTTGGTGTGAAGGGGCTTTTACATTTGCTATAAATAGAACTTCTTGTATTAAAAACAAACAATCAAGCCCTGCTCATATTTAAAAAGTAACGCAAAAAAAGTAACGCAAAAGTAATGTAACGCATTACTTTCTATAAAAAGTAACTAAATAACGTAATTAGTTACTTTTTTAGGGAGTAACGCAATATTGTAATGCATTACTTTTAAAAGTAACTTTCCCCAACACTGCTCGTGAAAACAATCATTTGGTTTGTTCATGAATTAATTAATGTTTTTGAACAAGGCTGTGTTCGACTTCCCTTTTAGACACACGCTTGCAAACTTCCCTAAGCTCTTACTCTCAGGGGAATCCTTGCTGCTATTTTGAAGTGCATTTCACTTTGTGAAGTCGACGAGGGAAGTTTATATGGGTAGACCATCAACCCCTCGATTTTGACCGAGGGAGCAAGTCTACTTAACATGTACTGTACACTTCAAGCTGTTCCATATACCACAATGCAAATCGATTGTGATGTCACTGCAGATTGTGTTTTATTTATCACCATCCCGAACTCTATGATATATGAATTCTGTTTTAAATATTTAAAACAGCCCAAGCATATCTATATACATATAGAATGCTGCATCAAACAAATATGTAAAGCAAAAACAGAACTTAATCAACCATAGTCAATTAAAGCATTCCAATTCAACCTATTGCAAGGGATCCGCCGGTAGTGAGCACTCGTGCAGTGTAATCAATAATGTACATCCGAGTCAACGAGACGTATGAAAGTTAGTGAGAGAACGGCATAAAAAACAAAGTGGAACGCAGCCCGAGTCAGTTGAGTAAATGACTCACTCATATGTTTAATTTTTAATAATACTCATAATTCCAATGACTCACTCATAAAGACAGTCACTTGTCGCCAACTACTGGCATTTAAGTGTAATCTACAGAAACAGTACATTTGAAATCCTCACAAAAAATATAATATATTTTAAAATCGTATAAATTATAAGAAAAATGTTTATTCTCATCTCATTTCTTTATTTCTCACACGTCTCTTTAGGTTCAAGTGACACAGATGACGATGAAGACACTTCCACTGTAATTGTGCGGTACCCTGAATTCAAAGCAGGGTCAACTCAGCAGCCTGTCTACAGCAGCAGCCCCAGCTTAGAGTCCTCAACTTCCAAAGAGATGGACAAAATCATCATAGACTCATTCATTGATTCAAACATGGGACCAGAGGTGCGGTTGCTCGCCCATTTCAGTCATACTGATTCTGACACTATCAAAGCATTTGCTGACTCTCACTGCTCCGAAAACCTGCACAGCCGGCAAAACTGTGACAACTCGTGATACTTTTGATATTGCCCCTTTTTGACGCATACACTGACCTGCTGTCTCTCACAGTTTTACTGAACATTGCTGTTATGTTGGATCCTTCAATCTTGTTATTGAATCTCTTCACTTTTTCCGACACTATCTACAAGCTCAACTGTTTTTTTGTGTTAGCAATTTCGATGTTAAGTCTTTCTCTCTCTGCCTCTCTTACTGTTTTTTAGATCTCTGACTATCAGACAGAAAAGCCCCAGGTCACTGTTGAAGCCACCAGCTCACCGAGTGGTGTACAAGATGCTGACCTGCTTCATGAGGTTCGCACAGAAAATCTCTTCCAAAGGACAGAAGTGCTGGCAGGTATGTTTAAAATGAACAGCATACAAGAGTGTTTCTTCAATTAGGGGAACTTTTTAGTCCAAAAAATTATGTCAAGCATCTTACAGAACAATTTTGTTTTAACAAAAACAAGTTTACATTTAGTTATGATGAAATGAGAAGTGATGAGGTGCATATTTCTGCAAGAGTTTCTAGCAGAGTGCCAGTTTAAATACAAGAAATATAATTAACTGAAAATTTTCACATTTACATAATTCAAATTCATAAATATTGACCACTTTGGTAAATAACTGGTTTCTTTTTATAATTTTTTAATGAACTGCTGGTTGACTTGCTGTGTTAGAAAGTTCTAGGTGTATCCATTGTGTGTGTGTGTGTGTGTGTGTGTGTGTGTGTGTGTTGTGTGTTTGTGTGGTTTATGGACACTTGTATATGACATGGGTATGACATAGTATTGTGATTTTGAGGACATTTTCAGTGTCCCCATAATTTAAAAGCTTATAAATCATACAGAGTGTTTTTTTGAGGAAAATAGAAATGCACCGTCTCCTGTGAGGGCTAAGTTTAGGGTAGGGTAGGTGTAGGGCAATAGCACATACGGTTTGTACAGTATAAAAACCATTACGCCTATGGAAATGTGTGTGTGTGTGTGTGTGTGTGTGTGTGTGTGTGTGTGTGTGTGTGTGTGTGTGTGTGTGTGTGTGTGTGTGTGTGTGTGTGTGTGTGTGTGTGTGTGTGTGTGTGTGTGTGTGTGTGTGTGTGTGTGTGTGTGTGTGTGTGTGTGTGTGTGTAAAATAATAATAGTATTTTTAAACGTCAAATAGAATAAAGCATAATCACAAGATATTCAAGGTTTATCAAGGACATAATCAAATCTTTATCCCAGTGCATAAATAAAGATTTTTCTCCTCTGAAGTAGTCAAAAGTACCCATGATTTTTTATAATTTTTTAATAAATTCTATAAACTGACAAACAATTGTTGTCTGTCACATTTCACTGACATTTTTATTAATTTAATTTGTATCTGTAAGTTTTTGTTGAAGAATTTAAATATGATGTGTTCTTGAATATGACTAGATATTTTAAACCATATTTTTTTTTGACATGTTGTCATTTTTCTTGGTGCAGCGGTTATAGCCGGTGGAGTGATTGGCTTCCTGTTTGCCATCTTCCTCATCCTCCTTCTGGTGTACCGTATGAGAAAGAAGGATGAGGGGAGCTACGACCTTGGAGAGCGCAAGCCTCCCAGCTCAGCCTATCAGAAGGCTCCGAGTAAAGAGTTCTACGCCTGAACGACCAATCATTGCCAACAGTAACATCGTTATAACAACCAACTCCTCTCCAAGAGTAATGGTGGATCGGTGGCACATCGAGGGGATTATTATTTTTTTTTAATGGGGAACCTTTACTTATTTAAAAATGTATCAAAAAAAGTAATTTTGCTTCACAAAGCCAACCGGGGCTTGTATTTTCTTTTTTGGAATCAAAAACGTCAAATATTGTTTCTCTATTGGTTTTGAAAACAGTTGTTGTCAGTGTATGAAGGTAAATCATTGCTCACAGGTTTTAGTCATTGACTACTTTGTAACAGTAGAGGTACGTTTTATTAAAGAACAAGACAATTCTGGGATGTAAATCCTGGGTTATATCTGATACCTTTAATTTTCCACTGATTACATTTCAGCAACTTATCTCAGTGTGGATTTTATCAGTAACTTAATTTTCATCTCATTATTTTTGTAAAGGGTTTTTCTCCCTTGGTTTGTACCATTCTGTTCTTCAGTCAAAATGAATGTTTGTATTTCCATCTGGCCAATATCATTCAAAGATCACAACATTTTTCAGAATGTTTAAATGTATTTTGTTATATTTCATGTTTCTAATGTAGTTGGTACAGTGTTAAGTCCCTAAAAGTTCAAATTCTACTTTGCCTGAAGCCAAGAACACATTGCTCTATAATTTTACTCCTTTATTCTCTCTTTTTTTCATGTAAACACAGGGTAAAGTCTCTTAGAAAAATCAGTTGTACTTGACTGCGACATCACCATTCACAGCACTGCAGTAATTTACTAAAATTATTCAAATTACTTTAACCATTATGTAATTTTGCATTGCACAAAAAAGAGCATCAAGGTCAAGAATGTTTTGTTTTTCCACATAACTATTTGATACCCACTTACCCAACGCTTGGAGGGAAAAAAAAGGTTCATTAGAAGAACATATGCATTTTTTTCTCATTAATTCAGTCTTTATTATGAACAAGTGGAAGAGTCCAAGAATGAATCTTCTATGACAGGTTAACATCATTTACCCAGTATAAGTCATCAGTATTACTGATTTTTACGCCCACACTGTTCTCAATCAACACATTTTCAACGTTCACTGTTGACTGGAACCCTAATGAAGGCCATTTTTCTTTATTTCCTAATTATCCCTCATGCGGAAGCAGCTTTCGCAAAGATTTCTCTTATGTTTCTGACTCAAGCGTATTCTGCTGAATGTCTCTGACCTTCCAAAGACTCAAACAGTGTTGTTAACAGTGATGGTGATTAATAACATGAATCACATCTGCTCATTTTTACTCTTTTCATGTGCATTTCCATCGTTTCTTTTAAAGACCTGACCATTTAGAGTCAATGACGTCTCTGTATATGTTAATATACAATAATTTATAGAATATAATTATTTATATATACTACATATTATATGTAATATGTTAGTTAAAACATCTATGAAAATGTATATTCACAAATGTTTTAGAAGCCCTTGAAGTGCCTACTGTTCTGAAACAGTTCTACAGGGATTTGAGGACATTTGTGCATCGCAATGATGTTAAAAGCTGGAACTGGAGACATGTGATAAGTGGTAATGTCACAGAAACAGTATTGTATTTCATAAAAAAAACACTACTGAATAAACATTTTCTCATGGTATTTTAATTACGTTTCTTGTGCATCGACCTATGAACCTCTCTTTGGAGATTACTCTCAGCTGTTCAATCACTGTGTGTGTATGCATATGTACATAATGAATCAACATGCATGCCATATGGCTCTCAACTCTCTCTTTTGACCATCAAACACAAGCTGTGGTGTAAATGTAACACCTCCGATGAAGATTGCTCTGGGATTTGTCCATAGATGTTAAATCTCTGACAGGAAAATGTATTAAATGCACAAGTTTCCACAAAGGCTGTTTCTGAAAGAATCTCACACTTAGTAGTCACAACACCTACCACAAACTGCAGGAATTTTAATGTATAAACATGCGGTGTAGTGCAAGCCCCCACCCTTCTAAATGAACATGTTTTTATTTATAAATGTGCTGGTTTTTGTTTTGCCAAGACATGACGTCAAATTTGAAGGTCGAGACCACTAATTTGCTATGTTTCAAAGCTGTAACGTCAAAACAAACCATTTAGAAGGAATGTATGGTTAAGTAATAGATTTGTATCTGCAAGTAATATGCACACATTCACTCTAAATCTAATATGTTGAAAAGGCATAAGTCACATGATCATGGAAAGTCACATTAGCCGCGTTCGACTTTAAGCGGCGCTGCATAGAATGGTCAGTGTATGACATCAAAGTACCGCGAGAGCCATTCGAAAGCATAGGAACCACCTGCTCTCTTATCGCTCTCGCGGTACTTTGATGTCATACACTGACCATTCTATGCAGCGCCACTTAAAGTCGAACGCGCCTATTATTACATGATGTGTCTCATATTCAATAATTAATTACATGAATAACTTGATAGCAACATTTTACAGAAGAGTCCAGTAGTTTATAGCACTACTGTCCTAAAATAGTTTAAAATATTTGGCTATATGTTTAATATAGAACAGTAAAGCCTAAATATGATTTAATGTGACATTTTTTACATGAGCACTGTCGCTGTAATAATACTACTACTAATAATAAATCGTATGGAAATTCCTATGGATAAAAAAAGGTTTTCAACTTGGTTAACATGTATATTTCTTACTCTATAAATTACATACAGTAAACAGTTACATTCTTAAACCTCCTTGTGTTTTTATAACGTACATTATTAACTATTTGCTTCATATAAACTGCAAAGGTTCGTGAAACTTTGTTGTTGTGAAAGGTGGCTCGTGTTAAATACTAAACGCGTTCTGTCTGATTGTCCCAGAGCGCTTGCCGTAGCCACATGAGCGCCCAATGTTTTCAAGGTATGTACAGCGTACTTTCAATTGTGAAACATGCCGGTATATTATTTATACATTTTAATACATAGCTATTTAAAATATGCATTTAAGTATTTTAATATATTTTCCCTTAAACCAAGCCGTTATGTGGTCTAATTTCTTTTACAAAATAGCCAACAGTTTGTTGCATTTTTAGATTTCGTAAAAGCAGCTTTTCTTTAATTTACTGTATTATTATATTAATATTCTTTGTGCCAACATGAGCAAGTGATCGAATAAATGTCTGTAGCTTAAATGTTTGTACTTCAATGTATACAATTTTTTCATATCAAGAACGACCAGGAAAAAACAACCTCGAAAAAGTTGAAAACAGTTCCAGGAAATAATTTATGACCAGTTAAACTGCATTACTGCCAGAACAGAAATGTATTTTATATATATTAAAAAAATATTTTAAGTAACGTTAGCATTGAACTCATTTAGGCTAATTCTACTCTATTGATAAATGCCAAATATTTATTTTTTAAAAACAAAACCAGAAATGTTTGACTTTTTTTTCCTGTCATGTGCTTTTCAGATGACTGGCAATAAAAGCGGGTGTCTACATTCCATTAGTCAGGTGCTGCTGACTCTTCTTATACTTTGCTGTCTACAGTGTCACTCCAGGCCTCACAGTTATGACAGTAAACCGCTTTCAGAAATA
Source organism: Ptychobarbus kaznakovi (assembly GCA_027422405.1). Lineage (NCBI taxonomy): Eukaryota > Metazoa > Chordata > Actinopteri > Cypriniformes > Cyprinidae > Ptychobarbus > Ptychobarbus kaznakovi. The sequence goes on along the minus strand of CM049803.1, from coordinate 9,311,013 downwards.
TCCAAAGAGGTTTCTAAGTACTCCGATATCGCTCAGCAAATCATAAACCTAGCAGTATATGGAAAGGCTCAGAACCGTTCCTATGAGAGGCTGGCTGAGTTCACTGACACTATTGGAAACAGAGTCAGTGGCTCTAAAAACCTAGACCTGGCCATTAAGTACATGTTCAATGCCCTGACACGGGACAAACTGGAGAATGTGCATCTAGAGCAAGTGAAGATCCCTCACTGGGTGCGAGGGGAGGAGAGCGCAGTGATGCTTCTACCGAGAAACCACACTTTAGCCATACTTGGGCTTGGTAGTAGTGTTGGAACTCCTCCAGGAGGTTAGTAGTCACTGTTCATCTTTTAAAAACCTACCTGCAAATATCTAACCAGCTTATATTCTTCTGGCAGGTATAGAGGCAGAGGTAATGGTGGTGGAGTCTTTTGAAGAGCTGAAAAAGAGAGCGAGTGAGGCTAAAGGCAAAATCGTTGTGTATAACCAGCTGTTTGTCAGCTATGGGGAGACCGTAGAATATCGGGCTTCAGGGGCCTCAGAGGCTGCTAAAGTTGGAGCCGTGGCTTCACTAATCCGTTCAGTAACTCCATTCTCCATCAACAGGTCAGAACCATCACTCTGCTGACTTAAAAAGACTGCTAATGTAAACTAAACTAAAACTGGCTATTATTAACTGAAATTTGAATATAAAGTTCTGTCAACAAAAAATTAAGAGTAGTCTTTAATTATGACACTCCAGAGATGATTTGTTTCAAAAAAAATATATATATATAAATAAAAAAAATAAAATAAAAAATAAAGCAAATAAATACAATAAATAAATGAAAAAAAAAAATATATATATTAATAATAAAAACACTACCAGTTAAGAGTTTGGGATAATTAATTTTTTTAACTAACTAACTAACTAACTAAATAAATACAATATTGATAATAAATATATAAATACAATATTTAATAATACATTAAAATATATAAAATATTTATTTATTTAATAAAAAATACAGTAAAACAATAATATTGTGAAATAGTATTACAGTTCAAATAAAATACAGTTTTCTATTTTAATGGATTTTCAAATTGAAGTTATTCCTATGATGGCAAAGCTGAATTTTCAGCAGCCGTTACTTCCAATCATCAGCGTCACATGATCCTTCAGAAATCATTCTAATATTTGGTGCTTTCTTATTATTATCAATGTTGAAACCAGTTGTGCTGTTGATATTTTTGTGGAAAATTTGATACACTATCATTCAAAAGTTTGAGTAAATAAGATTTACATATAAAGTGTATAAGGATTAATTAATCATTTTATCTAGTAGGATGCATTAAATTGATCCAAAGTGACAGTAAAAGAAATGTATGATGTTACAAATAAATTTAAAACATTTATATTTCAAATAAATACCCCCCCTTCTATTTCATCAAAGAATTCTGAAAAATAAATATAACATGGTCTCCACTAAAATATTAAGCAGCAAAAACTGTTTTCAACATTGATAATAATAAGAACCATTATTAAAAATTTAGCACCATTAAAAATTGATGATACTTGCTGAAAATTCAGCGTTGCCATCAAAGGTCTAAATTAAATTTAAAAAAAAGCTTAAGTATTCTAAACCTTTGACCAGAAATGTATATTGTAACAATATTTATTATATAAAAATCACATCTCTGTGTTTTTAACCCACTCGTGGTGTTATTTTCAGCCCCCACACTGGCTGGCAGTGGTACCAGCCTGGAGTGCCTCAGATCCCCACTGCCTGCATCACTGTCGAGGATGCCCAGATGATGGCCAGGATGGCCCGCAGAGGCCAGAGGATTGTGCTGCGTCTCACTATGGGGGCCCAAACACTGCCAGATGTTGACTCGTTCAACACTGTAGCTGAAATCACAGGCAGCGAGCATCCTGAACAGGTAGGTGATTTTAAATATGCTGTACTGATCTCACAAACGAGTCCTAATGATAACACCCTTGCTAGTACTACAAAGATTTTACAACTGGCTGTTGACTCTTGTAAATACAGTACAGCTTGTTTTCCTTCAAGACTAATTGTCATCGAAAGTCAACGTGAAATCACATTTTAAGCCCATTTTACTTCCATAATAAGATGTAGTTCAGTGTGAAAAGTATAATTCAGTGAGGAAAAAATGTAGGACTTGAATTTTTCCATTAGGAAGTTACTGGCTTCACACCATTCTTTTAAAGACCTTTAATGATAATACCCTTACAGTTATTACTAGCACCTTATAACTGGCTGTCGACTTATGCACTCTTGTAAGCCTGTACAGCTTGTTTTCCTTCAAGACTGATTTTCATACAATTTTACTTTTACATAATAAAATGCATTTTAGGGTAAAATGTGATATTTATTGAAAAAAAAACATAGGAATTGAATTTATCCATTGGCTAATTCCAAGCCAGTTTTTAAAACAGTGCCTAAATAGCTGTTTGACTATTGGTTAACATTAGCCAATTGCCTGCACCTCCAGGGAAAGATTTGAGGAACCTTGGCCTAGATGATGTCAGCCAAAAACGAAAGTTGGTTTACAAGTGGAGCAAGTTATTTATTTTGTAGAAAGATACACTTTTCATTTATTTTGGAATAATGTGCTAATGAATAACATGCAGAAAGACCAGGATGCATTTAGAAAGTAAATAGGCTTCTTTCTGATCTGATTAATTTTGCAATAAAAAAAAGTGAAATTGTTTACAAGGTACACATTGGGTCAGTTATTGCAAACCAATGACCTTGGTGTTATCAGCTATGTGGTGGAAAACACAGTGTCTCATCAAGTAATAATTGCGATAATTATTTGTGTTTAAATGCAAGTGAAATTCTCCAAAAATGTTGGCTATTTCACTACACGTGTACATGTATGAATTTGTTCTTAACTTAGTCCTAGAGTAATGAATATTAGTTTTTTTAAACGAGTTACCTCGAGTTAGTAATCTACATAAAACACGGCCAAATTGAATACATTTATGGGATTTTTCACACAGTGTTTCCTTTCGGCACTCTTAGCAAACACTTTCAGCTCTCACCTGAGATCACACACAGCAAGATCCTCAAGCAATGCCATGTGTGCTTTTATACAGACCTCCCGTTAGCCAGTGTGTATCACCTCACACATTTTCACACATTGTATAAAATCTGAACATGTTTAAAAGGCCACCCAAAATATATAATTTTGTACTGCTTTCAGTTGTTACCAAATTGTTACATTTTGAATATTAACATTTTTATATGAAAGTTATTGGTTAATCAGGATGTTTTTGTGGACCCATTTCACCTAGGGACTTTGGTGAAAGGTTGCAGTTTATCAAATAACTGAATTATGCTTTCAGAAAGTATTCTAAGGGGCCATTCACACACATTGCATTGAAAATTCAAGATGTTAGCAGTTTTTACATGCTGTGTCATATGCAAGACACAGCAAAAGACAAGCAAACAAATCAGTCAAACGTGTCCGTATAGTGCATGCTTACATAGGAAATAACAAAAAAATAGTTTAATGCAAAAATGCATTCTGTGCAAACTACCCCTAAGAATTCTTCAGTATTTATGTTGTAGGGGTGATCGTAGAGGGTCAGACTGAGATGAATGTGATTGTCTCAAATTATCCATTTGCTCTCTTCCAAAACCTAGAGAGCTACCTCATGTCGGGGGCAGTCATGGTCTAATGGTTAGAGAGTTGGACTTGTGTGTGTTCACTGCTGTGTGTGTGCGCACTTGGATGGGTTAAATGAAGAGCACAAATTCTGAGTATGGGTCACCATACTTGGCCACAAGTCACCTCCTTTATGTATTACAGCTGCCCTCCATTCCAAATATAGGAATCATTATTATGCTGCTTCCTAAGATACCTTGTCTTGGCCAAATTCTAGCTTAACACCAAGTCATCCAAGATGGTGGACAAAGTGAGAGAAATCCTAATTATAGATATATTTCTTTCAATACTAAAAATTATCGGTAAAAATAGTTCACGGAGCTGCTGTCTAAGGAGGTTCCACCTCGGTTAGGATGCTGTCTAGGTAGACAGTAGACCATGAAGCAGCTCTCTAGGTTTTGGAAGAGAACTAATCTGTGCGGTGTCCTCTGCCGATTCCAAACAGCTGTGACGAGCCACACAGTGGTCATTCTGACATTTGTTTGCATTGCTGCTCTGCAGGACATCAGGGAACCAATTACAGAGATCTGCTGCTTCTTAATTCTTGTGCTTATGGAAAGGACTCTGTTAGTCAGGAGTCAGAGGAATAAGGTATCTACAGCCTTAGCCCCAATTATAGACAGTATAGAGGATTTCTCAGCTGCCCAACTAACACTGTAGCCCTTTTGACTGATCATCATGCATCTGTCCAGCATCCACTGTCAGCTTGTATCTAATTAGAGACGTGTTAGGGAAAGTTTTCTACTCCTATTAATGTGCTGCCCTCTCTGTCAGTTCCACAGCCATGCGTTATATTTTCAGCACTCTTCCCTGTTAATGTCTTCTGTGGGAGGTGGTGGAAGATTCAGTGTGATTAAGTGTGAAGGGAAAAAGAACCATTCTGCAGTTTTAAATTTTAATAGAAGTGTTCAGCTCGAGTGGCTTGTTATCCCTCACACTCGGATGCATGACCACAGCCACGTAAGAGAGAGAGAGAGAGAAATAATGAAATTTGAGGAACTAAAGCCTCAGACAGAAACTGATGTTAAAATGTTTTCTAGACGTTCAGTTATCAGGGGAATCTCCCAAAGCTGGTCAAGAACATGTCTGGGTCGTATTTCACCCTGAAATCTAATCTGAAAAAAGAAACGATAAATTATGTTGTAGTTAAGGAAAATAAAACCCTTTTTAGTGACATTTTCATGGCAGTATAGCAATTATGAATGTTATTATATATAATTTATATTCATATGGTCACCAAGTCTGCATTTATTTAAAATCAAAGACATTCAAAAAAGAGAAATGCTGTAAAATATTAATTGTTCCACTTGACAAAGCTCCAGTCTTCAGCATTATTTGATCTTTAAGAAATCATTTTTAATATGCTGATTTGATGCTCAAGAACCCTTTCTTATTATTATCACAGTTGAAAATGATTGTGCTGCTTAATGTAGTGTGGAAACTGTGATAAAATGTCTTTTGTGCGATTCTTTTATGAACAGAAACAGAAAGAACAGCATTTATTTGAAGTAGAGATCATTTTAATGTCTTGCATGTCATTTTTGATCAATTTAATGCATTTGTGCTGAATAAAAGCATCAATTTATCATTGTGATCCAAACTTGGATTGAATGGTAGTGTATTTATACATTTGCAAAACAGTTACAGTTATGATCATTTAATGAGAATCACCATTGAGGAGTGAAATTGTTTCTCACTTTTCTGTGAGATTCGTTCAATGAAATGAGAACGAGATGTGCTATACTTTCCTCAGAAAGCTGGATTTGTTCCTCTTTCGTCCTCTGAACTCCTCCATGATCTCAGTAGGACGGAATGCTGTAGGATTGCTGACTAAACAGGATTCGAGTGCCTCTTTTGGTTTTTCAATTAAATAATAACTGACTATGAGGAAACCGGTCTGTAACTAAGAGGGGAAGTGGATCTTGTAAGCTTCCTCACTTGGCCAAATTTAGTGATTACGTATAGAAGAAGATGAAATTAGGAAGCAGATTAAGTTCCACTTCGTATTGAGCAAGTACCATCCTTCATTTCTCGTTTTCTTGTAGGAGTCATCTTTTTCTCCCTAGTGTTGCAATAGTTGCTTGAGGTTACTTTGGGGGAAACGTTCAATGTCGGCATTGTTTTCAACTCTGTTTTGAATTGGCATTGGATTTGCATTGGTGTTCCAATAATCTCTCATTAGCGATAACGGTATTGATACTGAGAGTTTTATTCTTGTCTATCAGCTCACGAGAGTGAATGGCATGAATGATATTATGTATTTTGACAAGCATACAGCTCAAGCGCAATCGCTAGGCATCATATAACCTTTCACTTGGCCTTTTACTTAAGAATTTCCTCCTTTTGTTAAAACCAGAAGCAGTATAAAGCCAGTTCATTTATGCAGATTTGACATATAATGGCAGGAAATTCAGTGTACGCACACTGCTGGTCACACATTTTCTGTTAGTAGTGATTTTCTGTTAAACTGTTGATTCTGGAGAATAATGTTATGACTTCACGATAGACAGTCAATGTACAAGTATATATATTTTTTTACAAAAATAAAAGTATAAAGAAATGTCTAAATGTGCAATCTATATTTAAACTCTATATACATGAATATGTGTGACCACAGCAAAAATGCCTTTTAAAAAATATTAGTTCACTGTCTACACTACTGTTCAAAAGTTTGGGCTCAGTAAGACTTTTTTCAATGTGTTTCAATAAAAAGATCAAAAGAACAGCATTACTTTGAATCTGTTGTAAGGTTATAATGTCACTTCTGATAAATTGAATGTATCCTTAATGAATAGTAGGATTGTTATTATTATTATTATTTAAATCCTAATGGTGTAGGTGATTTATATAGAAGTCAATATGAAATACTATCTATTTTCATAATGTTACATATTTTTAGGTGAAGTGGGATATTTAATGAGAAAAACATGTTAACCGGGGCTTGGTTTAATCCAAAGGGCATAGCTTGGAATGTGAAAAGTGGGCATTGCATACCGAAATAGGGTGGTAGGAGGAGAAGGGGTGAAAAGTAGGATGGTTTTGTTAAGACAGCCGACATATATTGATGAAAAGTTACTAAAACATTTTTTTTCTTTTAGAATGTCATGCACCAGTGAATCGTTCACAATAAGCCCGGGCATGTGCCGTGCAAGTAAATAGGGTCAATTTTCATTTCATGTTGACTTCAATTTATTTGCTCTTGAAGCACAGTGCCAAAAAGGCCTAAGCCGTATGTCTTTCTAATAGAGAGTAATGGATTTCTTACTACTTTTTTTTTTTTTTACATCTTAATGAGAGCAAAACAGATTATTGTGTTTGGGTCTTCAGGTGCTTCAGGCAGCTCTGATTGTGACTCAGGAGATTTGGTCTTCTATGTTAAACCTTCTGTGCAAAGCTTGGGACTTGGGAGTTATTTTTTATTCTGCACTCCAATTTAATAAACAGATAAATGCTGTCGTTAAATCCAGTTGTTGATTTTTTTTTTCAATTAAGATTGCTATTTAAAGCTAAGGTGTTTTTTTTGTAACCTTTGCAGATTTTGAGGGAGTTATACATACATTTGTTTGATCTCAACTTGACTATTGCAATTATCTTTATATTGGAATAAGTCAATATAATATCAGCTGTCTTCAATTGGCTCAAAATGCTGCAAGACCTCTGACTGGCACCCGTAAATGTGATCATATCTCCCCTATATGATATCCTTTGCACTGGCCGCTGGTCCATTACAAAATTGATTTAAAAACTTTTTAAAACTCTAAGCAGATCATCACCTAACCTTCTCTCTGACCTTGTGAATCCATATACATCTGTTATATTTCTGAAGTCATCTGAGCAAAGTTTGTTGATGGTCCCAAGATCCTGACTAAAGTTGAGGGGTGACTGTGCTTTTTGCATTGTTGGACCCAAACTGTGGATTAGTCTCCTGCTTTCTCTCATTATTTAAATCTGATTATGAATTTAAATCGTAAGTCTTTTTATCTTATAAGGTTGAATAATCGTTCATGTCTATTTTAGTATGGTTTGTACAGCACTGTTGTTTTTATTGTGCTTTATAAATAAAAATGTATTTGATTTAATATAACATTTTTAGAAATTACACATTGCGTCTTTTAAATAAGTTAGTTCTAGGTTTCCTCCAACCTATTTATAGCCGTATACTCTGTTTATGGTGAATGTTAGTTTGTGTAGGTGGTTTTAGCTTCCTGTCTGTAATAGACCTGGTGTGTTTTCGCTCAGCCTGTTGAGTTTTGATTTCTACCATCTGTAGAAACGGAGACCTCTGATGACGTTGATTAGGGCCCCTGAGTGTGTGTATGTGTGTGTGTGTTTGATAGAGAGAGAGAGGGCTGAGAGCTACAAGTGACAGTGTTTGTGTTTTTGTGTGTGTGCGTGGGTCACTGTGGTTGAAGGATAATGATAGCATGACAGGTTGTGTGTCCACATGTCTGTCTAATGCCTGACTGCAGGGAAACATTTTTACTTGGTATTAAAAAAGCTCCCCCACACACATTGTGTTGCTGCCCACATTATGAGCAGCTTATACTCACTGATTTCTCATTTAAAAAATTAACTGCTAAAAGAGAAACATCTGACATTATACACATATCATATCATTGTGCCCTTTAACAAGACACTTAGGGGATAAGTGTGTTGTAAGTCATATTGGACAAGACATAATTGACAGCTAACCAAGAATGAACGAGTTCCCCACTAAAGAGCTTCCCTAGTTAAAGGTTAACAGCATTTGGAACTCATGGAAGGCGTGTATACTTAGTGTTTATTTAAATGAAGGACAACTCCTAGGTGTTCCGGCCTGTGTAAAAGATCACTTTTCAAATCAATAAACAAACCATTAACTCTAGGCATCACACTTTGGCCCATGAGTCAAATACTTATATTTTTTTTGTCCAGATCTATTCATTTTATTCATTAATAAATTAATACAATTCTATTAAATTTGAGAATTTTAAAATTTTAGTTTTAATTACTTTATTTTTATTTAATCAAAAACAGATTATTATTGTTTTTTTTTTGGGGGGGGGGGGGGTAAAGACAAAATTGTCAGGGTGTTACAATTGTATCTCAAGATGTGCATATGTTGCAACATTTGTCATATGTTGCTGTAATGCTGAAAAAACAAAGAACAGAACAGGAAATTATATCATAGACCCCTGCAGATTCTCATGACTGTGTGTAAAGGTCACTAAGTCTCTTAAAATGTCAGATCATTAGATTTTTTTATGACAAGACAAGGTTAGTTCAGGCTGTAAAATGTCATGGGGTGTTATGCATTATTAATGTAGATGTTAGTAAAAAATATTTAATACATTTTTGAAAATAATGATTTTTGAAAATAATGACTCACTTGTTTTTATATTTTAAGAAAATTATATATTTTCCTTTTTCTTAATAGTTACACCACATGACGCTGACCCACATAAATACCTGCAAAGTTTGAAGAATTATACCTGCAATTTTGTAGCTATTGTGTGTGTGTGTGTGTGTGTACTGGTATTTATACACTATGGGGACATTATGTCCCCACAAGGATAGCAATACTAGTCAATTTTGAACTTGTTGGGACATTTCTTGGTCCCCATAGGGAAACAGCTTATAAATAATTCAGAATTAAGTATTTTGAAAATGTAAAAATGCAGAAAGTTTTGTGTGAGGGGAAGATTTAGGGGTAGGTTTAGGGTAAGGGGTTAGAAAATACCGTTTGTGCAGTATAAAACCATTACTCCTATGGAATGTCTCCAGTTTGTGTATGTGTGTGTGTGTGCGCACAAGCGATTCGTATTTTCACCTGCCAGGCAATAAAACATCCTGCTGACTTTGACATTAAAGAAGACATCTGTGTGGACTAAGCGACTTACTTGGGTCAGTAAGCAACACCCTAACAAATCCCCTAACCACCACATGGCAATGCCCTGACAACCACCCACAACTCTCCTGCGTCACGGTGGCAAGTTTTACATGGAAAAGCACCTCTCAGTTTTTTCAAAACAATTTAAAAGTCAAGTTCCACATACAGTACAGCACTTTTACAAAACAAATGAATTTTTATTTTTGTGTAAATGGAATATTGGTGATTCTGTTCACCTGTCTCTAAGCCACCGTCACTGAATTGTACATTCTAAATGACAACACACTTGCAATATCTTGCCAACAACTGACAGTCACATACTTATGAATCACTGCAGTACCACTATAGTTAGGCAGTCAATCCTGCAACCGTGTTGTTGTGTTGTTGTGTAGGATGTTTCCTGGGGTTACGCCATGTCACGGCCCATTCTGTTTTAATTAGCGTTGATGCATTACACAGCATTCCTTTGTGCTGTATTGCACTGCACTGTGTTACAATCACAATGTTGTCCTCTGCCGTGTTGTGCTGGACTGGGTGTAGCTGGTTCTGTCTGCAGTAATTGCACATCCAGTGTCATCCTCCCCCACAGTGGCAAAATTGGAACAGGCCTGAGAAAAGAGCTAGTTCATTAAATGTGTCCATGGCTTGGCTGCCTGAAGCAGGAGAACATGTACTTTTACATTCGGATCTAGCAAGAATGGGGGGCTATGGTAAAATGAGATGGTTCATTTTCAAATTAAACTTGAGTAATAATTTCTTCAGTCTATTGAAATTTTAAAATATATTACAATTTGGGTTGAAATACCACTTAGCTTATAAATAATTTTTATGTTATGGTCAATAACTGATAAAAGGCCCACATTAAAATTCTATACTATTTTGGCTAATTGAATTAAAACTCATACATTAAAAGTTAAAATCAGTAATAAACAGTACAAGTGAATTCTCTGTCATTATTGTTATAGTTATGTTGTGTATTAGGAATTATTAAAACTTTATTATCATTATAGTTATCATCATTGTTGTGAAAAGTTTTTAGGGTTTATAATGTACACTATGAAAAATGGATATTCATTTTAAGGTTACATTTAACCTTCTGGTGCTGCTCGCAAGATGGTCAAAATATCAGAGACCGTATGGTACAAAATTATATTTATGGAATAGTTGTGATCTTTTTATTACATGTTAACCACTTTTTGAGCATAGACTTGAAGTTGACATTTTCAAATTGACATTTCAGAAATATTTAATGCTTTGGACCACAGACTTTGGACATTTGAAAATTTGGACACTTTTTTTTTTTTTTTTTTTTAAAGCAGACACTTGCAGATTATTGCGGAGGTGAAAAAAGGAAAATTATAGATGTTTGTTTATTATTATTAAAAAAGCACAAAAATACTTATGAAATTTTAAATTTCATATGAAATATATATATTTTCCAAAACACGTTTTACTCTAAAACTGTAAGAAAATCAAAAAAGTTGTTACAAATTTGAGGTTGATATCTCAAAAAATTAGCTTTCATTAAGATTTTGTTGTTGAAAAAAAAGGGCGAAGTAAAAAAAAAAAATCTATTTGGCAAGAAGACATTCCTTTCCAAAGCGGTCATTTTTAAATGCGAACAGTAGGCTACAAGTGTCACTGTTTATTTTATTTCTTTCAGGACTGGAACTGGAAATCACTTTTTCGATTATGACAAGGTCAAATCTGATTGGCTGACTTTACACAACTTCCAAAGACAATTAAATAATCCGTATTGATTAGGCTGATATTCTGGCATTTTCTGCACAACCACTGATACAGATGAGACTGTTGCACTATTATATATTAAAATTCATTATTTCCACTGATCTTTTATATTACAATCAATTTCAAAAACACATAGCATTAAACATTACGTAAAAAGAAACAAACTGTGAAACAATTTGGTTGTTTTACATGTTGTTGAATCTATCTCTTCCTGTCTAAGTGGGTGGAGCTTGCACACTAAATAAGATGCAATGTGGACCTGACCTTATGCCACTAGCCAAAGGGTCTCTTTTCTCACATTACTACCTCATGTGAGACTTTCTACCTTATATAACTGCTGCCACTAAACTAAAAAGCGTGTAGCAGGGCAGAAGAAATGAATTGTGATGAAGAGACAGGTCTAATGGAGTTGACAGGCATGATGTCAAAAAGCCTAATTGAATTCCCCACTTTGCGAATGTCGGTAGCATTCAGCCACATTCAGAATTAGAACATATTCAACCCCACCGGAGCGAAGGAAATGAGATCACCAGCGAAGACATCATAACACAGACAGTGTTTGTTCTACTTTCAGTCTCCTCTTAATCCCAGCAATGCCCATATGAGTCTCTCTTCTCTGTTTTTATTTTTTTTCTTTCTTTTGATTCCTTCCTCCCACTGCTTTTGATCTCTTTGTAATACAACAGATGGTGTCTGTGGTTATGGCTTTTATATTTCCCCAGAAATAACCTTGGAAAGTATCCTCATCATCCTCATCATCATCAGCCTCAGCATCATCTGTAGTCTGAGAAGAAAAACACAGTTGTCTGAATAAACGTCTGAGCTCTGCTTCTAAAAGCAGGCATGCCCCACTGAATTTCATAAAGAGCTTTGAAAGGCAACTTTAAATGCGTTTCTTTTAAAGCGAGGGCAAGGCTCATTATGAAACATGAAATCTATTACTTAAATCAGTCCAATTAATTCCATTCTTAGTTTAAAAAAGGACTGGAGCTGCATTTCAAACCCATTCAATTGGCATGGAGATTAGATAACCATGTCAATGCTTAAAGAACCTTTTTTGAAATATGAATCAGATTTATTTTCTCCAATGAATGTTTAGCATCTGTTCATTATAGCCATCGCCAGCTTTTTTATGGAGATACATTTTATATTAAAAGATAAATTACACCAAGACTTGTACATGTGGTTTAGTATGCCGTTATAGCTGCTCAAGAAAAAATAACTGCCAAATAAATATAAATATGGAAGCAGTGAGGGATATAATTGCGTGTGGGAAGAATATAAGTTAGGAATTGAAAGTTTATATATAGGCCATTTATAAGAGTCTGCTGTTGACCAGATTGTCACTGTGTTGAAATGTCTGGTTAAAGGGATAGTTCACCCAAAAATGAAAATTCATATCTATTATTTATTCACCCTCATGCTGTGTATGAATTTCTATTTCTAATTTTTCATAAATTAACAGTTTTTGTATTCTTTGATCAAATAGATATAGCCTTGATGAAGCAGAAGAATACAAATATTTAAATTTTTACAAAACATAAACATTTTTACTGATCCCAAACTTTTGAGCGGCAGTGTAGATATTCCATCAAAAAGGCAATTGTTGTGTATTTTAACATCTATTATTGACAAATAAATAATGCATTGCCATAAAAAAACTATCAAATGTCCTAGATGCGGTATCATATTGTTTCCCAGAAACAGCAGAGAGTCGGCCATCAGCAACTTTGAAAAGCTGGCCTCAACTAATGCCTGCAATGCACAGTGGCTAGCATCTTGTGGGGTTTACCCTGTCATAACCATTCATTTCTCCTGCTCCAGGGGCCAAGCTTCTGCCTTATAAATAATGCATTGAGCTGTGATAAAACCTTGTGTGTGGCACCCAGAATAGCTGCTTCATACCAGCAAGCAAAGGACAGGGAACTGGAATAACACACACCATCCACTGTACACTGTGTTCATGGGCATCTTAACCTTGATTGTTTCCTGTTATTTAACAGCATGAGATCACAAACACAATTGGGGATACATAGCTCTCCAATGAATGATAGGAAGTTTTGAGGCTGTGTTCAGATTATCGTAATGAATCACCAAAAAGTTTAGGTGATATCCAGGTCATAATAATAAGGATGACAGTTTCAGGCCAGTTGATGGAATTTGCACATGTTGTGTTGTCACCAAATCTTAAGTTAGTTGATAGCGTTCACAGTAATATCGTGAAATATTAGGATTTAAAAAAATTATTTTAGAAGTAAAATTCTGTTTTAATGCATTTTAAAATGTAATTTATTCCAAAGCTGATTTTTTAGCAGCCAGTCTTCAGTGTCACACGAACTGCGTCAGAATACATTCTAATATGCTGATTTAATTCTTAAGCAATATTTCTTATTATCACAGATGATAAAAGTTGTGCAAAACGTTTTTGTGCAAACTGTGATACATTTTGTTCAAGATTCTGTGATGAACATAAAGTTCAAAAGAACAGCATTTATTATATACATGGATTGTATAAAATATTTACAACTTTTCCATGCTTCTTTGCAATAGATGTTTGTATTTATGTCTATTTACAGCTGCAACTTTATAATTATTATTAATAATATTAATATTATTTAATATTTTGTATTTATAGTTTAAAATGAATATAACAAATATTAAAATAAATGATAGAGCATAGAAAATGTATTTATTTATTTATTTTGCAGCAAATATTGGCATTTATTTATTTTGAAGCAAAAATGTGACCCTCTCTGTGAGAACCCAGCTAAAGTATATTTTTTTGTGATTTACTATTTTCTACAAAAAAAATCATCCTTCATATAGTAAAGAACATTCTGTGAAAATGTTACCATTATATCTTTAATATTGACTGAGTGAGGTCATGTCAAAGATTGAAAAATTATAATGGAATTAATGGAAGAAATCAAACTTTGATGCTTGTTATCTCATAATGTCTGAACTATTGTGTCAGTGAAATTTTTTTTTATGGCAAAACCAGATGTATCTAGGCATCTGGCTGGGTAATCAAAGTTTGGTTGGATTACTGTTTGCAGACTCAGTTGAGTTAAAAGTTTGGTCAATTAGAAAAAAAAATGGAATGAAAGTAATAGTATTTACATGTTTTTTTGTTCCCACAAACTTAACTGCTGTTTAAACTGAAAATGGCCATTATGGAATGTGTAGTAGAGCCAGTCAAGCATTTACTGATACACAAAATATGCTCCTGTCATTTCCCAAAACATTTCCTGTCTCTATAATGGACCCAGTCCATTCCGGTAAAGGTTGCAGTGCGTCCAAACTTTATTTCCACAAACCTCAAATCTGTACATTTCTCTCCAGTAACGGTTAGTTTCTCATTTCCAGAACATTCTCATATGAAGCAATGAGTAGAACAATTGCAGTTTCCTCCTCTTTATTTGGGTTTGGCTTGTTGTTTTTCTAATTCACTCTGTCCATCATCCCACTCCCCTCTTTCCGTTTTGGGCCCATCAAATGATCTTTTAGTCTCAGAATGAGGTTGAGATGTTTATATCCTCTGATAACACCAGAGTGGATTTAACCACCTCAGGGTCGGCTGTTTGTTGTTTCTGGCCTGTGATGTATGCGGGGGATTCCACAGGGGAAACCAGAGTTTATACTGCTCTCCATACTCCATCAGTACGTGGATGACAGGAGGCCACAATGTTCATGACTGTTGGGGTTCAAAGAGGGTGACGTTGGCTTTTAAACTGGGCTCATATTTAATGGGAGGGAGCATGTCATTACTGATTTACCACCCTCTTGCACGGTTGAACTCAATGAAGTTTGACAAAGAGTTTCCTTTTTAGAATGGGCATTGTGGTAATAATTGTATATATATATAAAAAAAGATCAGTCTAATTTTCTTATTATTTTCTATTTGGAGAGCAAAATAAATACACATGTTAACCTTTGCCAAAATGCTTCCGATGTCTTTGTCTTTCGATGTTTAATGTATTTCGCAAAAGTATAATTTAGAAAAAAGGCTAATACTAATACAATATATTACCTTTTTTATTTTTTTAGTTTAGGCAGTTAACTCATTATGTGTTGATATAATTTTACAAGTTGTTGTGTCTGTGCAGTTCACACTCTGTTGCCATTTGTGGTTGAAACATAAAATCGCAGATTGTGCTTTGGCAGAATATTCTGAATCTGTTTGGGGAATCCCCATGATTCATATTTGCCATTGTGGTTTGGATCTTGTTTAGGTACAAGCCTTTGTCACTTTCTGTTTTTGACTTCACATTCTCTGCAGCTTGAGGTTTCTTTGTTGTGAGAATGGGGTAAGTTTAAAATAGTCCATATTAAGCACTAGCTAGCTGTCTAGTTCATATTCTATGCAACAACACTATTTACTGTAGCTACAAGGTACAACCAATTCTCAGAACTCACACCTGCGATAATAGCTTGACATGCAATACATGCTTTTTAAAGGTATAGTTCACCCAAAAAAATGACAATTCCGTCATTAATTACTCACCCTCATGTCGTTCTAAAACCGTAAGACCTTCGTTCATCTTCGGAACACAAATTAAGACTGACACAAGAAGAGAAGAAATTGTTGAATAAACGTGTTATTTTTGTTTTCTTTGTGCATACAAGGTATTCTCGTAGCTTAATAAAATTAAGGTTGAAGGTCTTTACTACCTTTCTGGGCCTTAAATGTGCTAGTTGCGTGGATGTCTATGCATCGTCAGAAAGCTCTTGGATTTCATCAACAATATCTTAATTTGTCTTCCGAAGACGAATGATGGTCTTAAAGGTTTGGAACGAGGGTGAGTAATTAATGACAGAATTTTCATTTTTGAGTGAACTGTCCCTTTAATGTTTTTGAAAGACGTCTCTTATGCTCACTAAAGCTGCATTTATTCGATCAAAATACAGTAAAAACAGAAATATTGTGAAATATGATACAGTTCAACAAAACCATTCATACTATTGGTGTTCAGTGTCACATGATCCTTCAGAAATCTTGCACCTTCAATGTAATTAAGTTGCTTTGGAGAAGAGCATCTGCCAAATGCATACATGTAAAAGTAAATATGTTGATTTTGTCCTCAAGAAATATTTACTGTTAATATCAATGTTGAAAACAGTTGTGCTGCTTAATATTTTTGTCGAAACCATGATACTTTTTCAGGATTCTTTAATGAATAAAACGTTAAGAGGATCAGCATTTATTAAAAATAGAAATATTTTGTAACACTATAAATGTCTTTAATGTACTTTAAAATGATGTGGGTTTTGATGCAAAACTAGATAAAAAGCGCTGCTTTAGACCTCATAAAATACTGATGCCTATGTTTTTGGGAGAGAAACTTTGCTCTAGCCTTTGCCCTAGTTAGAACTAAGGCTTGTGCAAGCTGGGACCTTTATTCTGTGAACAAACAGAACCTTGAGCCATGGTGTTTCTTCACAGTCTGAATTCACCGAGCAATGACACACCGGTCACAGCCAGAGACATGCCTGAAAATACTGATCGTTCTCGCTGATGGATGGTAACGGGAACCCTCAGTATAGACCTTTGGAGCGTATTACTCATCACTGCTAATGAGGGTGCGGATGACAGCCAGTGAGTCAGATGTTCTTTAGATGTGTCCTGTGTTATCTGTGAAATAAGAGGATTAGCCACAGTTTTCAGATGGCAAATATTTATCAATGCTACCTTAAAAGGTAGATTCAATTTATGAATGGCTACAATAAAAAGGAGATAATAGTAACGTTTATTGTTTTGAAGGGGGAAAATGTAATTTAAATGTTTCTCAGAACTATTCAGACTGTGACAGAACATGTCCTCTCAGATTTCTAAGTGGATTTGGAAGCGGGAGTTCCAAAAGTAATACCTAAAACTATTATTTATGCTTTGTATTATACTAATATTTCTCTCTGAAAATTAAGCTGCATGAGTATTGCTATCAATTAAATGTTTTTGTTTAATGCTGTGGTACAAATTCACATTTGGTCAGTCTGATAAAGAATTATTATTTTTAAACAGTTTTTCCCATAGAAATCAAGAGGAGTTACACTACCACACTGCCATTTAAAATATCTGGGTTCAGTAGGATTTTTCTGTGCTTTTATTGCGCAAGGATGCATTAAATAGATCAAAAGTTTTTGTTTTTTTTACTTTTATTTTTATATACAAGATTAACAATAACATAAAAAAATAAAGTAATATAAAATATTTGCGATATTAAACATCCCATACATACATACATACATCTCAGTGCATATATATATATATATATATATATATACACTCACTGGCCACTTTATTAGGTACACCTTGCTAGTACCGGGTTGAACCCCCTTTTGCCTTCAGAGCTGCCTCATGCGAATCTCCCGTTCCACCACATCCCAAAGGTGCTCTATTGGATTGATATCTGGTGACCGTGGGGGTCATTTGAGTAAAGTGAACTCATTGTCATGTTCAAGAAACCAGTCTGAGATGATTTGAGCTTTGTAACATGGTGCATTATCCTGCTTGAAATAGCCATCCGAAGATGGGTACACTACACTGTAGTCATAAAGGGATGGACATGGTCAGCAACAATACTCAGGTTGGCTGTGGCGTTTAAACAATGCTCAATTTGTACTAAAGGGCCCAAAGTGTGCCAAGAAAATATCCCCCACACCATTACACCACCACCACCAGCCTGAACCGTTGAGACAAGGCAGGATGGATCCATGCTTTCATGTTCTTTATGCAAAATTCTGACCCTACCATCTGAATGTCGCAGCAGAAATCGAGACTCATCAGACCAGGCAACGTTTATCCAATCTTCTATTGTCAAACTTTAGTGAGCCTGTGCGAATTGTAGCCTCCGTTTCCTGTTCTTAGCTGACAGGAGCGGCACCCGGTGTGGTCTTCTGCTGCTGTAGCCCATCTGCTTCAGGGTTCGACGTGTTGTGCGTTCAGAGATGGTATTCTGCATACCTTGGTTGTAACGAGTGGTTATTTGAGTTACTGTGGCCTTTCTATCATCTCTAACCAGTCTGCCCATTCTCCTCTGACCTCTGACATCAACAAGGCATTTTCGTTCACCCAACCGCCGCTCACTGGATATTTTCTCTTTTTCGGACCATTCTCTGTAAACCCTAGAGATGGTTGTGCTTGAAAATCCCAGTAGATCAGCAGTTTTTGAAATACTCAGACCAGCCCGTCTGGCACCAACAAACATTCAACGTTCAAAGTAACTTAAATTCCCTTTCTTCCCCATTCTGATGCTCGGTTTGAACTTCAGCAAGTCGTCTTCACCACATCTAGATGCCTAAATACATTGAGTTTCTGCCATAATATTGTCTGATTTGCAATTTGTGTTACCAAGCAATTGAACAGGTGTACCTAATAAAGTGGCCGGTGAGTTGATCTATATATATATATATATATATACATATGCATATGAACCAACTCCCCAATTAAGGAGAGAAAGGGAGAAAGAAAGAAAAATAAACATAACAAAGCCAAACAGATGAGGTTACCATTTCTATAACATTCAATATTTGCTTAGCTGAGGATGTCTTTATAGTCTTTAAATATCAACCACTTTTCCCAGTCCATTCTGAAAGCACTTTTTTCATTTTTAGCGTATACGTAAGTTCTTCCATCACCAGGATTTCTTCAATGATTTCAAACCACTATTTACAATTCAAAATGCTTTCTTTAAGCCAATTCCTAGTAATAGTCTTTTTACATGCCACAACAAGAGTCTTACATAAATATTGGTCACTTTTAGGTACTATGCCTTTTAATATTTTAAAATTGATAAAAAAATAGATTTTAAAAGTGATTTAAATAAATGTTCTATTAATCAATTATCCTGAAAATAATGTGTAATGGTTTCCACAACAATATTAAGCAGCACAACTGTTCTCATTGAAAATAATAAGAAAAGTTTCTTAAGCATGAAATCAGCATATTAGAAAAAACTTGACCGTGAGAAAGGATCACATGAAACTGAAGAGTTAAGTAATGTCAAAATTCAGGTTTTGCCATCACATGAATAAATAGCATTTTGAAATATATTAAAACATAACATATTTTAAAAACAAACAAACAAAAATCACAATATTACTTTTTTTGTCTATTTACACTGTGCAAGAAAAGAGAACGATGCCAAATTTACCGTATCTCCTATCCACCTTTGTCTTGCCTTATAAATGGGCGCGGTCATTTGTAAATTCTATGGGTTTTAGCTTCCTGTCTCATTCGCGTCCAGATATTTTTAGCTGTACAAAACAGCTTGATTTTGCTGCTTGATATTGAAAATTGGTGTGTCTTATCATATAATTTTTATGTAGGATATTAATTATGAACACACTGGTTTGTAGTGCAAACAGTTTTACCGCTCACTGCACATTGTTATTCTCCTTGTTATTTACTTATAGCAGCTAATAAACCAGAAGTCTCACCCATGGGCTTCCGTGTTGAAGAAAAAAGGTGGATAGATGCTGCATTAGAAACACCATTGCATTAGCATTAACTAGTTTTTTTGTAATTTGATGCAAAGGCGATATAATCCAAAGTATAGTGTTATAAATGTACATACAAATATAAATATAAATAACTTTAGAATATTTATGATTCTGATGACCGTTGAAAGACGTTATCACTGTCTTGCAAAAAGGGTCCATTATCAAACAACTGCTCCGGTGGCACAGGGGGTAAAGCGTGTCCTGCGGTCTTTTTGACGCTATTGACCCCGAGTTCGAATCGGTCTTTTGCCAAGCTTTAAAAAAAAAAAAAAAATTACGATAGAAAAAATTTTTTTTCAAATCTCATATCATGAAAAGGCATTTATTTTCAGTAAAAATAAAGAAAAATAATTGAAACATAAAAAAGTAATAATCAGGTAGGTTTGGTGTAGGTGAAGAGAGGGATTTATTGTCCCAATATGGTGGCATCTATTTAATAATTTGAATTAAAATGATAATTAACACTCAATACGTTATTATTGAATAATGTTTTATAATGTTCTACAATACTGAGGTGAAAATAATTGCCAGTAGATACTATAAATAGCAGAAAATCCTGTTATTTTAATGTTTGCTATTTGCACTTAGTGTAAATAGCATACTGCTATGAAAATACTGCTATTTTCACTTAGTTTAAATAGCATTTAATTGCAAAACTGTATGTAAAATGTATATTTATTTATTTTGTCTATACAGGGCAAATGCATGTTGATCCCTGGCTGTCAGGAACTGTCAATTTTGCTTGGTTTATGAATGAATGAATGATGCATTTATATAGCGCTTTATTGTGTATTGCTGTACACCCAAAGCACTTTACAATCATGTGGTGGGGGGGGGGTCTCTCCTCAACCACCACCAGTGTGCAGCATCCACTTGGATGATGTGACGGCTGCCACAGGACAACGGCGCCAGTGTGCTCACCACACACCAGCTACAGGTGGAGAGGAGAGAGAGTCATAGAGCCAATCAAGTGTATGCGCTCACCACACACCAGCTACAGGTGGAGAGGAGAGAGAGTCATAGAGCCAATCAAGTGGTTTACTAAAACAAAGTTAGGGCAACATAGGGAAGATATCCAACTTAAGAATACGAAGACCTTGCATTTACTGCTAAACTTGAACCTTATTGAGAAATGAGGTTAGTATGATGATGATGCTGCATCATCCATTATTAGAGGAACTAAATGAAAGCATTTCCTAATTTAGTTTTTATTGCACAACATTGAAAATCATGAAAGTGGCCCATCTTGTCTCATTACTGTTAAGATAACCCTCTACCTCAGGAAAAGATCCCTCTGGCATAAACGTATCCTGTCATCTGGTTTTGGCAGAATATAAAAAATATATCTTGGCATACTTTAAAAGGGTGTCATTAATGTGAAATGCTGAATCAAATTTTCTATTTGATTGAGTTAATTAATTATTCAATTCAGTAGCTAAATAATGAAGGTGTCTGAAATCTTGCTTAAGGCACCATTTATGTTCTCTCCAAAAATAAAAATAAATATATAATAAAAGAAAATAAATAAAAAAATGACATGACATTTCTGAAGTTTCTGTAAGCAAGAAAACTGTAATTTTATTTAGTTTCTGCGAAATTCATCCAGCCTTGACATTTGAAAATATTCAAAGCTGTAGTCTAGCAAAAATTTCTAATATTTCTAAAAATGATTAGCTAAAACTGGTTAAAATCACTTATAATACCAACAGCACTTGAATATATTGCACATGAGCATGACTGCTAGAACCATCAATGGCTCAGTTTTCTGAGATGGCAAAGGGAAATGAAACCAGTTTGTAGATGACCTCTAATCCTGCCACACAAAATAATAGTTTTTCTGGGTTTTAGGGGTTTGGCCTACAAGAACAAAAACTTTCCATGTGTCCAATTTAGTAGGAACGTGAAATAAAATACATAATAACCACCATCAAAATTAATATTAGCGAGAACGTCCAATCTGAACTTGGAGGAAGCGCTCTGTGTTCTCTTTTGTAGTCATTTGGCACAACTCAGACATGAAAACTTTCCAGCTATGTAATTGAATGCAAGTGATCAAGGTCTGCACGTGTTTGATGGTGGTGGTTTTTGGGGAATTTGAGAGTGAATTTGACATCTTCAGTGTGTGGTGTCTGCCTCATTATGCACATCTGTGTATTTGATCAGTCTGTTCTCATTTCTTCAATTCACGGAGTGGCTGCATGACCTGAAAAAGTCACTTTATTTTTGGCAGACGCAATTTTTGTGACGAGCGGAAAAATTAAATGCAATAAATGCTGGATTTAAACTGCCAGTGGCTAATTTGGTCAGATCAGTAGATCATTTTTCAACATTTTGTTAAGTGAATTGTGTGTGTATGTGTTTGAATTCATGAAGCAGCATATGGAATGTTGTGTGCATGGTATAGTAGAATTGGCTGGCATTTATTCCAGAGCAGTTAATACCATACAAATGCTGATTACATTTCTTTATTTAGAAGTTAATAAACTGACTAGATAAATCTATCTAGCAGTTTTTCATTCATTCATTTCAAAACTTTAAGTGGTCTTATGCTAAGATGATTTCAGTCACCAATTGAGTTAAAAAGTCTTTTGTTACAAAAAAGATAAGTAAACAAATCAAATTCAACAATTAGTGGCTACTGAGAGCAATTTTTAATATGTATAATATTTTTCATTTTTTAATAGTAAAGGACATGTCTTTTCACTTAACACATATATATGCTAGTATATAAGAATGGTTTAATCTGCCTAAATTGAAATAATTCAATAATTTTATTTTGAGGTCTACAAAAATGTTAATAATGCATTTTATTAATTATGATTATTTGACTAATTTAGGCTAAATATGATTTGAACTAAACCTAGTTTCTTATAATAGACACAACAATTTTAAATAGCCATTTTCTCATAACAGTTCTTTGTTATAATTTTTTTCTTTACAATGCATTACCATACACTCTTTAGAAGGATATCAGAAATGGACTGTTTACATAGGGAAAAAACACATGAAATCTGTTTAACATTTCATGGCCAGTTTTTTTAAATATCATACAAAAATGTGCCTTTCTGCTTTTAAACCCTCCAGAAGCCATTGCCCCATAAACTTCCATTGTCCATTACTGGGACCTTTTTTTACAGAGTCAAAGTTAGTATCTCTGATAATCAACATTGTAACAGATACAGATTATATGAGGTGATAGAGCTTAGCTTGTTTTGAACCCAGATTATTCCTTTTAAATGTCCTAAAAACTTGAAACAGTGCTATGTACTCTATTTTGCGAGAATTAAGTCAGGGAAAAAAATGTTTTTCATTGCTGACAGTTCCTCAGGCAACAGCATTTTGAACATTTCTAGGATCTAGTCAGACATTTCATCACTGTCTAGTTGTTTTGTCCTCTTCTATTTCATGATGATTGATTTGAGTTACAATAAAGTCTTCTGAAGGTGGTTTGTGAATGATTTGCTGACTTGTGGAAGAGCGTACAGTCTTCATTTCACAGCGAGTTCTTCCCCTCATCCGCTCTCTAAAGCTTGCTCATTCTCTCACCACACGTTCTTTAAACCACTCTCTGGTTTTGTGCTAAACGCTACACTCTTTTTGCACACACAATGGTGGAGTTCCAGGAAGTGGTGTGGGTGGAGAGCATGAATGAGGGACAGTTTGTGTAACCTCTGTCTGTCTGTCAGTGTGTGTGCACAGGCGTATTTATGATGACTTCCCCGTTACACAATTCCCTTTCGGTAAACATTCAGTGTCAATAAGTTAGGGAAAATAAGAATATCTCCTGTAGTTACAAAAATGGTTTTGAACTTGAAATATGTTTTTTTTTAAACAGAATGAGATGTCTAATTGTAGGTAAACATACGTTTAGGTGTTTGCATGATGCCAGGCTGGTCAGAATATGAGTACTGTTGTTTATGGAAAGTATTTTAGCTGTGGTAGACCAGACAAAACAGCTCTTCTAGGTTTATATTGGTTGCTGCAATCATTCAGTTTTAACCATATGTTGAAGATTTGATGTGTTTTACAGCCACATTCCTATTTGGAAAGAAGACCCTATTCTGTAAGACCCCTATTAACCTGTATAGTTACATGTTTCAGAAAAGCAGATGGAACGGCATGTCTTTCAGTCTCTCTCTTCCATATAAAATACTTTATACATTTTATAATAACATTAACCTATTAAAGAAAAGTTCACCCCAAAAAACTAAAATTGAAAAACTCACCCGCCATTGCAACCCTGTATGACTTACTATCTTCTGTTGAAAATGAAAGCTGATTTTTGATATTTTGAGAAAGGCCTCAGTGTTTTTTGTCCACACAATGAAAGTCAATGGTAAGCCAACATTTTTTTAAATATCTACTTTTGTTCTGTGTTTTGCAGAAAAGTCAGACAGGGTTGGAACAACATGAGTGTGAGTAAATGATCACAGAATTTTCACATTTTGGTTGAACAATCCTCTTTCAAAATACATTATTTATTATATATATATATATAGTTATTATGTATTTGTACATAAGTTATTGATCCATAAGCATTTGCATTGTTTGAGCTGTTAATGAGAGTTATTATAAAGTGTACTTAGAGTATACCTTTCATTACCTCACAGTGTACCTAAATTAAATTGACTGTTTTTCACTGATTCAGTCAAGTTAAATGTAAATTATCTTTTTTTTAAGAAGAAAAATGCAAGGTTTGTAGTTATCTGCTTGTGTGGCGGTTTTTACTGAATACAGTCGTTGATCAATTCAATGAAAACATCTAAATATTTATTTTTTTGTGCATGCACAGTTTTGCTGCATGCAAACTGTGTCCGTTGTGAATGACTTGACAGCAGAGGTGGAAATTAACGAATTACATTTACTTGCGTTACTGTAATTGAGTTGCTTTTTTGTGTACTTCTACTTTTTAAAGTAATTTTTTAAATCTTTTTAAAAGTAATTTTACTTTTACTGAAGTATATTTTGTTTGAAGTATTGTACTTCGATACATTATAAAACACATTAATTACTGAGTAAAAAAATAAAAATAGCTCCCTGGAAACTACTGCAGCAAATAATAGGCCAAACTGGCGCTAAAATCACAAGAAGGATGCAGACGGACAAGACAGGCGTTATGCTGCAGACCCAGCTGAAAACCAAACCCTGTCGTATTCTGCTCAAGTTGAACTCAAAAGAAATTAAGTGAACCCCTGGCCATATATTCATGCTCTATTATGCAGTGAAAGCTGTGTTTGCCTAGAGAGACCAAACTAGCAGCTTATGATATATCGACATCAACCCTTCGCAAGCATGTAGGTGTAAGATAAATACTTGCATCATTGCATTAGTGGTTAAAATGAAGCTTTCACAGTTTAGCAAAAGGTTTTGCACAAATTAGCCAAAAAGACAGTGGTGCAGGGTTTGCGATATCGTCTGCGATAATATAGTAATTGTTGTTTTAACGATGTGCGATTTGACATTATC
Organism: Ptychobarbus kaznakovi; assembly: GCA_027422405.1. Classification (NCBI taxonomy): domain Eukaryota; kingdom Metazoa; phylum Chordata; class Actinopteri; order Cypriniformes; family Cyprinidae; genus Ptychobarbus; species Ptychobarbus kaznakovi. The sequence continues at coordinate 9,285,758 of CM049803.1, read as the reverse complement.
AGTATTTTGCCAAAAACCAATCAAAACACTCTAAACAGTGTGCCAGGAAATATAGTAGATTAGACTAGTCCGCGTGCATTTGGAGTGCTTTCTTTCTCTGCGTGATTCAGTCTGTTAAAAAGCGTTTAGAATGATCACAAAATTGAAGATATAGGGGCAGAAAATTTATATATTTATATAATTTCATATAGTAAATCAACATCACACGAAGAGTGACGTTTTTCTCTACAAATCAGCATGATTACTTAGGCCTATAGATTTAAAAAAAAAAGCAAGAAGTTAATTAAGAGACTTGCGGTGTAGACACCATATTGCCTGTTTTTGCTCAATTTGGACAACAAAAATAATTCCAAACGCAGCCCTCATACACAGTTTTGCGTCTCTGAGCAACATGACGGAGTTTCGTTCTTATCTGAATCAACTGTTTAAATCAGGGGTCCCCAAACTACGGCCCGCAGGCCGAATGCGGCCCGCCCCCACATTTGGACTGGCCCTCTGAACAATGCCAGACATATTTTGTCATTTAAAAATTTAATTTTAAATATATGTTTACTTGTATCATGTCTGTATTTTATAATAAAGGTTGGCTTTCAAACTAAAATGTAATTTAACTTAGTTATTAACGTAGCTTAATTAATTAAAAAATTCACATACCAACAGAATGGTAGCCTACGTTCAACGTATCGCGATCGAATAGGTGACACGCGCGAGCCAGCCTTTCTTCTGACAAAGGGCAAAACTGTCCCAGAAACTGATCGTCGCAGAATGGAAATGGGACCTCGCCTTTTTAACAGATGTTTCAGAAATGTTGAACGGCCTTAACTTGCAGCTCCACGGCAAGGGAAAACTAATATGTAACATTTATTCCCACATAAAAACATTTGGGGTGAAACTAGCACTGCTTGTGGGACAAGTGCAAAAGCAAGACTTCACTCATCTCCCCGTTACCCAAAGTCTCTCAGCTGAGAAACCAGTGGCTCCATTCCCAGCTGAAAAGTCAGTGGAAGCGCTGGAAATGTTGAAGGCGGAGTTTGACGTGCGATTCCGTGAGCTACATGTCCACGCTAAAGAAATCCGTCTTTTCCAGAACCCCTTCGCTGCCGACATTGACGAAGCCTTGCCTTGTTATCAGTTTGAGTTGGCTGAGTTACAGAACTGTGATGTTCTGAAAGACGCAATTAAGCCCAACGGTCTCATTGTGTTCTATGCTGCCCTCTCTAACGAGACATACCCAAACATCAAAAGGCATGCAATGAAGATGTCCACACTTTTTGGCAGCACGTATATCGGTGAACAAACCTTTTCATTCATGAAACTGATGAAAACTCAGATGAGATCAAGACTCACTGATGAACATTTGCATCAGTCTTTGAGACTGGCTGTGACATGAATGGAGCCTGACATTGAACATCTCACCCCCCAGAAGCAAGCCCACAGTTCACACTAATTAATATGCATAAGTAAATATTTTGATTTTGAATAGCACTGAAAAGTAATGATCATTTGTTTGTACGGTGCACAAAATAATAAACTATTAGGAGGCATAATAAATACAATTCAAATCATAATAAATCTTAGCAATAATACTAGTCACTCCTGCCCGTGTAATTTTTTTGCCATAAACCAACCTGGCCCCCATTAAAGCAAGGAAAAATGATGTGGCCCTCACAAAAAAAAGTTTGGGGACCCCTGGTTTAAATGATTCGGTTCAATCGTAATGACTCTCTTAACAGTGACTTGCTGACACTTACTGGCTGTTTTAATTTCAGATTTTATAGATTTTATAATCTTTTTTTTTATAATTTCAAACAAGTATTCAGCATTTTATGTCTGATTATTTGTCAAAACATTATTTCTGCATTTGTAACTGCAGGCTAAATGCATTAATGTCAGTGTGTAAATACATCTATGCCACTTCAGATGAAGCTTCTGCATTTCCTCTGCATTGCAAATATTAATTTAGTTTGATACTGATTTAATTTGCCTGGTAACAGCCCAAATGTGTTATTATTCTAAATAACTGATAATCCCTTTAATTAAAAACAACTTAGTTTGAGATTTATAGGCCTATCCCAGGTGTGTCAAACTCAGTTCCTGGAGGACCGCAGCCCTGCAGAGTTTAGTTCCAACCCTGCTCCTACACACACACACCACGCCTAAATGATTAGTTTAGCTGGATCAGATGTGGTTAATTAGGGTTATATCTAAACTGTGTAGGGCTGTGGCCCCCCAGGAGTTTGACACCCTTGGCATATCCCATTTTTCGTCCCTCCATTGTTAAAATGTTAACTAAGTAATTTTTACTCCGAGTACATTTTAAATGAGCTACTTTTTACTTTTACTTGAGTAGATTTTTAGACTGGTACTTTTACTTGTACTTAAGTAAAATTTCATTAATGTAATGGTACTTTACTTGAGTAGAATATTTTTCGTACTCATTCCACCTCTGCTTGACAGGAATTTAGCTTTCAACAGCACGTTTTTGAGCTCTCTATATGAGTCATTTTTGTAGAGCTTTTACTAAATTCAGCAAAAAAGTTACATCTTGCTTTATCATGATCTATTTTTGTTTACATTATAATTGGTGTTACTTAGAAGAACTCATGCACGTCCAAACTAGTGAAATGTATTATATGTACCCAGTGTTATGTTGTAACACTTAATACTGTATTTGAAACAACCCAATCAAATCATGAAACATCTTACCTTTAGGGATTTAAGACAAGTTATTCTAACTTTATCCTAACATAAAATTATGATTAAAAATATATATTTTCAGAAATTCAAATTCTTCCTGCATTTTATCTTTAGAGATAAATACATCCTTAAAGGGAAAGTTCACTCAAAAATGAAACATTTTATCATCATTTACTGTTGTTCCAAACCTGTACAATATATATTTTGCTTCTTCTGTTGAAGACAAACATTTCCATAGTATTTTTCCTACTTTGGAAGTCACAAAATATCTTATTTTGGGTTCCACACAAGAAAAAAAATTAAATTTTCATTTACAAATGATTCTTTATTTTATTCTTACATTAGAAATGAAGAAAAAAGCAGTTAAGAATAATTTTATTCTTAAAAATGGCCACTTGTGTGCTTCTTTGTTTGATGCAGTAGTTTGTATCTACATTTGTATCAGATGTCTACATCGACATTTTCACAGTGATTTTTAAGTGAGAACTAAGCCTACTACTTTAGTTTTTTGGATCACTGTATGATTTCATTCTAAATATCAAGCTGCGGCTACATTCATTTGATTAGCATGTGTTTTCATTTTCATTTACACATCTTGATTGTTCAGCTTGTTATAGGTTTTGGCCCCTGTCTGGTCCAGATTTATGGCAGAATATTGAATGTGTGTTTCAGTATGACTCCCCTTGGATAGTGGGCTCATTAGGCTCAACTCATCCTCTCCCTGTGCAGTCTCTTAATTTCACTCCCTCATTCATATTTCAGTGCTGCGTATGACTCCCCTTGGTTTAATTATAGTGGCCCTTACACTCTACCCTGTCACATAGTTATTAGAAAGTTAATTTTAATCTGGAGACAGATCTCTCTTTGCTCAACTCATCCTCTCTTTTTTTGGCCTGTGCTTTTTTGATTTGTCTCTTAATTTGGCCAAACAGTATGGTTATGCTGTCAGTATTACTAGACTAGTTAGTCTGAAATATTCAAAACCAAAACTGCAATTAGAAAAATATTTGTATTTCAGTGCCCTCCACTAATATTGCGTGACCAAAGGTGGCTGTGAAAATAATAGTTCATCCTTTTTATCTTTCCAAAAAATTCATCCAACCCTGTCAGAGCTCATGAAATAATGCTTTCTCAGTTCCGGTTGGCCACAATTATTGACATGCAACGTCCTTTTCCCATAGTGTTTTCTCCTATTTAATTGGAGAACATGAGGTCAGACCATTTTCTTCATCAGAATCTCTCCCTTACACGGTGCTTCTTCTCTTCTCTACCCTGTAGGGTTGTCAGAGGACAGAGACACATAGTTCAGTGACCCATTTTTGTGTTTATTTTGGTGTTTGTTTTGGATTGTTGTCTTGGTTCAAAACAGCCCATTAAAGTTAATTTTAATCTGGAGACAGATCTCTCTGAACAAGATTCCAGGACATCCAGCAGAAAAACAGGCCCACAACATTAAAGATCAGTATATTTACATGGGGTCTTTTTTACATATTTGTACTAACTCATCGGGTGGGTTTGCGGTCAAAAAGCTATTTTTTCAGTCTCATCTGACAATAGAAGCCAGTGCTTTGAAGTTCCAGTTGTCTGACAACTGAATATGCTGGAGTTTGTTTTTGGATGAGTGTATAATTTTTCTTGAAACCCTCCCGAACCATGTGGTGATGTAGGGGATGTTTGATTTTTTTTTGGGGGGGGGGGTTCTGACCCCAAGACTCAACTAATCTTACAATTTCCAGCTGTTTTGGAGAGTCTTTTCTTCTTTCTTTAGGACGATTCACACGTCCTCTTTAGGATTTTTAACATCTTTAGTTTGAACCGCTTAATTATTACCCTGATGGTGGAAAAATTTTCAGTTTTAACTCTTTTCTTACAGCCACTTTCTATTTTGGTTCAACAATGTTCTTCACATCAGAAATATATTTTTTGCTTTTTCTCATTGTGATGGATGATTAAGGGAATTTGACCTTTGTGTTCCTCATATTTATATTACAGAAAGTATGGCTGGACAATTTCATGCTCCTACCCTGGTGTGCTAAAAAATTTAAATTATGGGAATATCTCAGAGATTTTAATAAGAATTTAGGGGTGCCAATAATTGTGGCCAAATTCATTGGAGAAAAACATTTATTTTAATCAAATTTTCTCCCCACTTTCTGTTTTACTTCAATGATAGGTTGGAATTTTGTGAATTTTTTGATGAAAGATCAAAAGAATAAACAAAAATTTTCACAGCCGCCTTTGCTCATATTTTCTTGGAGGGCACTTATGCATAAAAAAATGTTTAGATTAATCCATCAATTCCATATTTCAGGACCACATCAAATTAAGCCAGTCGTCTTGCCAAACCAGTAATGTATGCAGTGCGGGTCTAACATCAGTCTCTGAAGAAATCTGGTTTACTTTTTGTTTGTTTGTATTTTGTACTTGAAAGAAGGGGAAAATAGTTTCTGTTTGTTAGCTGGCTTTGAAGAGGATTACAGAAATTACCAGAAGTTACACAATGTTTTACATTGATTTTGTGCATTGACGTAAAGCTTTTAGATGTTCTTGATTCTGTGTGGCATAATGCTGGAAATTATGCCAAATTTACTTCCACATTTCATGTTACCAGTGATTGTTTTCTTGAAGGAATTTAAATTAATACTTTCACTCAATAATTAAAAAAATCTTTATTTACCCATTATTTGATCTGTTTTATTCATTATTATGTATTTCTTCGTTATTATTTATAATATTCAAAAGCTTGTGGTTGGTAAGATTTTTTTATATTTTTGAAAGAAATCTCTTATTAGACGTCTCAAAGGCTGTATATATTCAGTAAAAAAAAGTAAAAGCAGCAATATTATGAAATATTATTACAGTTTAAAATAACTGATTTCTATTTTAATAGATTTTAAAATGCAATTTATTTCTGTGATTGCAAAGCTGAAAGCCATTGCGCCATTCTTCAGTGTCACATGGTTCTTAAGAAATCTTTTTAATATGCTGAATTTGTGCTCATTTATTTTTATTATCATTATAAAAAGTAAGTCGTGCTGCTTAATATATATGGTGAAAAGAACAGCTTTTATTTGGAAAAAAATGTATCTGTCACTTTTGTTCATTAAAATAAATCCACGATGATATCAGTATTTATTTCTTCCAAAAAAAAAAAAAACACAGCCCAAACTTTTGAATGCTAGTGTGTTTTTGACTTTTACAGGCATTTTGACTCAAGTTTAAACACAAATGTGAATGACATTTCAAAGCTTAGAAGGGAAGATTATTGGATTACTCTTTTGCTCACTTATAAATGTAGTAGACTTGACAAATTGTGCAACAGTCATGTTGTCTAATTTAATTAGGCTCTTTGTCCTTTTTGAAGCTTGATAGCTGCCATTAGAAGCTTTTTTTGTATATATTGTAAAAAATTCTTCAAAATGTCTTCAAAATGAAAAAAGCTACATCATTCGGGTTTGAAATGGCACAAGGATGCCCAAATAACGACCCGATTTGTCTCCTGTTTAATAATTCAGCAGCACTAAAGAACAGTCTGAACCGTTTCCACCTAGACGTTTCCATCTGTGTTTCTGGTGTCTGATCATGAAAGCACAAGTCTCACAGTAGATTTTGTTCCAACACAAAAGAACGGTCACTACAGAATGTTTTTGTACTTTTGCTGTTGGCACCTTGGCTGGTGCTTTATAGTTCACCCGTTGTAACTCACAGATGGTTGGCATAGATTACCGTTAGCCTTTTCTCGTGATGCTGTTGACAGTGTTAACCTGTCATGAGACTGACAACAACATGACACGGTATAGACAAAATCTGTCACAGTATTCAAAAATACATTTGGAGGGAGTGGGCTTGTAGCTGATTGGCGGATGTTCAGACAGCATTTGTATATTTGCCAACAGGATGCTGTAGGCAGATAGCTGACACATCAACTGGAAAATCCTCACTTAACTGAAGCGAGTCTCAAAAACAGACTTCGTTTGAGATTTATTCCCCAAATGTTCATGAGTTTTAAAAGCATTCAGTATGTTTATTGCCATAACATTTGACCAGCCCATGGAGGCTATTGTATGAACGGCAGATTGACAGTATAAAACAAAATTGGGGAGCATTATGTGTAAGCTATATTCCTAAAGTTTGTGCAGCTCTGCCGAAAGTGAATGTAAAGTGGTAGAAGATGCTCTCAGTGGAATAGCGAGATATATTTAGCCAGTGTTAGAACTATGAGAGGAGGATGTTTAGAGTTTAAATCTAATCTAGAGCATCAGTTTGAAGGCTTTCACTGTGGCCTGGGTTTGACAAGATCCATTAAGACTGACAGTCAACATCTGGAAATGGTTGCCAGGATGCCTTTTTCCATTTACAGTCTGTTATGTAAACCCTTTTTATACATGAATAAACAATTGTGTAACTATAAAAAGAAAAACAAAGGAAACAATGCTGAGAAAATATGTGATGAAATATTTATTTTACTATTCATTTGTATGCTTTTGCTCTGATTCTTATTTAGGTGGTGCTGCTCAGTGGTCACCTGGACAGCTGGGACGTGGGCCAGGGCGCTATGGATGATGGAGGCGGGGTCGCCATCTCCTGGGAAGCACTTTCTTTGATCAGAGACTTAGGTGAGACCTGTGAAGTCATATTTTGAGAATCCCTCTCTATGACTTTATATTTAGTTATATACAGCTCCCAGTGACCTGAGGTATACACATGAGGGAAGTTATAGGGTCATTCAAACCCAATCTCAGAAGCTTTCCAGGCTAAATAGTTTGGTTTAGTAAAAAAAAAAATTCTGATGAAAAACAAACATAAATAGTGATTAAAGCCATTATGTTATTTATAGCTATTCTTGTTGCATTATGTTCCAATGCTGACAGTTCAAAAAATGGGGAAAAGGCGCTTTTTCGAGTATATGTGTATGTGTGTGTGTATATATATGTATGTATTCATTCATCCATCCATCCCAGATGTCTGTGCATGTCTGTCTCAACATGATTTTAGTTTCAGTTTCATAACAGACTTTTCTTTTGGTATCTTAATTTTTAAGGTTATTTGGTTCTGTCCCAGAGATATGGGGATCTCAGTGCATCTCCATATGAAAATTGTGGAATTTTACCCATTTTCAATGGTTGAAAACCAAATGTGGGTCACTGTGCATATAGCTGGCTTTCTTCTTTATTCATGTATTTGTCCATGTCTTTCAGTAGGGCCTGGCTGTGTTGACACGGAATGACCCTATAAGCATTTTTATGATATTTTATGAAAGTTTGTAACCAGGCTATTTTGGGGCACCATTGACTTCCATAGTTACATCAACAGAATGTTTATTATAAGACATTCATACAGGTTTGGAACTACCAGAATTGTAAGGCCACTGGCCAGGCTGACTTGGGCATCCATCCTAAAATGGTGTAGGCAAGAAAAAAAAATGACTAAAAGATGGAAGTCAATGGTGCCCCAGAACTGCTCCCTGTTTCCCACATTCTTCAGTTGAATATCTTCCTTGTTGTTCAGCAGAAGATATACATGTACATATTCGAGAATGGAGACCTACTTGAATGAGTAAATGTATGACAGGGTTGTATTTTTGACTGCTTCAATAAGGTTTCATATTTGTAAAGTTGCCAGCCCGTTTGGAATTGTATTTTAACAAATTAGCTAGTTCAACAGTATTCGGCCATGAATATTAGTCATCGCTTTAGTATGCATTATTATATAAGATTTTAAAACTCATTATATTATTTTAGTATTTTGTATTACTATTTTTAAATAATTGTAAAGGATTAGTGCTTGGAAGATGTTTTAGTTCAGACTTTATGCATATTATTTTTGGGGAAGTGCTGTAGAAGCAGTGCAGTGTATAGAGAGTATTCTGTTATAATAGAGATTATTAAAATTCCTGCTGAGTGTCAATATGCAATGCGGTGTGAGTCTCTTGGCCCTTCTCCTCTCTATTGTTGCTTTATTGCACAGGCAATACTGAGGGTTGTGCTCATTTGCATTTAACATCTTTCTCTTGGCAATAGGCGTCCACAAACACTGGCAAAATAAAGCTATAATGGTGCACAATAACCACAGACAACATGATTAATCTCACTGCTTGGTAGAGTAAGCATTCTCTACAACATTTTAAAAGCTCAACAACAACATTCAGTTCATCGAGTCCTTGGCTCTGTTTCTACTATACAAGTTTTTTATAATTGCAACAGTGTGAGCTATTTGCTCAGAATTCATAAATCTACTCGTATTAGCCTCATGTTCTGGTATATTACGTTCTCTTGGCCACATCCTCTTCTGTGCCATTTGACTTGGACACAGTGACCAGTTTTCCCGTGTATACCTTGCAGTTCAGGAGATGGATGCACATACGGACAGCTCTCCCATCTGGATCATCGAGAAAGCCCAACACAATTAAGCCCAAAATATCTCTCACAGATTCCACTCTGCAGGAAGTACAGACAAGTTATCAAGTGCCCAGTATGCAACTGTCTGGATGGCCAGGATCATCTAGCATTGCCTTCCCAGATACCAGCATGCCGTCTCTGATGTGTCAACCTGACCTTACGCAGTTTTATTTTAAAAATAAATGTAATCTTCTCTTGTCCTTTTCTGCTAAAGATCAGATTGATGAAAGTGACTAACCTTGATCTTAGCCAGTAAAGCAATATTACAGTCGCTGCGTTATGAAAATGTATTCTGAAATATTATGTGGTTGGCTCATACTGTCGATTGCTTGGGTCCCCAGGGCTGCGTCCCAAAAGAACACTGAGGACGGTGCTGTGGTCCGCAGAGGAGCCAGGCGGGGTGGGAGCTGCTCAGTACTTCCAACAGCACAAAGTACACTTCCCTATCATACTAACACTGTTATGTTCTGTTGGATGATTTAGATTTAGAACAAGGGTGTCGAATATTTGAAGATGTAATTATGTTAATTAAGTTCAATTATATTGTAATTAATATTTGTACTGTTCTATTTTCATATACAGCGGGACAGGTACAATCTTTAATTTGTTGCGTTGCAAGTAGCTCACAACTTACAGCTTTAACAACGCTAATTTAATTACATGTGAAGATAAGCAATAAGTAAAACATTTGTGAATTTATCCATGTTTCCACTAAATAATTGTCAATAATTAAATTCAGTGTTCAATTTGCCAGTGTTTTTGTTTGAAAATATTCACTAATTGCTAAATAGTTGTCTGTCTGAGATTTTTATTTTCTCATCTGATTCATTTGTTCATAAAGGCAATAAAAATGCTATCATGCATACATTGACCTGAATACACCTCTTCTACGAATAGCATGTTTTTCATTTTGGAATTAAATTCACCTTGATATATTATTTTTTCCTGACATTTAAGTAAAAAATGTCAGGGTGACACAACTGTCCTAAAATCATAATGTAGAAAAAAAGCCTCATTAAAGGAATGAATATCTTGAAAAGAAAACATTATTACATAGTTTGGCTTAATCTCTTATTATTATTATTATTATTAATATTATTTAAACTTGATGCCAACGCAGAAACATGCAGGGAAAAATTATCATAGAGAGGACCCTTGTTGATCCCTATGACAATGTGTCAAGGTCAATAAGTCTTTCAAAGAATCAAATAATTTGACCTTTCCTATGACAAGTTGAGGTTATTTCAGGCGGTAAAATGCCATGTGGTGCAACTGAAAAACCTAATGATGTGATCCCTGGGTATTAACTTGTAGGCTTAATATAACACTTTAGAATAGTGACACAATAAAAAAATCTCTTTGTATACATATTTTGGTTGCTTTTTTTATTATGGTTGCACTCGGTGAGCTACTACTACCTGTTTATTTTTTACCATAACACTATTAGAAAATAAAATACTGTTGACACAGCTATTAGTGGCGACGGATATAAGTTATAAACCAAAGCTGACATGGATTTTTTCCCCCACAAGGAGTCTAAACGGCTCTGATATCGAGTAAGATCCGTGCTGAGAAAATCCTCTAGCGGCTGTGACATTTTCATCCTAACCGATGGCATCTAACGTTTCTTGTCTCAGCCGTTTGTAAGCTCTTTCAGTAGCTGTGGTCTACTAAAAGACTCAAAGGCATCAGGAGATAATAGTGGAGAGAAAAAAGATCTTTAGGTAGTTTTATTCGTCTACAGGCATCTTCCCGTTCTTTTCTCCTCTTCTTATCGCTAGGAAAGTCTTTTTACATTGCTTCTCTTGTTGCCCTTCGACTGAAAATTACAACCAAAAGCCTCACAATGTGGTATCGTATCAGTATTTTATTTTCTGAGTTGTGTATTCAGAGTTGTGTTTCGGTAAAAAGCCAAAGGCTATAGAAATAAGCGCCAGTAGATCACTAAGTGCAACCATTTGACATCATCGACGCAGAATGTACTGTGCACATAAAATAATGGCGCCCCCCATAGTCCAAAAACGATGTAAATTTTTTTAAATAACATACATCTTTCATGGGTTTTCTACTACATATTTAAATAAGAAACATAATGTACGTTATATTAAGCTATACAAGTCTTAATACCCAGGGATCCCTTTAACAACTACCTTACTAAATTAAAATAAATAGGAAATTAGCAGTTTATTGAGGCAAAAATCATAGTTAATTGCTTGTTAATTGCGAGATTTGGACCTTAAAATAAAATGTGACCAAATTAATAATTCATTTTAAATGAAATTAAATGATTTATATAATTGATTTATTTACACCTAATGATATTTTATAGTCATCATATTGAATTTTTTCTTGCAAAACTTTCAAAACTAAAGGATGATTCCTTAACTTTTGAAATACGTTTTTATAATTTATCATGGACACTCACCTTGTTACTGCATATGTAATCTAAAGTGAATGCGATTAGTGAATTCATATATGTTTACCCCAATATTAGTTGTTAGTTGTTAGTCCAACACAGCTGTGACCTTCTAGGAGTTTTACACCCTTGTTCTAGAATGTGCCACAGCTCATCTGAGTTGTCTGTACTAACAATCTATGGCATGTTTATGTATTTTGAAAACTGTTTGCAAATGTCAGTGAAGCACAGAATGTTTCAGAAAGTGAATAGACTTTGTAAGTAAGCACATTTTGCTCTGTTCATTATATGTGCTCTTTTGTCCTTGAGAGCATTTTTTGAAATATTTCATCAAAGAATTGGATGGATTTTCTCTTTTATCCTGAAAGCTCACAGTACCCTCACAATTAGTTCTGTTTAGAATTATTTAAATTGCTAATTTTACTGTTTTGGGTTACGGCATCTGACAAAAAGGTTTTACCAGGTTTGTGTGGTTTCTGTTTTAATGGTGAAAGTACTCTGAGAGTTGATCCTAATTTTAGCAGGAGGAGCAAATTGGCTGAAATTTCCCACACGAACCCAAGTGCTGTGGCACCCATCCATCTAGCTTTTATTTCTGTCAATAATGTTTTACTTGGACTCTTCTGGTTTTGGACCGAACAGTGCAATACACCGTATTTGTCAGGTCTGTGTGCTGTAAAGTGATACTTTATGGTATGGAATAATTTAGCCAGCAGTTGGACTTGAATCTCCATTGTATCTGTGCACTGCCATGGGATTTCATTTTTACTTTATGAGGTTGGATTCTGATCAGAAAGCGGTGGTTTCAGGCCAAGCAGGATTGAAATGCTGCGTTTTGGCCACTGACCCAACGTTTTACTGTATTGCTTGCATCCAATTATTTAGATTGTTGGTATAACTTTGTATGACTTGGGCTGGCAATTCAGAGTTGAGTATGTGACCATCATTAAAAAAATACATAAAAAAAAAAATGTGGATACATGAACCCAGATTAACAAAAAAACATGTATTGCTTTATATTGGGTTAATTATAATATAATGTAATATAATTTTTTTGTATATATCTGCTCTGATTTTTGTGGTGACTTTTTCTCCACTTCTCCTAAGGCAAACATCTCAAACTTTGACCTGGTAATGGAGTCTGACCTGGGCACCTTCAGTCCTCTGGGACTTCAGTTCACTGGCAGTGAACAAAGCTCGGGCAATCATGAAGGAGGTGATGAAACTGTTGGCTCCCATCAATGTCACGTCGCTTGAAGAACATGGAGAGGGAACAGACATTAACATGTGGATGAAGGCTGGGGTTCCAGGTCAGTTTCATCTAACAGAATTCATTTCGGGATCTTGAAAATTTGAAAATGACTATTCACTGTCATATCATTCCAAACCTCCTTTCTTCTGTGAACACAGAAAATGATAGTTTGAAAAATATACCGTTTGTACCTATTTTATACTTTTTATATTTACTTTTATCATAGTCATTTTTAAGCTAAGATGCCACTCACTAAGCAAACATGGTTATACACATGTAATGTGTTTAATTTATACTCTTTTTGTGCTTCCCTTATACAAACTGCAAAGGACTTCAGCAGTCTAATGACTAAAAGAACTGCATTAATTGTTTGAGTTCAGCCAATGATCTGTGAAATTGGCTCTGAAAAGCTTGGGAAACTTGGCAGAAGTGAAGAGCGCTCGCATGGTTAACCCCCAGGAGCAGATTCGGACAGGTGCAATGTAGTGTATCATTTAATATTTTCACACTCAGAAAACTGGCAGAGTTTTCTTTTTATGACTATTGATGGTTTCTATTGCTATTAAAATAACAAACCATGACCAGTATCTTCAATATTTCCAAAGAAACTAATATCTGTTTGTAATATCAGAGTGTCTTCTCTGCAGTTGTCTGGTTTAACAGTTACAGTGGGATTCAGAAGTCCTGAAGATACTTCCACGTTGCATTTTTCACAATTTTTTTTATAAGTTTTTCCTTTATTTTCTTTCATGGGTCCTTAGCATAAAAAAGTAAAAAGTTGTACAGTAAAAAAAATGAATCATGATTTAACAGTTAACGTTGTTTTCATGGGCTTCGTTTTCTGGCAAGAAGATCTGACCTTTTGTACCTTGCCTGGTCTGTGTCACAGATTTGCTTACATTTAATTTAGTGACCTAGAAATATAAATATTTGGTGTTTATTTTATGTCATAACTTGTGATTTCAGACTCTGAGACCCCACTGTATAAGCAGTCATTAGCTCTTGTAAAAAGTCACGCATGGCAGCTATACTGCCTTCTCCCATCATCATATTAAATTACTTGAGCATTAGAATGGATAAATCTAATTAATGTCTGTAGTCACCGGTTTGATTGCTTTAACCACCAATGAACTGCGGCACACAAGAGGATCGGTTGTTCCCTCGCTGTACTGCACACAGTGTTATCAGATGAATTGACTATGACATCACTGCAGGAAAAATGAACGCAGCAGGAGGATGTAGAAATGTATGGCGAAATTCTGCTGAAGTTTAATAAACCAACGCGTTTAAACAAATGAATCACCCTCACTGCTGTCTAAACAGCCACAGGAACACAGAGCAACTTGAGCGGGTTTCTGTTTTCCAACAACAGAAGATTTTGTGCTGCATTTGATGTGTAAGCACAAGTTGCTCTGTAGTTTTTCCCCTTGACAAAGCTGCAAATTCAAACATGAAATCTTGGCATCGCTTTTCAACAGCTTCTCTCAAGTTTAATGTAAGTTAAGATGGTTTCTGTTACAGTCATGGCAGCTTACCAACTCAAAAGCGGAGCTTAAGTTAATACAGTTTGTATTTGCTGTTGGATATTGTAGAATGTACCGCAAATGTGATGTAGTATTATGAGTATTTATCTGGTATAGTCAGTGTATAATGGTGCAGTCAGTAATAATAAAAAAATCAAAAGCAGAATAAGAGTTTGATAAATTACAGTTTCTTTCTTAAGCTCAGCAAAGCCTCATTTATGTGATCAAAAATATCATTACAATTAATATAAATACATAATAATATAAAATAACTGTTTTCTGTTTTAATATCTTTAAAATTCCATTTATTCCTGTAATTGCAAAACTGAAAGATCAGCATCATTAATCCAGTCTTCAGTGTCACACGATGCTTCAGAAATCATTCTAATATCCTGATATGGTGCTCAAGACACATTTTATTACTATCTACTGTATGCTGAAAAATATTGTGCTGCTTAATATTTTTACAAAAACCATAATATATATATTTTCAGGATTCTTAGATGAATAGGTGAATGCATTTACTTGAAATATAATCTATTTTTAACAAGATAAGAGTCAATTTTCATCAATTTAATACAACCTTGCTGAAAAAATTGTACTGACCCAAAACTTGTACAGTAGGATAGATAGATAGATAGATAGATAGATAGATAGATAGATAGATTAGATCAACAGATTTGTTTTTCATTTTCTCATTTCAACAGTAGCATCGCAAACTGAAGTTTAGTGTAAATGAAAAAGGTATAAATATAAAACCAAATAGATGTTTTAAAAACCGTACTGATAGTTGCGTTTACATTGGAGGTTTGTTGGAACATAGCTTCAACCCTGTGCAGTTTTTTTTTCAGGTCACTGCACCGTTACACCTCAAACTATTGATTCTAGGGCAGAGAATAAGCAATGCTTCACCAAGCACCCTTCTAAGGTCAAACAAAACTCTGTCCCTGAATTTCCAGGGGAATAAAGGATCTTGTGGCTGGTGCCTGTTCACATATGGGATCAGTACAGAAATAGATGGCAGGCAAACAGGCTTTAACTGCAACCACATGCATTCTGGATTCTATTTCTCCTCCAAACAAAGAGAATGAGACCTGCAGTGGGATATAGGAAAACGTTTTTGTGAATGTTTATGTCACACTGATCTAAAAATGATTTTGCATGAGTGATGCTGTGTTAATGAGTCACTGCCATGGTCAGCTTGTCATCCGCGTCACTTGGATCAAAGCCTAGGAATATGAAAACCCATACAGAGTTTAAAACTAAACAAAAAGAATAGCTTGCAGTCGTTTTGTAATGGCTCCAAAATTAATGGTAATTTACACACCATGTCATTCAAAACTCATACGACTTCCTTTTTCAGTGAAATGCAAGAAGCAAAATTCTGAAGACTTTTTTTTCATGCTGTTACTATGAATGTGACTAGGAGCTTTCAAGTTTCAAATACGACACAAAAGCACCATAAATGAATCATAAAATTGATTGATGTCACTCGTGTTATATTCCCAGTGTTCTAGAGCTATATGATAGCTTTGCGTGAGAAACTGAATGAAATTCATAATATTCCCCTCCAATCAGATGCTGTGACCATTAAATTTGTGAACTGTGAACCAGATGCATCTAATAAGTGAACAAATCATTCATATCTGATTCAAAATAAATATTTATTCAGATATTTGACAGACCGTATTTTCAAAGAAAAAAAGCTGCTTTTTATTATGTCACAACGGTTCGAAATTGCATTTTTGAGAGAATAAAAAGGAACAAACAAATAAGCCACATCTTAGTGTAAATCACACTAAATTATCATATTCAGATGAATGAAAAAAAAATATTTGATCCCCTGCTGATTTTGAACATTTGCCCACTGACAAAGAAATGATCATATCATTTTCTATGTCTATAATTCTATATAGGTCTATAATTTTAATGATAGGTTTATTTTAACAGTGAGAGACAGAATAACAACAACAAAATCCAGAAAAACGCTTTAAAAAAAGTTATAAATTGATTTGCATTTTAATGAGTCAAAAAATATTTTACCCCTTCTCAATACATGACTTAGTACTTGGTGGCAAAACCCTTGTTGGCAATAACAGAGGTCAGACGTTTCTTGTAGTTGGTCACCAGGTTTGCACACATCTCAGGAGGGATTTTGTCCCACTCCTCTTTGCAGATCCTCTCCAAGTCATTAAGGTTTCGAGGCTGACGTTTGGCAACTTGAACCTTCAGCTCCCTCAACAGATTTTCTATGGGATTAAGGTTTGGAGACTGGCTAGGCCAATCCAGGACCTTATGGCTCGTTTCCACCGAGCAGTACGGGTCAGTACAGTACGGTACAGTATGGTTTGGGACCGAACACTCTAAACCAGCTTGCGTTTCCACTGCCAAAAGTACCCTTTACTTGCTTGGCGTGGTGTATGCCGGAAAGCAGCGATCGACAATAAAGTGTGACAATAAGCACAACTCTGCCTCTTTTATGTCAGTTTTAATGAACAATAAAAGCTATTATAAAAGTATAAGTACAAAGTATAAGAGGCTTATATAAGAGGAAATAAAGACAAAAGCAAACAATCCAGTCAAACGTATGTTACAAAATCAGGGCTGTACTACGGTAAAGTTCAAAAGAAATATAAAGTTCAACTTTGTGCTCAGTCAAAACCAGGGCCGTGCACAGACATTTTGAGGGGCAGCGGCCCAAACCAAAAGAAAAGGGGCACTAAGGGGGTGCTTGTTAAAATAATTTACAAATATACACTACCAGTCAAACATTTTTGAAGATTTTTTATGTTTTTTAAGGAAGCCTCTTCTGCTCACCAAGCCTGCATTTATTTGATCCAAAGTACAGCTAAAACGGTACAATGTTGAAATATTTTTACTATTTCAAATAACTGATTTCTTTTTTAATATATTTTGTAATGTAATTTATTCTGGTGATCTAAATTTTCAGCATCATTACTCTTCAGTTTCACATGATCCTTTAGAAATCATTCTAATATTCTGATTTGCTGCTCAAGAAACATTTATAAATATTATTATTTGGGTACTGCTGAGGGAGGTATGGAAGCCCAGGTTAATATTTAAAACAGTGGCCTTTAGCTCATCTGCATTGTTTGGTCTCTTGTTTCTCATTTCCTCTTGACAATACCCCATAGATTCAAAAGCTTGGGGTTCAGGTCTGGTGATTTGCTGGCCAGTCAAGCACACCAACACTATTCATTTAACCAACTTTTGATGCTTTTGGCAGTGTGGGCAGGTGCCAAATCCTGCTGGAAAATGAAATCAGCATCTTTAAAAAGATTTCTATTGGTCAGCAGAAGGAAGCATGAAGTGCTCCAAAATTTCTTGGTAAACGGTGCAGTGACGTTGGTTTTCAAAAAACACAATGGACCAACACCAGCAGATGACATTGCACCCCAAATCATCACAGACTGTGGAAACTTAACACGGATTTCTGAAGGATCATGTGACTGGAGTAATGATGCTTCTCACCCTTCCTCCAGACTCTAGGACCTTGGTTTCACATGAATAAAATTACAAAACTTGACTCAAATTCTGAATCTTACTATTTTTGCAGGACTTTGGATCAAAAAAATGCAGGCTTGGTAAGCAAAAGTCCAGTTCTTCTTCTCCTTAGCCCATGTAAGACGCCTCTGATGACAACTGTAGTCAAATTCCTTGACTGACGTATGTGTGTGGTGGCTCTTGATGCCTTAAAAGAGAAGACCCCAGCCTCAGTCCATTCCTTGTGAAGTTCACCCAAATTCTTGAATCGATTTTGCTTGACAATCCTCATAAGGCTGCGGTTCTCTCGGTTGGTTGTGCATCTTTTTCTTCCAAACTTTACTTCCTTCCACTCAACTTTCT
Organism: Ptychobarbus kaznakovi; assembly: GCA_027422405.1. NCBI lineage: Eukaryota > Metazoa > Chordata > Actinopteri > Cypriniformes > Cyprinidae > Ptychobarbus > Ptychobarbus kaznakovi. The sequence continues at coordinate 9,267,605 of CM049803.1, read as the reverse complement.
GTTAACATGCTTGGATACAGCACTCTGTGAACAGCCAGCTTCTTTGGCAATGAATGTTTGTGGCTTACCCTCCTTGTGAAGGGTGTCAAGTTGATTGTCTTAGAAGACTGGACAACTTACCTACAGAAATACAAAAACAAACTACCACATTACTAATACAGCAGTCTTCAACCACTGACTGTAATGTGGATTGCAAAGCATCTACCTGTTGAATGCAACAAACTTAGAGACCATTTTGAAGGTTCAGGAAACCTTTCTCCTCCAGAGTGTTTTGAGTTGAGTAATGCCGCTGATTGGCGGGAAAATGTCACGCCATATTCTAATTTGTCGAGATTGATTGAATTGGTGGGTTTTTGTTAAATGTGAGCCAAAATCGTCACAATTAAAAGAACCAAAGACAAACTACTTCAGTCTGTGTGCATTGAATTTATTTAATACACGAGTTTCACAATTTGAGTTGAATTACTGAAATAAATGAACTTTTCCACGACATTCTAATTTATTGAGATGCACCTGTACAACGCTATCATGTGGCTTCAGAACATTTGAGGTATTCATAATTTTATATAACCGCATTGAAAGGAATGTGTGTTTGGAACATGTGGGTGAGTAAATGACGATGGGATTTTCATTTTTGGGTGAACTATTTTAAAGAGCAGATGTAAGCCAGACTATTTAATATTCTAAGGCAGAGGGACAATTTTCACACATATGAAACACAGAATCACACCATTTCAGTTCTGTTCATTATGTATCTTTTTCTTAGGCGCCAGCCTGCACACTGCCGACCAGAGGTACTTCTGGTTCCACCACAGCGACGGTGACACAATGAGTGTCCAAAACCCAGAGGAGATGAACCTGTGTTCTGCTGTTTGGGCCGTGGTGGCCTACGTGGTTGCTGACCTGGAGGAAATGCTCCCCAGATAGTGAGTCACTCACAAACGACTGAACAATCCCCTGTCCATCAGCTTACAGCAGTCGGTCGATCACACAATTACCTTGAGAATTCAGCCGGAGACATTTTTTGTGATTTGACTTCATCTTAACCTCAGGTACACTCCTGATCACTTCACTGTCATGTAATATATACTGCAAATTTGATATTTGTCATTTTCTTTTTGTCTTTTTTTTCTTTTAATTTAGCTGTATAATGTGAAATTGTCATTTCTAATCAGAATTTATTCATAGATTTGACAATTCTGTAAACATAAGTGGTTCATAATCTATAATAAAATTACATTAAATAAAAAAAAGAAATCTACGAATAAAGATCCAGTATCTGTGTCTAAAATTAGCTTGGGAAGTCTTGGCTTCACAATTTCATGTAAACAGTGACAAACAGTGTGATGCTATTATGATGTAATTTTCCACAAACTGAATGTCTTAGTCATCAGAACATCTGACTTCCCTTTGGAAACTAAGCCTACTTCTTCTTTCCTAAAACAAACAAACAAAAAGTAATGGATATGCTACTCTTTAGTCATACTTCCTCTCTTTTTTCTCAGAAGTTGTTATTCAAGGGTTAGATGAAAATCATCCACCTGAGAGATTTCTTTCCTTCCATTGAAAATCCACTCCACCGAACTTTAACACTTCAAGAAGTTCATTAATACATTGTTAATGAAATGAAATCCAAATTAATTAGCAGTTTAAAGCAGTTTAGTCTGTCTACTGAAGAGACACAATAGCTTTATATGATGAACAGATTTAATTCAGGCTTTTATTCATATATAAACATTGCTCAGCACACATAGAGTACACGGAGTACATCAAATGTGGTAAACATGTTGTTCTTTGACCATCCGTTTATCATATTAATCTCTGTATGTTTGTTGATGAATGTGTGAGTAGAAGTATAAATTACATCTATTTATTAAATGAAGTGATTGTGTTTCTTAAGACAATTAAGCTGCACAAATGATATGGATTAATTTTATGATGTCTTTATGAACTTTCTGAAGCTTACACATTTTAGCTGCATGAACGTTCTGTGAAGGGACAGAAATGTCTCCGGTTTCTTTAGAGAAACCTTTTTGTATGTTTCGAAGGTGAACAAATTGGTTTGGAATGACATGAGGGTGAGAATTAAATTGTAAATTTAATTGACAACATCCTACTTCTTGAGCAACAAGCAAAAGTTATCATGTTGGCTTGTTTTTCATCACTTAAACTGAAGAAAAAATAATAATAGTGATTAACTGGTTTCAAAAACACTTGTCAGAAGTCTCAAACCTTTCTTTGCGGGTTGGTTATCAGAATTAGCATAACTTTTTGTTTGTCCCTGCATTCTAAAATTTAAACGTAAAAAAATCACAGACTTCAGAGAAATAAAACATGCACAAAAAAAATCTTGATCGATTTGTACGTTATTCTTGTATTTATATTGAAAGGGTAACTTTGTGTTACTGTATTTTTATCAAGTGAAGGAAATGCTGTGGTAAGCTTGTGTCCTCATTATGCTGTATGTGTATACGTGCATGTGCCCATGTGAGCTGCACTTAATGTCTGGTTTTCAATTACATCAAACAAGTAAGTTCTTGTTTCTATGACAACATAGATTGAGAGGACATATGAACATTATGCAAGAAAATCGGCCCCAGTCTTTGATTTTCCCACAGGTTTCTACTCGCCATGACTAAATCTGAATCATACAAGCATCTTGAATGCACCTGTTTTACAAAGAGAAATGTCACAGACTTGGGAGGTTACTGTACCAGTTTCTTGGGATCTGTTCATTTTTTATTTTTTCAACGATTACATGCTCTTTTTTTCTTGACACAGAAGATTTTATAGAGAACGTTTACCCAGATAAGTTTGGTTAACAGGCTAATAGGTCAGTTTCCTGAAGAAAAATGACTCCTCAAGAGTTTTTTCTCTGCTTTGATCGGATAACCAAAGTGTACAGGCATTGAAATAAGGCTGCTTTTACATTGCCTTGGGCCTCAGATTAGACACCACATCATAAAAGCATTTTCCTGGGATTTCAAAAACTTAACTTCATCAGAAGCTGCCAGGACTTATTCTCTGGCCTCAATGCAATATATTGACAAGGTCCAGCCTCAACATTTCTTAAAGCAATATTCTGGGTTCAGTACAAGTTAGAAAAAAAAAAGTTTTTTGGTGAAAATACCCAGTTTTGTGCCTTCATCGACATCACAATGTCGACCAATAAACCCTAAAACAACTGTAAAACATATTAAATAAACAGCTTTACAAACCAAATAATACACACATTTTAACAAAAGGATTGCTTTTAGAAGTGCTTTTAAAGAATTACAAGATTGTAATTTCTGTGGTAAAATACTCGAATTCTACAATTCAATAAAAGTGGTTTTCTAGAATTACAAGCTTCTCATTTCTGTGGTCAAATACTCAAAAAACACCCCACTTACTTCCATTGTAAGTGCCTCATTATTACCTCAATTTTTTAAGAAAAGGAGAAGTGAGTCGAAATAATATTTGTATTTATTTAATGTTGCAATGCCACAAATAAGCTTAAAGGGACCGCTTGCATTTTACTCTCATGTTGTTCCAAACTTATACAACTTTGAATCTTTGGAACACAATGAAGATATTTTTTATATCCTCTAATCATTTTTGTCCATTCATTGAAAGCCTATGCCATCAACATTTCACGGAAGTTCAAACTTTAATGCTTGATGTGAGAGAACGAATGAGGATTGTTCTCACACATTAACCAAGCACTTTTGAGATTATGGATGTACAGTACTGCCTGTATGTGCTTTGATATATTTATATGTGAAATTAAATCGGTTTATTATGTGTCTGTCCTGAAGACTTTGATTCAACTGCTTGATTCATATGGATTACTTTCACGATGTCTTTTGGAATCATCAAAATGTTGCTTGTTAAAAATATCTTCATATATGTTACAAAATTGAAAGTCTTATGGGTTTTGAAAGAAAATTGATAACAGAATTGTTATTTTTGTGTTCTCCTTTTATCTTTTACTGAACCTGGAACATTGCTTTAACCTTTCTTCTGGAGAATGTTCATATTTGTTTCGTGAAGTCAGGATTGGATTTGAGCTGTTGCGTTTAAGTTACACAGTGCAGACCATGGGGTGTGGTGGAAAAAGTTGCAGAATCGCACCTTTGCGGCTATTTTCCAGCTCATGTGTATGAGAGAATTGCTTTGAGTAGAAAACAGCTGGAAGCTTTTAGCCACATTTGTGTATGTTATTGCAAATGATGTCAAGATTTGTGAGGGCACCACTCGGCCTATGAAAACAAAACTTTGAGCTCTTTCTAGACACAGGAGGCGCAATCCGTTAACTTTCCCAGAGATCATACAGAAGTGTGTGTAAGTGAGGTTTGGAATGCTAGACTTGGCTTTGGTTTTAAAAGCATGCCTGGGATGGATGCATATGGAAGCGGTCAGTAATTTAATTACAGGTCGTGGAAGCACAGATCGCGGAAAGTAAAAGCACTCATTGTGACGTGGTTACCGTTGATCATACTAAACCCATTTTATATGCTTTATAAGTTTAATCTGCTTACTAACAGACTTCCAAATAGGGCCATTGAGTTTAATGAGGTTACGCTGAGATTGTTGGTGTAATGAGTTGGAAAATCATGTGAGTGGGAAAGGCCACTATTTCCTCCATTTACCTACACTGAAGACAGCCTAGCAGTAAACACAACACAAACCAATTTAAAGTTCCACAGAGTCACCTTCTTTACATAGGGTTATGGAGCGTGATGCCCATCCATCATGCTTTATTTATAGAATCAACTCGTCCCTTTCCACCAAGCTGCACGTTAGGACGTCTTTATTCAAGCACACAAAATATTTATGTCAGAGTTATAGAAGAGACCTAAAATAAAGTCAAGGTGGTTGAGGAGCAGTTGGCGAATGCTTATAAAGTAATGTTCTTAAAAGAAAACAACAACTTTCTGACACAATGTTGATTACCACAAGAAAAAAATAAAATAAACTGATCTGTTCTGAAAAAAAATACAATAAAAAGTGAAGCTTACGGTAAGGCACTTACACTGTACAATGTAAGTGAATAGGACCAATTGTAGGATAAAAAAAGTATATAATTTTATTATTAATAAAACCTGAATTATTTGACCTACTAAGCTGTTTTCATAAATTGTATGGCCGTTATTATGGAGCCTTTCATGCATGTGACAAAAAATATCTATTCGTGAACACGGATTAAGAATTTGTTCCCTTGTTTTATTAGTTTGTTCCCTTGTTTTACATAAATATTGGCTGTAAATTAAGAATTTGTTCCTGCGACTCATTCATTCTCTTGTTTGATTAAAATATGGCCACATTGTACTAATTCATGCTGATTTAATTAAAACAAGGAAACAAATTAGTACAAGGTTGCTTCAATTTACTAAAATAAGGGAATTAATTCTTAATTCATGGCCATATCATATGAGGGGCTCTGTATTTTTAAGATTTTAGGTTCCATTGAATAAACAAAAAGTTTAGTAAGCACTTATTTTACACTAAATTCTAGTTTATGTTTTTGGCTACCTTTGAAACAGCGAGTCTTTACAATCTAAAGTTTAGATGTTTACGAATTGGCCTTCCACTTGTAAGTGCCTCAAATCTTTGCTTTTTAAAGTAAGGAGGGAAAAGTCTGGATAATTTGTGGTATAACACCCCCAACCATCTTAAAAGAGACCAAAAATGAAGATTTATGGATAAAAACTAACTAAAATAATATATTTACAAATAATATACAAATATATTTATGAGACATTCACTGCTGTACTTTGGATTTAAAAAAAGAAAAAAAATATTGGTTAGTCTGTGAGATTTTTTTATTTGGTTCATGTGTTTGATTCCCTATAGGAAATAAAGTCACCGCAAGACTGCTTTACTGTCATTAATTCAGTTGATGGGCGGCTTTTGGAACGAAGCATTTCTGTGGGGCTGGATGCCTTCAGGCCAAATGTAGATCTCTGTTACTCAACAAACTGAAACCGGAGAGCTTCTCCTGAAGCTGCCAGCTTTTGATCAAGCTGTCAATGTGAATATGAACTCGTTATTGCAGGTGTAAGAGACACGTTATGGAAAGCCTTGTTCTGGGTCTTGGTACACTAGAGATCATGTCAGGGGATCAGAAGTATGTTATAAACAACAGTAACACTATTCTCACTATTAACTAGTTGCTTATAGCATGCCTATTGTTAACATATTGGCTGTTTATTAGTAAAACACATATTCTGCATGCCCATATTCTACATCCCTAATCCTACCAATATCTAAATTTAACAACTACCTTACTAACTTCTACTACTACTTTCACCAGCTCTTTTTAATGTCTATATGAATGAATTGTCAGAAGAATTAAGTGATTGTAGGATTGGATGTATTCTTGGTAATATCACAGTCAATCACTATATGTATGCTGATGATCTGGTTGTTTTTTCCCCAAGTAGTGCTGGTTTTCAACACTTGCTTAATATATGTTCTGATTATGGGATTAGATATGATGTGCAATATAATACAAAAAAGAATGTTCCCATGATATGTAGAACCAAATAATATAGAGATTAGAATTTCCCTAGATTTTTATTTATCAGGGCAAGATTTAAATGTATGTACTTCTGCAAAATGTATTACATTTGTATTAAAATGAAATGAGTGTTGATGATGATATGTATCGGCAACGTTGTAAGTTATAAGATCAAGCAAATATGTTGATGAGAAAATTGTATGTGTTCAGATCAGGTACAGATAAACCTTTTTAGAGCATATTGTACTTTTTATACGGCTCCATTTGTGGGTTAAGTTTAAGAAAGAGCATCTGTAAACTTCAGGTTGCTCACAATGACTGTATGAGGATCTTGCTGAAAAAACCAAGATGGTGCGGTGCAAGTGATTTATTCTGTAAGGCAAGAGTACGATCATTCCCTGCTTTAATGAGAAATTTGATGTATACATTTATTTGTCGGCTGACAATTCACATAATAATATTATAATGTTGTTGACAAATCCTAGGCTTACTGAATTGCGATATCAGTCCTCTATGAGGAAGTATTGACATAACTGTCTTTCTTAATGTGTACTGTTTTGGTTTGTATTGTCTGTCTTTTGCTAATGGACCTCGAGTCTGGAAATAAAGTTGATATAAATAACTATTAATAAGCAGCATATTAGGAGTTTATTGAGGCTAAAGTCAAAGTTAATGATTTGTTAATAGTAAAAATGGGTCCTTAAAATAAAGTGACCTAAACAAATGTTACAGATAACCTATTATATATTAAAAAAGATTGTTTTAATATATACCACCTAAGAGGTCTTGACCTTCTCAACTGCCCGATCTCACGGCAATTCGTACACATTTTACGAGGTGGCTAATTCATAAAAATTCGTACGACCTCACTCGTACAAATCCATACGATTTTTGCTAAATCATACGTATTTTACGAGTTACCAATTTGAATGAATTTATACGAATAACCTACACCTAACCCCCCCCCCCCCCCAAAAAAAACCTACCTATCACTGGGGTTTATACAAATTGTACTAAATCGTACGAATGAGGTCTTACGAATTAGCCACATTTTAAATGATGACGAATTGCTTGTGAGATAGCGTTGTTATCAACAGTAAGCTCATACAACATCATTTTAAATAATAATTTGGATTCATACTCAAAATTAAAAAGTATTTCACAATATTTGACCAAAAAGCTGTATCCTACATTTTTTAATTCAACAGTTTTTTTTTTTTTTTTTTGCATGATTCATGCTCAAACAATTAACAATATTTTAAGGAATACAGGTGCATCTAAATAAATTAGAATGTTGTGGAAAAGTTCATTTATTTCAGTAATTCAACTCAAATTGTGAAACTTGTGTATTAAATAAATTCAATGCACGCAGACTGAAGTAGTTTAAGTTAGTCTTTGGTTCTTTTAATTGTGATGATTTTGGCTCACATTTAACAAAAACCCACCAATTCACTATCTCAAAAAATTAGAATACTTCATAAGACCAATAAAAAAAAAAATTTGTGAATTTTAGCCAATTGTTGAATTGAGTTTGCTGGCCAGTCAAGCACACCAACACCATGGTCATTTAACCAACTTTTGGTGCTTTTGGCGGTGTGGGCAGGTGCAAAATCCTGAAATGAAATCAGCATCTATAAAAAGCTGGTCAGCAGAAGGAAGCATGAAGTGCTCCAAAATTTCTTTGTAAACGGGTGCAGTGACGTTGCTTTTCAAAAAGCACAATGGACCAACACCAGCAGATGACATTGCACCCCAAATCTTCACAAACTGTGGAAATAACTTCAAGCAACTTGGGCTATGAGCTTCTCCACCCTTCCTCCAGACTCTAGGATCTTGGTTTCCAAATTAAATACAAAACTTGCTCTCATCTGAAAAGAGGACTTTGGACCACTGGGCAACAGTCCAGTTCTTCTTCTCCTTAGCCCAGGTAAGACGCCTCTGATGACAACTGTAGCCAAATTCCTTGACACGTCTGTGTGTGGTGGCTCTTGATGCCTTGACCCCAGCCTCAGTCCATTCCTTGTGAAGTTCACCCAAATTCTTGAATTGATTTTGCTTGACAATCCTCATAAGGCTGCGGTTCTGTCGGTTGGTTGTGCATTTTTTTTCTTCCACGCCTTTTCCTTCCAATCAACTTTCTGTTGTTGCAGGTGTTTTGAGTTGATTAGCTCATTGGTATGTCACCATATTCTAATTTTTTGAGATTTGAATTGGTGGTTTTTGTTAAATGTGAGCCAAAGTCATCACAATTAAAAGAACCAAAGACTTAAACTACTTCAGTCTGTGTGCATTGAATTTATTTAATACACGAGTTTCACAATTTGAGTTGAATTACTGAAATAAATGAACTTTTTCACGACATTCTAATTTATTGAGATGCCCTTGTACATTATAAATATTCTTTTTTATTTATGGGAAATATATTTCAGTCAACTAATGACAGTGTATTTAGGATAAATTTGCAACCCTGTTACTCTAGTTTTTTTTTATTTTTTTTTACTGTTTATTTTGACCAATTAAAACAATTACATTGTATCATATTTTTTCACATTTTATTAACTGTATTAAACATGATAGATGAGTTTTAAAAATGGCAGATCCATAGAAAATGAATTATAATTGAAATCAATAGAAAATAAAACAGCCTATGAACCTTCTGAGGTTGATAATGAGTATTTCCTGAAGGTAAAGCAAACTTTTTTTTTTAAACATAAACCTTTTTATGAAAAGTGATTTAAAATGTACAGACCATTGAATGTTTTATCTTCTTATATAGATCAAATAGCTAAATGAATATTTCATGCAATATATATCAGACTGGATTAATCTCTTATGTAACCAATTTTAGCAGTCCATGACTACTTTTCCAAGTTAGCTCAACCCATTTGGTAACATATTGTTAACACATTTCAGTAGTAAGGAACTAAATGTAAGATTTAACAAATGTTTTTGTGTTGTCAGGGCAACTGAAATCAGGTCGATTTATCATTTCAGTTCCCTGTGAGATTTGTTGTAGCTGGAGGATATGTTCAGCTGTGACTGCCAGTGCAACTTTTTGGGGGTTTCATCTGGTTTCCAAACATTCAGTGTGTGCTCAACCCTCCACTTTGATTGACACGTTCAGGCAGTAAGTAAAATCTGCTGTGTTTGCCTAAGAGTTGGAAGCTATAAGGGAGGACCAGTTCCTATTAATGCTAATGCCCTGCTGGTGTTTTGGTGTCCTCAAGAAATTTCTGCCTTCATCAAGAAATTTGTGCTGCATTTATTTTCTCATACTTTATCTATACATTGTTTAGGGTAGGTTTTTGGGATCTGCTGTAGAAATGGACTGAAACCTAATCAAAAGAATCAAGAAAAAGCTATTCAAATTGAGTTCACGTTCAAGTTTATTTGGCATGTAATAGTTTTTCACCAATCTGCTTTAGATAAAAAAGTTCCCTTTAGACTTAAATCATTATTCTCGTTATGTGTTTTCTGAATAAAATATAAACACTTAAAGAAGTAAAAAATTATAATTGAACGGCTTGAGAAACCATTGAGTGGCTTAATTGGATGGTTTTCTCTCTTTCTTCTCCTATAACTTTGGTGTGTGGATGTGTGACTGTTCTTAGATGATTTTCCCACAGACTAATCTTGTCACATGGTACAATGGAAGATAAGAGGTGTGTTCGACTTCATGCAGCACCAAACAGAACTATAGGCGAGAGTTGCCGCTTGCAGTCGGGAGCTGAATTGAAAGCGGAGACATGAAGTCGGACTCTTTCTGCTCCCGGTAGTGATGCTCTCGCGGTGTTTGGATGCTCTTATCACAGATGAATGAATAACATGCAATATTTGTCAAATGCACAGACGTTTCAGAAATGTTTTCAGGAGCAAGAAACGTTTAATAAAGGGCCATCTGTTCAAGAATACAACATAAACAAATACTATTTAAATACCAATAAAGTGGGGATATATTTGCTTTTATCAGTGTTTTTTATTAAATGTGACTCAATATAACATTGTGACTATACAGTAAAAAAGATTTTATAGTTCTAAAATAAAATAAGATTTGTGAGCAGTATTGGGCTTGAAGATGTTAGAAACACATGTCATTGTTGTCATGAATTTGGCCAATCGTGAAACAGTTGTGTCATCAGCTGAGTGAGCCGGCTGCTCTCGAAATGCTCTCGTGGTACTTTGATGCCACACATGACAGTGACGTGGCGTCGGCGCCAGTTCAAGTCGGACACATTTTCTAACCGGCATGCACAGCTTCAAGTCAGCCGCCGATCGGTTTTCATCGTGCTGCATGAAGTCGAACACACCTATCGCCACAGAAATCCAGTCTTTTCAATAAAATGTGCAACAGATGCTACAGATCCAAATCCTAGAATTCCTAGGATTCTATGAAGCTTAAGTAGAGAACATGGTCAGTTTTACTGTCTATTCAGTATGAAATAAAAAGCTAAAAGCGTATCCCTGAGAAAAACATATCAAATGCTCTTTTGTCCTTTAATAAAACTGAGCCTTTAACATCAATTATAGTCTAGATGCAGCTTATGCCCCAGTGACCGTTTGAGGCGGGGTATTAGATATCTAACAGGTCATGCCCACCACATGAGTAAATCAATATTTAACCTTTCAGTTTAATAATAATCATTTATTTAAATCGATTTTAAGTCGTATTTGTGTTTATGTCCACAGACAGTATTAAACTTTTTGAAAATGAGCAGAGACAGTTTTTAGATTCTGCCCCATTGGAGAACAGATCTGCTCCATCGGCCTTCAGAAAGTTAATTTATCCTGACACGGTTTTGACTTTTCTCTGACAGGTTGAAGTGCACATCCACTTAAACTTATATGGTGGATGAGGCACTTGTCACTTTTTCCTTATTGAAATTGATTTCATGACCGTGTTATTCTTGAGATTTAGGAAGGAGCGACTAGACTATTGAAACGGAAGCTGTGCTGATGCAATTTACTGCAATCGAGCGGTATGATAGTAAAACAGCCTGTTCTCCTGCCTATTGTCTGTAATGATTTTCCTTTTCTTTGCTGCATTTTTTTCAGTTTCACTTATAGTAGTCAATCATCCAAATTGCATAAAGCCGTAGAGGCTATTTATCATTATAGAATTACACGGGAAACACTATTGTTTGTGTCTTTTGCAAAAATTATACAATCTTTGTAACATAAGTGTATATGTCTGACGATCATTAAGAGCTCTCAGCTCTGTGCAGTTTCATCATTGTCTCACAGCTGGCAACATACACAAGCTAAATTATGTTGTGCTGTTGAATATTTACATTTGCTTCATCCTGAGCAATAAAAAGTGCACTCTTCACAAGTTGCTTTGTTGAAAAACAGTCTTCACATTGGCAAACTCTTGTAGGGGAGATGGAGAAGTGCTGTAACACAGGATTAGTTGTACCACCATCACTTTAACCTGTTAGGAATGAGCAACAGGGATGAAATCACTATGATATATGATTGGTCACCCCCCTGATGTGATAGTAGAAGTTGTAAAACTCTGAGAAGTACAGTAGGTACAAAACTAATTTGACACAATTTCCACACAAGCTTTTCATCTACATCAGAGATGCCCAAACCAAGACCTGCAGTTCAAAGTTGGTCCGTGATGACCTTTGACGTAGTCTGTCATGCCATAGCACATATTAATTTAATGTTTTAAAAAATGCAATTTATTTGAAAATAACAATTGCTTTTGACCTACAGTACTCAATCAAAGCCTTTCATGTTAAAAAGTCTAGGCATCTGATGTAAATAATAATAAATAAAAAAAATGCATATAAACAGTCAAACCAAAATTTATTTAGACACCTTCAACATTTCTCACATTATATCACAGTTTATTCGCTATAGTTTAGAAAATGGTAATAGAATATGACAAGAATTCAGAGTTAAACTGTCAGAAAAAATACATCTCGATAATGTCAGTGTGCATTGGGCTATTTTGTATTTTATGTACAACCCAAATTCGGGAAATGTTGGGACAATTTTTTAAATTGGAATAAAATTAAAACTAAAAGACTTTAGAATCCCACGAGCCAATATTTTATTTACAATAGAACATTTTTAATCATTTGATAGCTTTATCTAAATGAGCTCATTTCAAATTTGATGCCTGCTACAGGTCTCAAAAAAGTTGGCACGGGGCAACAAAGGGCTTAAAAAGCAACACATTTAGAAAAGATTCAGCTGGGAGAACATCTAGCAACTAATTAAGTTAATTGATATCAGGTCTGTAATATGATTAGCTATAAAATGGATATCTTAGAGGGGCAGAATCTCTCAGAAGTAAAGATGGGCAAGAGACTCTCCAATCTGTTAAAGAGTGCGTAAAAATATTTTTGTGGTATATTAAACAGAGAGTAAAGTACTGAAAAAAGGTACTGTTTGGTACTGGTACCAAATTTCAGGTACCGATACCGGTACCGTACCAGTTCAAATGTAAACGGTACCCAACCCTGCTATGAATGCGGAAAGGTACATAAAGGTTTAGAGCAACATATGCTCCCCTCCAGATGACGTCTATTTCAGGGAAGGACAATGCAAAACCACATACTGCAGCTATTACAACAGCATGGCATGGCTTCGTAGTAGAAGAGTCCAGGTGCTGAATTGGCCTGCCTGCAGTCCAAATATTTCACCTATAGAGAACATTTGGCACATCATTAAACAAAAAATATGTTTCCAGTATTCAGGATGTTTGTATGTATTTATTTTCATTATTTTAGTGTTGTGTGTTACCATGATGTTTTGTATTTGTATGTACAGTGTTTGGGCAGGACCATTAGCATGAACTTTGATTCATCCTTTCAAGTAGATCATTATATATCATACTGTATGTCTCTTTATGAAAAATATATATTTTATAAGTTTTGAAAAATACAGTCAAATGCCATCCCATACAACCGTATTGTTACCATTTTTTAAATGGTGAATTTCTGCCAGAGCTGAACCACAGAAAATCATAGCTGCCACTGTAAAATTATTTTTACAGTGTTGACAAAGTTTTAATTAAAATTATTCCTGTATGCAATTTTGTATATATTTTCTATATACTAAAATAGATTACACAATGTGTTTTCTGTTAGGGTTAACCCATGCCAGTCGTGGGCTAGGATGTATCAACTGCCTTCATGTAACATTAATTTCCCAAGTATATGTATAAGCAGACGTTTTAAACTATTTTGTAGCAGATGAATGTGGATATTTTATCACGTTTTGAGCACTAAAAAAGCACTTTCAGATTGAGTTTCAGCTCCTCAAACTCTCCCCGATCAATTATGCTTCACATTGTGCTCATTAAAAATGCAGGTCTGCCTTGTCACACAGTCTGCCACATAGTTAGCTGGATATGTCAAAGTGACATGGTCAAAGGTCAGAGGTGGTGTGAGTGTGTGTCAGAGCGAGAGTTTCTCGTGCGTTGAGTCACTTGTGATGAGAAGAGTAAGATCACATGCTTTGGTCTCAAATCTCTTCTCTTTTCCCACTCCCACACACACTGCAGTCTTTCAGCTATGACCTTTTTGATCTAATTGTCTAAATTTGTGTTTAACTTTCCACCTACACCAATTAACCCTTTTTCCATTTCTTTTGCATGTCTCTGTGTTTCACTTCTGTAGACTAAAAATAAACTGCAAACCAAGGGGAGAAAGTATTAGATACCTGTTTCTCTATGTACTACATATAAGTGTAGTTTAAGCATGGTTTGGTGGGAGGCAGGGGGATGTGGTTATAACTGCTGTCTCCCTCCTCTTCACGGTTAATTCCAGCACTAGCTTACAGATTTCTTGTCTTGATTGACCATTTGCGGTGGTGTAAATGATTACAGTAACGTCATGTAAATGATGCTCCCAGGGTTGTGGTAAGTGGTGCAGCTGGAATGATGGAGTGCATGATGAAGTTTCCATGTATTCATCCCTGACCCAAACTGTCCAGAGCTTTTGCCCTGCTCATGTTTAAAAACCTTTAGAGTCTATGTAAAATACAACAATAAGAGGAAAGTTCATCCCAAAAATAAGTGAGAATGATTATTTTTATTTGACTATAACCTATTTTTTCTTGTCTTCAATTTAGAAGATTCACGTTTTTACTAAAACACATATATTGATCATACATTCTTTTACTCTTAAATTGAGAAACATGTTTCATATTCATCAAAGGCAGGTCCAAGCAATCTGTCTATCAGCTCAGTGTACAATATGCAGTGTGTTAGAAGTAAATGTTTGTTTGATGTAAACACTTTTGACGATTTTGATTAATGATCAGACTTGGTGTAGATGTGGAAAGACCTGGTGTAACAGGCCATTATATAATCCTGACATGGAAAGAAAGAAAAACGTTGATGAATCCTTTACAATCGAGCTATGCCAGAAGCTGCAAGATCAGCTCTCTGTGGGAACAACAAATTAAAGAAAGAAATTGGCCAAAAGAGAGAATTGCAGCAAACGATGAATACAAATGAACACTTTAGGAACGACCGTAAGTGATGGATAGCTCAGTATTTTCAGGGGATTGATGAGTGCATTACAGTACATGCATAATTTCCATGCCAGGCAGAAACATGGCCTGGGCATCTTAGACATTGTATAAAAACTTTTGCAGGGATTGAAATCTATGCCACACTTTTATGAATTTATGATATGTTTACCTCCCAGCTTGGCTTTGCTGAGACAAGCTGTTTTTTCTGAATGCAGATGTTTAGTATTTACATTTCAAAACACTTCCAGGAGTGAATGATTCACACGCTCCTGTCATTTGAAACAAACATCTTTCATCTGCAATTATGTTCTTCTCTTAGCAAAGAAGATCCTTAAACAAGAAAAAATGAATGTTTCTGTCTGTATGAAACGTCTCCGTTACCTGTATTTCACCCTGCAGAATGTAAAGTTGAAGCTGCCTTGCACAGTCTGTCTGTTTCATTCAGCTGGTGTCCTCCTGGGCTGATGAGTGGGTGGCACGCTCTGGATTTTCCGCTTCTGTTGTTAATGCTGCAGATCCTATCAGTTTCTGGAACGGGAAACATTATTCCAGTTTTTCATTGAGCAAAAATGCATAAATATTTATGGTGTGTTTCTTGCAAATCCCTTAATATCCAAATATGGCAAATCACGTATTCATCATAGTTTTGTATCGCATCATCACTTCTGTATGACTAAAAAGGTTTGTGTGCCAACAGTAACCAATTTCCCTACAGGTTTTTTTCTTTCCTGTCTCTGAAGACATGCTTAAGGGACCTTCTGAAACAATAAAAGAGGAAAATGTCACTGGGTGAAATGGTAAAGAAATGTTCATAGTCTTTGAATAAAGTATTTTAGGACTTATGATGTTAAAACATTGTGTGCAATCAGGGCTGTAACCACCATAGACATTTATTCAAATGTAGTGGTCAATAGAAAGACTGAATATTTGTTTTATTTGTCCATGCTGTGATCTGTGCTCAAACCATGTCACAACCAACTGGGCTCATCTCAAACCATTTCTAAGGATTCTCTTTTCATTTCAAAACATTTCATGCATCGGATGCAAAATGGTTATATAGATAAACACGGCTGAATTGTACAGCCAAATCAAGCTGGAGGCAGGTGAATTATGGCCCTGTCACCATGTTACTTCAGTTTTTCGGAAACATTTCCTCGTGTTACCCTCCATTCCCTTCAACCGCCTGTCAGCTTCATGCAAATAATCTCTCAGACCTTTCACGGAAGGCTTTTTATATGTAAATATACTCTGAATCATCTGCTCTTCTCTTTGTAAACATGTTTTATTTGTTGGTTCATCAGTTTATAAGATCCCTGTATAGAATTGTATCATTATGCGGAAGTGTGAAACACTACATTTTGTGGTTATTTGAGGGAACTGATTTCCGTGACGGAGAAAATTAGAACAGCGTTTGATTTTAATGCAGTTTATGGCGACATCTAGTGAATGATTTAGTAAACAACAAGCGATTTGTCTAACAAAAGAGTGGGCCTAAATATTTGTGAGATTTTAAACATTCTTTCAGAGAAACAATAATGTGTTTAAGTGTAAATAAATTACATTAAGACTAAAAAAATGTAACATTTTGAAGTTTTATTTTTTTTGCTCAAGTTTGTAAACCCAGGTGGTTCTTAGAAACATAACTTAATGCTGACATTTCTGCAAACTCTTTCTTTTTAGTTACTGTATATTGTTAAAAAAATAATGGTACTGTAAAAGGATTGGGATCTTAAAGCATATAATGATATAAAGCCAGCAAACTTATGATGATATAATGCAGAAAACAGAACTTGTCCTTGAAGTGAACTGGAACTTGAAATTATGAAAATATCATGTGTCTTTTGTATGTTATGCAACGTAAATCTAAATTTATATAAATAAAAAGGCATTTTTTGTGTATTTGAAAAAAAGATCTAAAATTAGCATAAACTATGAATTCACAGGGTAGATCAGTGATGACAGGTGAGTAAAATGTGCTGTTCTTTATCTCTCCAGCAGAAGGCAGTGTTTCATTTATCTTTTACAGATCACCGACACAGTCAGCCACCCAGCTTCACATGCCATTCGCATGTCATTTATTTCTTGCACACAATAACTTGCATTACTTTAACCATTAGTGCCCCCTAGTGGCACTCATCAGTACAGGCAGTGTTGGTTATTACATGTGAGACAGCTGACTTCAAAATGTGTATTAGTTTTCATTATGTCTGCGTGCGTACTGATGTTTCTTTGCCTACTGTTTTGTTTGTAAAACATCTGTAAAATATATTGTTTCAGGTCTGTGGATTGCACACAATCTGATATTTTAGAGATGCCTCTTATCAGTGGTTTTTATTAAGTGTCTTATCTTTATGGCTTAATCTGATAGGCCTATCATTTGCCTTAATAACCAGTGCTAACTGTCCTGTCTCTAATAAACTAGAGTTTACACACAGTTTATAGACAAAATGGGATATCCTGTACACAATATTTAAACATTAGACTGTGACGTAGCCTATATTTGTAGAAAAAAACCAGAAATGCATTTTTTTTCACTCCCAGTTGATGTGATTTAATTTGCCTTACATTGACCAGTGATTCTCCTGTCTTCTATTATAAGACAAATTATAGACAGCTGAAAACAATGAATGTCATTCAAATTATTTTTAGACAAAATACAATATATTTTACACAATATTTAAAGTGACATATTTTTGTATTAGGCCAAAACCTGGAAATGAGTTTCCATTTTATCACTTCTAATTCAATTATCCTGAAGTTTTTGGTTACATTGAAAATGGTGGCTGCTAACAAGTGGCTAAACAGGTCGACAGAGGTTGTCAGTTGTCTTTTAAAGAAATACTAAGAGAGTTGTTGGAAGTCATGCGATCGTGCTTTATAACCTAAATTTGGCTATTGTATTTAGGATTCAAAATTCATACAATTTAGAGAAGTTCATGATGATGAACAAAACGTATAGAACCATGAACTTTCGTTGGTTACTACTTTTGTTGGTCTTTTGTTGAGAGAACCAGGGTGCAAAAACACGTCTTAATACAGAAAGTATAGACACATTTACAATGAGTAAACAGGATTACCAAAGAAATTCTGTTAAAATATATTTAGTTTATAGCCCTTAACTTTCCATTTTATCCAGGAAACCAGTGTTGTGAAAGTTAGATAAAAGATGCATGTAATATGGCCTCTAAGACAGGATGAAGTGCAGACAACCGACTGTCCTCTGTGACCATCAGAAGAAGTATAAAGCCAAATGGTTGAAGAAGCGTATCGCTCTGCATTAAGATACTTTGACAGCTAACCCAGAAAACTCCATCTGACCGTGAGAATTCAGGAATTGAATGAACACAAAGCAGGAAAATAGCTCAGTAGCTCTTTTAGAAGTGTAAGTCTCCAGTCACTTTATATAAGATGATGATACATTAATTATTATATCCTGCTGTCACATTTTCACACAGCAACACATCGAATCCTGATGGAATAATGGCCGATTGTGGAATCTTGTTTATGTTATACGGAGTCAGTTTGAATACGAAGCCAAACATATGGCTCATCACACTTAATACAAAATTACAGCTTTGATTGTTTAATTGTTTTTCAAATGTTTTGCTTCATATGTCAAAGAACAGGAGACATGTAATTGAAATAGTTCTTCAAGTCCTAAAATAGTTTATTAATTACACTGTCATGCCACCAATGACGCGCATTACAATAAAAGTTAACTAATTACTAAAACATCCCCCGTTGAGCAAATTTGTTTTATCAAAAAAATGGTTTTATGCAGATAGTTTTGCAGGTTATGAAAGCGATTATTGGAAGAATTATAGAAAGATAAAACTGACAATAAAACAGCACAAAATATATGTTTATATTACAATATTTAATGTTTAATAATTTATAATGATAATGTTAAAGACTGCAATTGAATATTTTACTAGGGTTAATGACAAAGATGTAAAAGTTGCCATACTGTAAAATATTGTTTAAAAGAATTTCACGGTTTTCCATTAGTGCTACATCCAAACATTTATTTCTCAGGTTTATTTAGATTTGATCAGTACTAAATGGATAAATTACTACTTGTTCCGCACCTGTATGCACTTCTTTCTTCTGTTGAACACAAAAGATATTTTGTAGAAGGTAATCAAACAGTAGATGATAGCCATTTACTTTTTTCCCCCACACGGAATCGCTACTGTAAACTTTATTTGTCAAAATTGTTGCTATACTATTTTTATGAATCTTTGCAAATTACCTTTCCTAATAATGTGCTAGTTAGCAAGTTTCGAGGCTGAAGTTTACAGTCTGCTCATCACTCCACAGAAGAGAGGGGCGGGGTCTGCAGAGCTCATTAGCATTTAAAGCAACATGGACTAAAAATAGCTTGCTGAAAACAGAGCTGATTTTTGAGAAATTTTAACCAAAGTATCAGAGGTGGAAATAGTATGAAAATATTCTACTCAAGGTAAAGTACCATTACATTAATGAAATTGTACTTAAGTACAAGTAAAAGTACCAGTCTAAAAATCTACTCAAGTAAAAGTAAAAAGTAACTCATTTAAAATTTACTCTGAGTAAAAATTACTTAGTTACATTAAGTGGGAGGGACGCAAAAATGTGATAGACCAAAGGTGTCGAACTCAGTTCCTGGAGGGCCACAGCCATACACAGTGTAGATATAACCCTAATTAAATACATCTGATCCAGCTAAACTAATAATTTAGGCTTATTCGGAAAACTACATGGTATGTGTTGGAGCAGGGTTGGAACGGAGTTTGACACCCCTGGGATATGGGCCTATAAATCTCAAACTAGGTGTTTTTAATTAAAGGTGCAGTGTGTAGTTTTTAGCGGCATCTAGCGGTTGAGTTTGCGAATTGCAACCAACGGCTCAGTCCCCTGCTCACCCCTCCCTTTAGAAAAGCTATGGTGGCCGATACATGGCTAAGATGCCGTCGTCATCGCCATACGCGCTCTGTAGAGCAGTTTGTCCGTTTAGGGCTACTGTAGAAACATGATGGCGACTTCCATGTGAGGGGACCCGCGGTATATGTAGTTATAAATCGCTCATTCTAAGGTAATAAAAACATAACAGTTCATTAAGTAAGGTCTTTATACTCCTCTGAAAACGTAGTTATGTATATTATATTGCATTTCTGTCTATAGATTATCCTAAATATTACACAGTGCACCTTTAAAGGAATCAGTTATTTAGAATAATAACACATTTGGGTTGTTACCAGGCAAATTAAATCAGCATCAACAAAATTCCTCTTTGCAATGCAGAGGAAACACAGAAGCTTCATCTGAAGTGGCATAGATGTTTTTACACTGACATTGAATGCATTTAGCCTGCAGTTACAAATGCAGAAATAATGTTTTGATAAATAAGACATAAAATTGTACCCTGAACCACAAAACCATAAGGGTCCATTTCCTAAATTGCGATTTATACATCATCTGAAAGCTGAATAAATAATATGTCCATTGATGTGTGGTTTGTTATGATCGGACAATATTTGAAAATCTGAATCTGAGGGTGCAAAAAATCCAAATATTGAGAAAATCTCCTTTAAAGTTGTTTCAAATAAGCTCTTATTTTGATATATTTACAGTAGGAAATGTACAAAATATATTAATGGAATATGATCTTTACTTAATATGCTAATGATTTTTGGCATAAAGAAAAATTTATATTTTGACCCATCCAATGTATTGTTGGCTATTGCTACAAATATACCCCAGCGACTTAAGACTGGTTTTGTGCTCCAGGCCAGGGTCACAAATGTTAAATAGTCATTTGAAATAAAAAAATTTAAAGATACTTTAAATGTTAAATTAGAACCACCAGTAGGTGTCAGCAAGTCACTGATAAGTGAGTCATTGCGATTGAACAGAAATCATTTAAACGGTTAATACATTCAGGAACAAAACACCATTGCTCAGAGTCAGAGACGCAAAACTGTGTATGGAGGCTGTGTTTGGTATTATTTTTGTTGTCGAAATAGAGCAAAAACAGGCAATATGGTGACTAAAACGCAAGTCTCTAATTAACTTGTTTTTTGAACTGTTGTAAAAAGAAAAACTACAGGCATTCTTCATGTGATGTTGACTTACTATATTAAATTATATAAATATATACATTTTTCTGCTTCTATATCTTCAATGTTGTGATCATTCTAAACGCATTTAACAGACTGAATCACGCAGTGAAAGAAAGCACTCCAGATGTACGCGGATTAGTCTAATCTAACGTTTACTAGATTTCACGGCACACTGTTAGAGTGATTTGTTTGGTTTTGAGCAAAATACTGATAATGTCAAATCGCACATCGTTAAAACAACAATTACTATATTATCTCAGATGATATTGCACACCCTGCACCACTGTCTTTTTGGCTCATTTGTGCAAAACCGTCAAAGCTCATTTTAACCACCAATGCAATGATGCAAGTATTTACCTCACCTCTACATTCTTGCGAAGGGCGATGTCGAGATGTTATAAGCTGCTATTTTCGGTCTCCCGAGGCAAACACAGCTAACACTGCATAATAGAGCATGAATATGGCAGGGGTTCACTTAATTCCTTCGAGTTCAACGGGGTCTGGTTTTCAGCTGGGTCTGCACCATTAACGCCTGTCTTGTCCCGTCTGCATCTTTCTTGTGATTTTTAGCGGCAGTTTCTTCTTCTCTGCCCATTTTGCTGCAGTTGTTTCCACGGAGCGATTTTTTTTTTACTCAGTAACGAAGTGTTTTAAAATGTAGCGAAGTACAATACTTCACACAAAATATACTTAAGTAAAAGTAAAATTACAGATAAAAAAAATTACTTAAAAAAGTACAAGTACACAAAAAAGCTACTCAATTACAGTAACGCGAGAAAATGTAATTCGTTACTTTCCACCTTTCTGCTGGCCACTTTACTGTAACTCAGTTCCAGGCTGTTACCAAACTTCTTATAGCCTAGGCCATCTTTGTGGAGAGCAAAAATTCTAATTCTCAAATCCTCAGAGAGTTCTTTGCCATGAGGTGCCATGTTGAACATCCAGTGGTCAGTATGAGAGAATTGTACATAAAAGCAACACATTTTAACTGCTCTAAAACAAGATACACAAATTTGTTTTGTCCTGTCAAGCAGATAAAAACATGAACACGATGAATAGGACATGTGGCTTTGCATGGTTAAACATGTACAGCTGTTATCACTTAGGTTGTACTCACTTTTGTTGCCACTTTTTGTTACTTATGAAAATGTTAAGGATTACAAAGGGAGTTACATCTGATTTTTTTTCACACACTCCCACATATAGATTGAATTGATTTATTTCATAAATTGCAGTGACTGCTCTAAAATATGAAACAGCAGTGTTTCAGAAATGTATTACATGCTTATCCGAAAACTCTTATATTTCCTATATGGGTTTATGTATATGCTTTATTTTTTTAAGATTAACTCTTTTATTAAGTCATTTTTAGATCCAGTGTTTCCTGTCAAAGCTATGCAAAGATTTTATTTAAAAAACCATATCATAGCTATTAAATTATTTCTTGTTATGATTTTAAATCTGTATTTCACTTTAGCATGATTTTAAAGCAAGTCTGATTTTATGGTGGCTGTGCTTCAAAGAGGACATTGGATGCCCATTTTCCACAAGGTGGTCTGATTCATTAGGGTCTTCTTGAAATGGTCTCAGTGGTAGTGTAAAACAAAACCCTTTTTACCTTGTCAAAAACAGCTCTGTTCAAAGTGACTCGTTTTTGGGCATAATATCTCTTTACATGCTAATGAGCACTACTCACCCCACCTCTCTCTTCTGTGGAAGTGATCCAACCTTGAGTTTGAACTTTTTAACAAAACCTGCCTTGAATTGACCCTCATTCAGAAAACAGTCTGGAGTAAAATTATTTGCACAGCCAGGCATAAACGAATTTAGTGAAAGTGAAGTGAAGTGACTTGTGGCCAAGTATGGTGACCCATACTTGGAATTTCTGCTCTGCATTCAAACCATCCAAGTGCACACACACAGTAGTGAACACACACACACCGTGAACACACACCCGGAGCAGTGGGCAGCCAATGCTGTGGCGCCCGGGGAGCAGTTGGGGGTTTGGTGCCGTGCTCAAGGGTCTCACCTGTTGTGGTATTGAAGGTGGAAAAGAGCGCTGGTTATTCACTCCAAAATAAAAATGGCTTGATAATTGAGACTGTATAGGCTTCTGGGGGATTAAAAAGGGAGTGAATTTCTATCATTGTAGGGTGGTTGTGTCCACAAACTGCTAAGACACATTTATATGCAAATTAAGATATTTTTCATCCAATGTCTCCTTTAAAATTAAAATATAATAATCTTAAATCAAGTGATGACATATTTCGAAAGTCTGATAGTAACCAGTGTTGAGTACTACTGTAAGGATAATCCTGCCTGGTTTACATGTTTGAAAATGATTAAAAGTTGAAAACATTAGAAATTTAGAAAAGTAATGAAAAGGTAATTAAATGTAATCAGTTACATTACTTTAATAAAGTAATTGAAAAGTTACACTACTTATTATATTTTAAGTTGGGTAACTTGTAATCTGTAACCTATTAATTTTCCAAAGTAACCTTCCCAACACTGATTGTCCCTTGAAAAGATAAACTAAAATGATTGCCGAAATGTGAGGTGTGTACTCGCTTTTGTGAGATACTGTATATTAGGGCTGTTAAAAAAAAAATTGAATTTCGAATATTCGTCGAATTTAAAATAAAAATCCACATTCAAATGCAAAATGCTGCATTCAAATTTTAGGTGTCCTTCAGGCAGCTTGGCACACGAGATGCGATGTCGAGGTGTCGTTGCATTTTAATGCTTTTTTTAGCCTGTCCAGTTGAACCCACTCGATGCGGTGCTGCACATTCAAAATATAGCGGAAAAAGAGAACATCAATGTAGAGAAATGCATATTTATTGCATTTTCTAGAGGGACATCCAAGGCCGGCCCTGGCCAATTTTCTGCCCTAGGCAAGATTTTACCCTGTGCCCCTTGCCTCACATTAGTGAATTAAAAACTAACAATGAACAATTTATATTTTGTTAGTAGTTTAGTTATTTTGTTGTTAGTGCTTAGTCCATTGACAATTAACCTTATTTTAAATTCTTTCCAGTGAAACTATAAAAAAATAGGTGCTGCCTAAGTCACTTTATGAATTAAACACAATTAAACATAAACAATTATTTTTGTAAAACTGTATTAGCATACATTACCATCTCTCAGGTCCTGCACTCTTCCCTCACACACATTGACAGCAAAAATGGCAACTATGTAAGGCTGCTATTTATTGACTATAGCTCAGCTTTCAAAACAATAGTCCCCATCAAGCTAGCTGTTAAACTCACAGACCTCGACCTAAACTCTTCACTCTGTGACTTGATTCAAGACTTCCTCACCAGCAGAGCTCAAGTGGTGAAAGTAAGCCAGTTCACCTCCAACTCCATCACCCTGAACGTAGGAGCCCCACAGGGTTGTGTCCTGAGCCCCCTGCTCTACTCTCTCTACACACATGACTGCATGTCCTCTCACAGCTCCACTTCGAATGTTAAATTTGCTGATGATACTGTGGTTCTGGGCCTCATTTCCAACAATGATGAGACCGCATACTTGGATGAGGTAGAGAGACTTACATCATAGTGCCAGGACAACTGTTTCTCTCTGAACGTGAGCAAAACTAAAGAGCTGATCGTCGACTTCAGGAAGAGAGAGCAGCGGCCCTACAGTCCTCTTATGATCAGTGGGACCCCTGTGGAGAGGGTGAGCAGCTTTAAGTACCTCGGTGTAAACATCTCTGAGGACCTGACTTGGACTGCACACATCCAAACACAGGTTAAGAAAGCCAGGCAAAGACTGTACCATCTGCGGCAGCTGAGGGAATTCAGGGTCTCGCAAGCAATCCTGAAAACTTTCTATTCAGGGGCCATAGAAAGTGCATCTCAGTGTGGTATGGAAACGCCTCAAATCAGGACTGCAAAGCTCTTCAGAGATTTGTGTGCTTAGCTGAGCGCATCTCAGGGTCTGCTCTCCCCTCTCTGCAGGACATCTACCTCAAACGCTGCAATAGCGGAGCTGTCAAAATCATCAAGGACTCAAATCCCCCTGTAACTGTCTTTTCATGTTACTGCCATCTGGCAAGCGCTTCCGTAGCATGATGGCAAAAACTGAGAGTCTTAGGAGGAGCTTCTTCCCTCAGGCCATCAGGCTCCTAAACTCAAACTCGGTCAAATAACTTCAATATGACTCAATTTAATAAACAGTAAGATACCCACTATTCTCCATCATTGCTGCTGTGTATATCTCTTGCACATCCCTGCCTATATTATTGTATTATATTATTATTCTGTCATGCCACATCAAAGACTGTCAAAACGCCATTTATTATTTACATTTCCTGAAAAACACTGTATTCGTTCAGTACCAAACCAAATACAGTTACACCCCTTATATACAGTATATATATATATATATACAGTATATCATAGAAGTGAGTACACCCCTCACATTTTTGTAAATATTTGATTATATATCTTCATGTGACAGCACTGAAGAAATGACACTTTGCTACAATGAAAAATGAGTGAGCTTGTATAACAGTGTAAATTTGCTGTCCCCTCAAAATAATATTTTCCAGCACTGCCTTAACCCTCTTGGG
>CM049803.1:9174266-9241833 GCA_027422405.1 Ptychobarbus kaznakovi | reverse complement strand
TGTTCATCTTTACACTTCTTCTTCGTCCTCAGTTGAGGTACTAGAGTCTCCATCACTTGTCAATGTTTGTGACTTCCAGTTTGGTGCATAAGGCCAGTCCTGGTAATGTGCATTTTGGTTACTCCTCAAATTCAATTTCTCATCATATTGGCATCTTAACATTTCCATTTACTTAGCTGTGGCTTTGACAACTAATGACCTCAGTATAGGAAGTACACAGCAAAACAGTAACCCTCCTATTAATTGTAGAGAATCATCGCACAGAATGAAATACAGATGAATTCGAGCTACGTCACTGACTATTGTTTGATTTAAAATCACCTCCCCCCTCCTCATCCAGCGCAAAAAGCGCACTTTTTCTCGTCTGAGAACAAAGAGGAATCTACAAAGGATTTCGAGAAACTCTAATGGCCTTGAATATTAAAACCATCTACTCAAGAAACATATGGATATTAATGTTGTACTCTGCCCTTCATATGCTTGATGTGAATGTGAATTATTTAGGACATGTGGAATGATTTTAAATCTGTGCCTTAACTGTGCAGTATATATACTTTGTGGGCCACATGCAGTGTTTAGTCTCTAAAAAAAACTATCGTCATCCGTAAATAAGTGGTATAGATGACTGTTAAACTTTAGCATCATAATGTATGATTACAGCACGGATAAAGGTCTGTAAGGATATCTTTCATGGGATAAATTAAATATCAGATGACGTAAGCATGGCCACAGAAACCGTGCGGGGCGAGGCTCCGCCCCACACAAACAATTTGATTGGTCCAGCCGCCGGGGGCGTGCTGAAATCCGTCTGTTTAAAAGTGGACACACTACGAAAATCACGCTCTCTTGCTTCGCTCTGATCCTCGCGCCTCAACTTGCTGCTCGCTGACAATCCGGAAGCTGGACGTGGATCTCTCGCCTCACCACCGGCTGGAGAGACCATCCAAGACTTTGTAAAGTTGTAACACCGCAGAACCAGCAACAAACAGCCTCCGCGTTCTAACACAGCTTCCCGGTGACGTCACGCAGCACAAAGGAACCACGTGCTCACCAACAAAACCACGAAGAAACACGAACTAAACCACGTGGCATCCGAGACAAAGGATCGGACATTTCCGTGAAAGCAACACGTTGAACGAATAAGAGATCCGACCTGCTTAATCAACGAAAAGCAAGTATTTCAAACTAAGTTTTTGTCCTAACTGAACCTGTAATTGATCTGAATGCAGAAAAGGGTGACATCTCTTTCATGATCTTATGTGGCTCCAGTTATGAAATAGCAAATAGTGCTATAACCCTTTTCCTAACGTTAACCCTAGAGCTCCGTATGTATGTGTGTGTGTGTTTGTGTGTTTTATTAGTTAGTCCATGTATGTTAGAATAGCAGTTAATAAATAAACCTTGTTTCATTTTATAAAGAATTGTCTCTTGGGATGTGATTTTCAAGTATTTTAACCTTATATTGCCATAAAAGATAACGTTACCTCGCTCAAAGTGAGAGATTATTAATCTCGTTTTATTGTTATCGTGGCCACGAGGCAAGATAAATGGAATTGATAAAGATATACTGATGTTAATGGTCGCTGGACGAGTCATTAAAACAGTATAAATCATAAGTTAAAGACTAATATCACTTTATTCAAAGCAATATTGAATCTTTAATAAATAATTCCCTGGAGCTGAAATAATAGCTTCGTTTAATTATGCTACATAATACTGCAAATCCTAAAAACATTCCTAATTTAGCTAACCATAATCCCCATGCTCCTAACGTTAGATCAAACCTATCCCACATTTCACTATCTGTTGCAGCGTTGGTTTTGAGTTCAATCCTTAGGTTTTTCAATTTGGTCATTACTTCAGTGAATACTCCTTCTGGAGCAGTATTATTTGGTATAAATGTACAGCATTGATCCCCAAACATACAATATATAAAATTGTTCTTGCTTCAAAGAAACTATGCCGTTTTCTCATTTCTCTTTTTCTGCTGTGTAATTTACCCATTTATACCAATTATTGTCTTCTGCTTTTTTCCATAATATATCTGAATTGCCCATTTTCATATAAGTAATATTATGATTGTCATCTACAATGTGTCTGTGTTGTCTAGATATTTTTTCCTCCTTATTTAGTTCTCGTTCTTTTTGGATTAAGTCAAAACCACTGCCAGATTCAGATGAGGGTTGAAAAGTCAATTCTAGGGCAGTCGTTGCTCTAATGGATAGAGCATCGGACTTGTAACCCGAGGTTGTGGGTTCGAATCTCGGCTCCGGCAGGAATTGACCATGACTGAGGTAAGCCCCTTGAGCAAGGCACCAAACCTCCAAACTCCTCCCCGGGCGCCACTGTGTCGGCTGCCCACTGCTCCAAGTGTGTGTGCACTTGGACGGGTTAAAAGCAGAGAACACATTTCACTACTCTGTATAATTGTGTATGTGACAAATAAAGCTCATCAGAGCTTAATCATAATAATAATTATTATAGTCTGAGTGCTGTTGGTTATAGCTTGGGTTTGCCAAATTAGATGCATTAGGCTTGTGATGATCATCAGATATGTTGTCAGACTTCTTCTTTTTCCTCTCCTGTTTGTCTGACAGGAGAATTTGATCTCCTTGTACGTTTGTTTTCGAGCTTTCATCATTTTTTACTTCGTCTTGTGTCACTGGTCTTTCCTCGTCACTTTCTCCTGAATTATTTGCTTGTCTGTTTCCTTCTGTTTCCGTCCGTACTTTGGGAACTCTAGTACAGTGGTTTAGATGATACCAAGTTGTACTTCCCTCCACCTGGACTGCTGTTGGAGTAGCTCTCACCACTTTGTAGGGTCCCTCTCTCCTGGGCTCATTCCATTTCCTCTGAAATAGCCTCAGATATACTTGGTCTCCTGGAACAATCAGACATTCCGACTCGGTTTCCTCACAGGGCTCTTTTATTATTTCCTGTAAATAGATAGCTTTATGTATGGCAGTCAGTTTCCTCATACAAGATCGAAGTTCCATTTGTAATTGCTCTGGAGGAGGTCCCTTGTAGACCTCTACAATATGGTACAGGCATGGGTCGACCCGTAAGCATTTCATGCGGTGTTAAATGTGTGTTTCTGTTAGTTTGCATGCGATAGCTCATTAGTGCAAGAGGTAACGCGTCAATCCAGTTAAGTTTAGTACTTTCACATATTTTGTTTAGTTTGGCCTTGAGGGTTCCATTTATTTCTCGACAAACAACTACAACCTTCCGATTTTGGTATATGGCCTATTAGTGTCGTTATTCCTTTCCTCACATTATTTTTGGTACAAACTTCACATGTGGCCAGATATTCATCTACCATTGCATGTAAATAAGCAAACCAATATCCTTGCTGTTTAATTTTCCTTATCACTTCCCACCTTGCGCAATGGTCAAAACCATGTCCATCTGAAATGAGAATATTTAAAAGTGAAGTTGGTGCAACAATTTTTCCTTCATGTGTATGCCAAATATCTTGCGTGTCTTTTTTGGATCCCCTTTGGTGCCACATTGAGTGTTGAGGTTTTATAAGTACTATATATGCTAATACTGCTACCTGATATTCTGAGGCGTTTTTAGCTTTTAAATCTGCTGCATTGTTCCCTTTAATGACAAAATAATTTCCTTTTTTATGAGCCTGACATTTGATTATTGCTAGTCTTTTTGGTATTATCATAGCAGGGGCGTAGATTACGCGGGGGACGCGGGGGACGTGTCCCCCCCACTTTTCATAAACAGTAAGTTCGCCCCCCGCACTTTTTCATTTTACAGTTGTGTTCTTGATATGTTGAGGTTTTAATGGAGCAATGTATATAAATGCAGAATGATTTAAAATTCAAAGAGACAAGATAGTCTATAAATGACTTTTAAGTTTCCATGGCAATCAGTCACTCAGTTTGTCACGTCACGACACGCCCTAGCTCGCACCCGCGGTCCCGCGCTGTATTCAACATTCATAGAGGTCGCGATGAGTTCAAAGCGGCAAAAAAACTCTTCACTCCTTCTTTACAAAAAAGTCAAGCAGCGTAAGTTGGCATGTGGTATCCGAATAGTGTTGCACAATGCTGAGTGACTCTGCCTTTTGCTCTTGTTTAATAATTAGCAACTGTTGATGTTAATTATATGGAGAAAAAAAAGCTGCCTGGACAAACATGCACTTATTTTCTCTTTTGTAACGTCTTTTATTTTAACACTTATGTATGTTATCAGAACCCTTCAAATAAGAATACAGATAATGTTGAACTGAGATTTTACAGCGTTGTGACATGTTTAATTCTACATAATGTATTTCAATCAAGTATGCATGCATTGACGATCTGATATAGGAACGATCTTAATTTAGGGGTGCTCTTTCATTATTGCACTAATTTTACGTTTTTATGTGTTGTCAAGAATGAATAAGAAACAGACAGCCTAGTTTGTCAGGGCAGAATCAGGATGACCCCCAAGAAAAATAAACTTCACAGGTGAGAACAGATAGAGTGGCTTTTAACACCTGGCTGTTTTTACATTGTATAAAATCTATTAATACACAAGTGTTTGTAGGATTATATGGACCAATCATAAAACAAACATAATTAGTAAAATATAGAAAAGCAAATAATATTAGTATGATAACAAACTTGGTATGGTATTCTTCATGACCATATTTTGCATCTCATAATCCTACCTAATACCTAACCTTAACAACTACCTTACAAGCTATTAATAAGCAGTAAATTAAGAGTTTATTGAGGCAAAAGTCATAGTGAATATGTATTCCCCATACTAAAGTGTTAAACAATTATGTAGGATACAAATTATTGGTTATTGTCCAGCAGTGTACTTAATGTGTTATTTTCTTCTGTATGTCACTATTTGATGTATGCACATGTTTCAAACACTACTTTATTTGCAATAGACAGAGGCAGAAGTGAATTCAGAGTTGAGAGTGAATGAGGCAGAACGTTTCAATGAGTTTTCAGAAGTAAGGACATATTATTTACAGCATTGTCTATGATAAGATATGTCTTATAACTTTTAACATAGACTAACCAGACTAATTTGTACTTTTTAATACTTCATTTTTAAGTAGCTTTATATATTGAGATATATGTTAGCTTTAATACTGTGTCAAAAAGCTACTACTTTGAAACAAACCAGCCAGAAAGCTTAAAGGAAATGTCACTAAATGTTTATTTCATCTCGTTGTTTAATTGATATAGGGTCTACATACCTTGACACGTTTGTCAGTTGAGCTCAATACATAGTTTCTTTGCAATAGTTTTTTTTAATTACTTTATTTATTTAATTCCTGAAACATGGACTGTATAATAGAACAGAACAGAATAAAGTAGTTTGTGAATGTGCAAGTATCCATTACTGTGTGGCATGTACTGTACATACAACATACACAAAATACAATTTGAAATATGTAAACAATAGTACCCTCATAAGGACATCTTTGTAACTTATACTCAAAAAGGTGCACATTAGTACCTTTGAGTACCAATATGTACCTTAACGTACAACTATGAAACTTTATGGGGTAAATAAGGTACAAAGATGTCCTTTAAGGGTACTGTCCTAGTGACAAGCTGTTGTATTTCTTTCTATTAATCATATATAATAATATAATCATAAAGCATATTAAGCAAAAGGGTATGATTAAAAATAAAACCTGTCAATTAGAAAAGGGTTAACTGAAAAAAAAACAGGTATAACACTAGACATTCCATCCCCCCCACTTTTGAAATGATGGCTACGCCCCTGCATCATAGCATAAATGAATTGACATATTTGTTCAGAATGTTGTATGGGAGTCCTGTCACTCTTTTTGAAACCTCTTTGGTTCCATACTGCTCCAAATAAATGACATAAACCATGAGCATATGCTAAATATCTTTTGCTTCCAATTTTTTTCTACATATAATGACACATGTGGCACAGAATCTATCACATTAAACCATTTTTTCACAAATTCACATTCAGGTATACTTAATGCTGCTCCCTGTTTATCTATTATTCCTGTGTGGCTCAGTGGTAGAGCATTGCGTTAGCAGCACAAAAGGGTTGTGGGTTCGATTCCCAGGGAACACACATACTGATTCAAAATGTATAACCTGAATGCAATTGTAAGTCGCTTTGGATAAAAACATCTGCTAAATGTAAATATTATAATGTGCTGTGAAATTATTTCAATTTTTTGTCCTTCAGTTTCTTCCTGCCGTTTCTTTTCCATATGTCATCTCTTTCGAGATCATATATCATTGTACAATGTAATTCTGATCTTTGTAACTGTGCTTCTGGAATCTGTGTCAGTAAACTTTCCCCATTTATTAATTGTCTGTCTCACATCTGATTCTATCTGTCTTATCCAATAAACATTTGCTTTTGGCTCCAAAACCATAATTTGAGTTTCTATTCTTATTGTGTCTATATACACTCCATCTGGAGAACACCAAATTTGTAGCCCCAATTTACATAATGCATCTCTTCCTAACAAATTAACAGGAGTCTGATTTGACACAAGAATGGGCATTTTTACATTTGTATTTTTCGTTTGTAGACACACTGGAGCTGTCGCATAGCTGCATTTGTCCCGAGAATCCTATTGTCTTTGCGAATTTTCCAGACAAGGGGAGATGCGAGGCATAATTTGAATTTACACAAGTATAAACAGCTCCTGTGTCTACCATCATAGGTGTGGTCATTCCCTCTATTTCAATTTGCAGTATAGGTTCTTGATCAGCTTTAGTTGTTAAAATTGGAAGCTGACTCTCCCATTTAGGATTCTTTGGGCACCCCTAATATCCTTGATTTGGACCTCCCCTAGGGTTTACTGGGCCCTGTAATGGACCCTTTGTGGGCTGCTGCCAACTTTCCCCCCTTCCCCCCTGAGGTGGCTGTTGCCATGGATTCGTGGGACAGTTGCGAGTGGGCTTGGCTGAATAGCTGTTGGAGGAGCATTTACTGGAAACATCAATATCATTTTTTCTGATTCTTCTTTCTTTATTGGAGCTTGAATCATTTTCTTGTTACTTTTTGTCAGCTCTTCGAGATGTAATTGAGTTCATTTCTCTGTATCTCTTTCTCTTGGCTATTGAGTTTCTGTTCATTATATCTGTGTTGCTCCACTGCATGAGACACATGGTCACATAACTCTTTGTGTGTTTTAGAGTTTAAGCCTACCACGTCCTCCAGCCTGCTCTTTACAGCTTGAGGCATGTCATCAATCACAGCATTTCTAAACAATGCTTGTCTCTTTCTGGATTCCCTTCAATTTCTTCTTTCCATCTTGTCAGCTGTCTCTGGACATACATTGTTGAATTTTTTTCCCTCCCTTTAATGATTTAGGGTTTAGTCTGATCGGGTACTACATGCAGTGCCTGCCACACTGCTGGACGGAATGCATCAAACACAGTTCCATCCATATAGTGAGAGTCCACAGCTCTTTCCACATTGGATGCTTAAAGAATTTCCTTCATCTTTGCCCCTCCAAAAGTCTTTGCCAAAAGTGCTTTAATGTCCCCCACAGCTAAAATTTTGCCCATAGTTTCTTCTTCAAACATCTTAATCCACTTTCCAGCCC
The DNA here is from genome assembly GCA_027422405.1 of Ptychobarbus kaznakovi. NCBI lineage: Eukaryota > Metazoa > Chordata > Actinopteri > Cypriniformes > Cyprinidae > Ptychobarbus > Ptychobarbus kaznakovi. The sequence goes on along the minus strand of CM049803.1, from coordinate 9,234,263 downwards.
CCTCGTGGATGTCTGGGAGGCGAGTGACAAGCCCCTCAAGGTCCTGTGAGGCACATGGAACATACTGTCCCTGTGTACCCTTAATTAAAATTGGGAGTTGTGCAGCCAGTGCTCTAAGTCTTCCTTTTTCTCTTCCTTGTTCCCATGTTCCTTCATCAAATTATGACTCCTCCCCTTCACTCACTTCCTCTCTGCTTTCTAATAGTTTACTTCTATCTCTTACCATTCTACTTGCATCTTCGATAAACTTTACTGTTTTACTTAAATTTTTCTTCCTATTTTTGCTTCCATAGCCTCTGCTTGTGCTTCAATGTCCTTATCTCCTCTCCTCATTTGCTCTAACGTTTCCTCATTTCCTGTTTTTCCTTCATAGTTTGCTTTCATCATTTCCAATGCTATGCGTGCCTGTTTATAACAATCTAAAGGTAAATACCCTTCACTCTTTTTATTTTGTTGCCTCTTTGGTCTTATATCTGGTTCTTTTTGTTTTTTGTCCAACTCTATTCGTCCTTCCATTTGTATTTCTCCAGAAACTTCTACGGTACCCTTAAGTATTGGGAACTGTCCTTCTGGGGGCAGATATGGGGATAGTTTAGAAAACAATTTTTTTTCTTTGTCTCTTTGTCTGCCTCTTTTAGTATTTTTATTGCCTGTTTTATACTTTTTAATGAGTTTTCTCCTTCCTTTTTGAATAAGGCTAGCACTTCTTTCTCTTTTTCCCTTTTTGCTTCACTCTTTTTACTGTTGCCTTTAGTTTTATAATTTTTTTTATCAGAGTTTCCATTTCCTCACACAGTGCTACATCAAATGTCCCTTCCTTTGGCCATTTTGTCATCATTTATTTTAGTTCTCTGCTGCCATTTGTTTGAGATCTTGTCTATTAGGCCTTTACACAATGGATATTTCAATCCTAATATTTCTACCGGAGTGGCTGCCATTATTTTCCTATAATAAGACAATCCTATATTTAAAGCTTTATATATATTTTTAAACCAACATTTAATTACTATTTTGTTTAGTTTTTTCCAACTAATAAATTCTCACCTACTTAATTTAATTATTTTAATCAATTTATAATATTTTCTTCTTTAACCCTTTATTCAAATTTAATAATTAGCATATTATGACATCATCGGGGGGCGGTCCTCTTGAATTTCATAATATTCAGGAAATAGTAGATATTGAATTGATGTTTGAACTTATTTGCATGTTTTTTGTATTTTTTATCATCATTACAAGTGATCAGAAAAGAGGAAACAAACAATAAAACAGGAGAAATTACAAAATTATTACTATACTATATAGTAGTAAAACGCATGTGACCAGTAGCCTACTTTTTGATCAGTTCATCTGTAATATTCAGGAAATAATATATATTGAATGGTTGTTTGAACTTATTTGCATGTTTTTTTTTTTTTTTTATCATCATTACAAATGATCAGGAAAAGAGAAAATAATAGTAAAACAGGAGAAAGTAGTAAATTATCACTATAATACTGTGCCATAGTAAAATACTTGTGCCTATTTTTTGATCATTTGACCATCTATTAGCCCAATCAGGTGTCTAGGTGACCGTTTATAGTTCTTGAGAGTATGGTACCTCTTATTGCATGGCACAGCGCACAGACCTAACGTTACCCACACTGACTGCACCTGTACTGTCTGCCGGCGGCACTTTGAGCACACGATCAGAAAAAAAGACACAATCTGGGGCGATCATCAGCAACGCAGAGCCTCTCCTATGGACACTAAGACCACGTCCAATCCTGCGCAACCCAACCATTGCGCAGCAGAGATGTACCGAGAGAAGTGCGATCATTAGACGGCTGATCGTCATTTCCAAACCTCAAATATTCCCCTTCAGAGTCAGAATCGGCGAATAACATTTGCTACACATCCTCACAGTACAACTTTTTATTAGTCATTCTCTCACAAATCTCACAATTTACTCACACGCTATGAACTGAACTTCTTCCGCATCAATGATACAATAGCTCACTTGCTCTGCTGTGTCCTCGAACACTTTTGGTCTAGAATCGAAGTACTACATGTCTGTCTTCTAGTGGTAGGGAATACAAGTGCGATATTACACCATATTAGAAACTACAGTCTATTTCATGAAGTCTGACGTTTTGTCGCAATTTTGCGACTTTGGCGCTTAGAGGGTTAACTTGTACATTTAAACCTAGTAATTATTATACCACATGCATGTGTTATTCCAAATTATGGTAATAATGTGAATTTATATTCTATTTTATTTTATGAACACTCATTATGCAAAAAATACAAAAAATAAGTATCATATTTATTTTCCGTCATTTCTATCGTTAAAAGTTATTTTGTCAGCAATATTTTATTAATACAAATTATTTAACTTAATGCATTTACTTAAATTATACTCTACTATTTGTCCTGCATTAGTCTCCTATTTCACCTAATTAGTCTCCTATTTCTCCTACTTCTCTCCCCAAGTAGTACAATATATGCAGTATAATGTGTACAAAAAATTCACAATGCCAAATAGCTTGATCCAGTCTTTATTGAAACATTTCCTGAAACACATTCTCTTCATCTAGTCCCTTCTTAGGGCTCATACACTCATCCTTTGTCCCTTTATTTATAGGGCTAATTTACACATGCATCCCTCTCAGGTGCAGCAAAACCTACGTCCGCCTCTGCCAGGCCCCACTAAAGGGACGATCCAGGAGGTTTTGCCCACCTGATACGGAATTAATTTATTTTCTCATACAAACACAGTCATTCACACAGACACTGACACAGACATTAAAACAGACTACACTACACTCACTTCCTGAGTGACCTGTCAGTTCTCCTGTTTTTTAACTGATACACTTCCTCAAAACAGTAAAAAGCACCCTGCAGGAATTTTTGCCTACCCGTGCAGACCTCTGTAACCTTATTTATTTTTATTTTTTAAATAAACAGAGCGGTAGCCGCAGAATTTTGAACATATTCTTGCCTACATGTGCAGACCTCTGTAACCTTATTTTATTTTATTTTAAATTTAATTAACAGAGCGGTAGCCGCAGGACTTTGAACGTATTCTTGCCTACCCGTGCAGACCTCTGTAACATTTTTTTTTTTTAAATAAACAGAGCGGTAGCCGCAAGACTTTGAACGTATTCTTATCCTTTATCTGCTTGACATTTATTGGTAACCTTCAAGGCCCACTTAACAATAAACACAGACCATTGCATGCAATTAGTTATTCTGGAATCAAAACCCCATTTTTTTCTTTTTCTTTTTGTTCTTTAAATTTGGAAGAGCAATTTTAAGTGTCCTTACCACTAAGGGCAGACCAGAAAACAGCACAAATTAATTATATAAGCAAAAACTGCTTACCTATTTCTTTAGTGGCCACCATTTGTGCTGCTCATCAAAGTCCATCCAAAGTGGTCGTTCACCCTGCTGCTCCTTTCCAATCCTGTTCGTGACGTCAATTGTGGTGGTTTCCGCCTTTTCTATGAAGAATTACTCTTAAAGTCTTGGGGTTTTGGTGCCAGAATATAGACTTTATCATCATTGGACAATAAGGCAGAGAAAACTCTGCAGAGAAATCTCCAGAATTATATTCTTTATTCTATTATATACAGTTCTTTCTCTAGGTGTCTTCAATACATTGTATACATGTTTGTTATGGGATCACGATGCAGTCAGGAGGCAGTCAGGAGACCTTAATTTTATGTTCCGTGAAAACAAGGGTCCCATTATATACTTTGCCTAAAGGAAAAAACATGACAAGCAGCTTCCCCTTATGTCTGCACTTCTCATTCAGATTTCTATACACACAGGCAAACACATGATTATAATAGTGGGATGAGTAGATACATTAATGGCATTATTCACATTGATTATATTCAAATAATTTATATTTTGTTTAGAAAACTCTTCCTCACGATCTCAAAACTCTGGCCATTTGATAATACCTAGAATATCAAAATCAACTGCAGGCGGCAGATCTTTTTTCTATTTAGCGACCAAACTCTGGAACAATCTACCTAACACTGTTCGGGAGGCAGACACACTATGTCAGTTTAAATCTAGATTAAAGACCCATCTCTTTAACCTGGCGTACACTTAACACACGAATACGCTTCTAATGTTCAAATCCGTTAAAGGATTGTTAGGCTGCATTAATTAGGTCAACCGGAACCGGGAACACTTCCCATAAAATACGATGTAATTGTTACATCGTAAGAAGATTGACATCTACGCTAATATTAGTCTTTTTCCTTCTTATCACGGTAGCCACCCGATCCGGTCCTTATCCAGCCCAGATGATCACTGCAGTCAATAGATCCAGTCCGTATCCAGATCAGATGGTGGATCATCACCTAGAGAGGACCTCTACAGCTCTGAGTGTCAGCGGAGACCAGGGCACCTAGATGAGCCCCAGAGACAGATCTCAAGTGAGGACCTCGTCACCTAGACAGCCATTGGGAAAAGACCACTGGAAACAGTGGAGTCCGTACAATCTGACTTTGCTGCAGTTGGAACAAACTACTGGTTCGTCTGGTCAGAGGGGAACTGGCCCCCCGACTGAGCCTAGTTTCTCCCAAGATTTTTTTCTCTGTTCTGTCACCGATGGAGTTTTGGTTCCTTGCCGTTGTCGCCTCTGGCTTTCTTATTTGGGGACACTTAATTTCCAGCGATATCACCGACTTGATTGCACAGATGCTATTTAAACTGAACTGATCTGGACGATGACATCACTAAATTCAATAATGAAATGCCTTTAACTCAAAAATGTTCCTATTTTGATATTGTGCATTTGCTTTGACACAATTTGTATTGTAAAAAGCGATATATAAATAAAGGTGACTTGACTTGTCTTATCAGAATGTTCTCGGAGCTTTATCTTCGGGATAAATCCTGGATAAAGGTGCGATAGTACCCCAAAAAACCCAGTAAAGATCGGACCTCCCCGACGTTCTTTGGTTTCCTCTCCTTTAACTTGAACACCGCTTCCAGATCCGTAGGATCCACTTGGACACCTTCGCTGGTAACCAATCTTTCCAAATATCGCACTCTGCACTTGAAGAGCTCACACTTGGTCGGTCGCAGTTTCACACCGCACTCCCGAAGACGACACAGCACTCATCGTGGTCCTGGAATCTCTTAGAGAAACATAGCACATCATCCAGGTAAGGGGAACAGCACTCATCCCTCAGACCGGCTAGTACGCTCTCCATGCAATGCTGAAATGCCGCTGGCGCGTTGTTAAGGCCAAAGGGGAGACGTACCCACTCGTAGAACCCCCAAGGTGTGTTGAAATGTGTCGGTAACCTTCTTCGACAAAACCCTGATGGTAAGCACTACCTTGGTCAAGTGTGGAGAACCAGGAGTGGCCCCCCAAATTATTCAACAAATCTTGGATACGTGGCAGTGGGTGACGGTCAGGGATGGTTTTGCTGTTTAACCCCCGGAAGTCGACACAGAGGCGTAAGCTCATGTCCTTCTTCCTCACACATGACTGGAAATGAATAAGCTGACGTCAATTTTCGAATCAAACCACCTTCAAGTAAGTTCTGGACATCATTTTTGACCTCCCGAAACAAGGGTTTGGAATGGCATTATATGACTTTTGTACTGGGGTGTCATCCCTGAGGTTGATTCTCAGTTGTAAAACAGGAATATACAGAATATCTGCATCTTCTTTGGCAAAAGCAGTAGACTGTTCATATAGCAGTTCCCTGACGATTCACTGTTCCTCCTCTGCTAGATGTGATACATCTTATGCCACTTATCTTTGGTCTCGGGCAACTACTGTCTATCTAGCTCTTTGTTTCGATAAATGGGAGAGTCTGTGTTTAACTGAGCAGCAAAGGTCTGGACAGACTCACATGGCATGTGCTTGGGGTCAAGAAGCTTCACATCAGTGATCTCTCTAGGTACAAAACTGTCTTTGGCCAAGTAAATGGTGTCGGAGTTTCTGAATGGAAATTTTATGCATTTTGCTGACCCCCAGGGAACGTCTACCAGGGACGGAAACAGGTCTAAACCAACCGGACAGGTGCTCTCAGTGAGAGGCTGAAATAGCGTGGTGCAGTTCCCTGGTACCCCATTAACTCGACACCGGACCTCATAGACTTTGCCTGCGGGGATGGAAACGCCTCTTTTACTGATGCGTACAACATGTGGTGTTGGCTCATCCGTGGTTGTTATCTGAAGGAGAGAGACCAACGCCTCAACGGTGTTCTCTGGGATACTTAAAGAATCTGCTAGGATAGCGGTCACATCTACTGTGTCGCCATGTTCTTTGATGATTTCCGCTAAGACGTTACTACCTAGCAACAGACAGTGGCAGCTTTGAGCTAAAAGGGGTACTCTGATTTTCACAGACCCATGGTGCTTGCTAGGAATCTGTAGGTCAACCTCTGCCCAACCTCTGCTCACGTGCAACGAAACGCAAGCATCGGAGACTTCCGTGAAAACCCGAAGGGCACCACGTGGGACGAAACAAAAGATCTTCGGGAAACTTTACATGAACGCAAGTAACCAAATTAAGTTTCTATCCTAACTGAACTGGTAATTGATCTGAATGCAGAAAAGGGCAGCGTCTCTTTCGTGATCTTATGTGGTTTCAGTTATGAAATAGCAAAGAGTGCTACCTTAAACCTTCTTCTAACGTTAACTGTACAGCTCTGAATGTGTGTGTGTGTGTGTGTATGTTATGTGTTTGTTTATGTGTTTTTAGTAGGTTAGATCATGTACCGTAGAATAGCAGTTAGTAAATAAACCTTGTTTCATTTATAAAGAACCGTGTCTTGGGATGTGATTTCCTAGTCAAACTTACTGCCAAAAAGATTGTGTTACCTCGCTCAAATGGTATAAAACCCTTTATTTTGTGTATCGTTGGCCACGAGAGCAAAATAAACTAAATTGTATAAAGATATACTGATGTTAATGATCGCTGGACGAATCGTTAATACAGTATAAATCATAAGTCAAAGAATAATATTACTTTAATCAAGCAATATTTTATCTGTAAGCTAATGATTCCTCGGAGCTGAAATGATAGCTTCATAGATTTGTTACACCATGTTTGTCAGCTATGATACCAGATATTGAGTAAATGTTGAGTAGTGCTACCTAACAGTATGTATGTATGTATGTATGTATATATATATATATATATATTTTTTTTTTTTTGTGCTGTCAATTGTTGAAAAACAACGAATTAACCGCACATTTTTCTAAAATTGATCGCGATTAATCCTACCTAACATTTTTTTATATACTTTTATATTGCAATAATTTCACATTCAATCTTCAAATGTACAATGTACAAACAACATAAAGACAGTATATTTTTTATATTTCTTTAATGGCATCTATATTTATGATTGAAGGCCATTATCACTGATATCAAAAATTATATATGTATATAAAATATTTTTTTCCCCTTAATGTTTAACAATTGACTGTAGACATTCAACATTACAATATAATTTAGGGCTATCAATTTGAACATTTATTAGACTTAACTTCTAATTTAAGTGAACAATATTCACATTAACCCATTATAAATGACATGTTTAACTCCCTGTGCCCTTCAGCAGAAATATACAGAAAATTAATAGTAGATGAACCCCTAAAGCTTTAAAAGTTATTGATTTCCTCTTTTTTTTCTTTTTTCTTGGATTAATAGACATCACAGCAGCTGGTTATTAGCTTATTTGCCTGCTATTGCTTTAAAAGCTGCTTGCTGCGTGACGTGGATCTGACACACTTCTTACTTTCTCACAAATCTCTTTGCCTTTTCTGACTCATTTCAGGTCTTAAAGTCTCTACTAATGAGCGGACAAGTTGAATCGAGTGTTTTAGACAGTGCTGGGGTGCCTCAGGACAGTTTTTAAAACCATTTTAGAGACAGGTTCTTAAATGTGATGCATATATAATATATTGTATGCATGCACACAGTTTTAAGGCAGCTTTAATCACCTTTTAGAAACTTCATGCCTTAATTGAAAGCATGACTAGGACATTGTATGCACGTAGTTTCTTTCACTGTTTGACATGAAATGATACAGGCTGCAGCGCGCGCCAGCACATTTGAGCGTGTATTTGAAGAGCATGTTTTACTCGCGCCTGGCGCGGAGGTGCCGCTAGAGCACACATCTGATACGGCTACCATTTTATGTGGTAATAAAGACATTCTGCATCTACAGCAGTTGTGAATATGGTGGCCAACATTAACCCTGCATTAATTGCATTTAATATTTTGAACGAGTTAATATGAAAAAAAATGTTTTACATGTTAACATGCTCATTTTGACACCAATAATATATACTGTATATATACACTCACTGGTCACTTTTTTGGTACACCTTGCTCGTACCGGGTTGGACCCCCCTTTACCTTAATTCTTCATGGCATAGATTCAACAAGTTGTTGGAAACATTCCTCAGAGATTTTGGTCCATATTGACATGATAGCATCATGCAGTTGCTGCAGATTTGTTGGTTGTACATCCATGATGCGAATATCCCATTCCACCACAAAGTTGCTCTAATGGATTGATATTTGGTGACTGTGGAGGCCATTTGAGTAAAGTGAATTCATTGCCATGTTCAAGGTACCAGTCTGGTTCTAAATCCCAGTAGATCAGCAGTTTTTGAAATACTCAGACCAGCCCATCTGGCACCAACAAACATTCCAAGTTCAAAGTCACCTAAATCTCCTTTCTTACCCATTCTGATGCTCGGTTTGAACTTCAGTAAGTCGTCTTCTCCACATCTAGACAAATGCATTGAGCTGCTGCCATGTGATTGGCTTATTAGCAATTTGTGTTACTAAGCAATTGAACAGGTGTACCTAATAAAGTGGCCGGTGAGCGTATATATATATTTATAATTATACAACCGACGGGGTTGGCCACGGCCTCTGGGTCATGGGTGGTTTACGGTGAAACTCGGCCAGGAGAGAGGGATCCAACACATCATCCCGGTCCACCCAGGATATTTCCTCCAGCCCGTATCCCTCCCAGTCAATCAGATATTCCAGTCAACCACCCCGTCGCCGAGAGTACAAGATATCCTGCACCCTGTAGACTAGGGGCTCTTCGATGATTTCGGGGGGAGGAGGAAATGTGGACTTGTCGGATTATGTGACAGAACTTGAGGCTTGAGGCTTGAGGACTGAGACATGGAATGATGAATGGATACGATACCGTGCTGGGAGTTGGAGATGAAAGGTGACCCCATTTATCTGTCTCTTGATGGTAAATGGACCGATATAGCGGGGACTCAGCTTCAGGCAGGGCAGGTGGAGACGCAGATCCCGGGTGGAGAGCCAGACCTTATCTCTAAGACGATAGATGGGGTGGAAGACCGGTGGGCATGTGCATAGGTCCTGTGTTTCCGCACTGAGCTGAGTCCCAAACTCTCTCACTCACTCAGAACCAGTGGTCGACAGCTGTAACGTCGGAGAGCTCCTCTGTCCAGCGAAACAGAGAGGGTTGGTAGCCGAGTATGCACTGGAAAGGGGTGAGGCCTGTGGTGGTTTGCTTGAGTGAAATTTGTGCATATTCGGCCCACGGGAGGAAGTGGTTCCAGCTGTGCTGGTTGTCATGACAGTAGACCCGGAGAGATCTCTCAATCTCCTGAATCTTCTGCTCAGTCTGGCCGTTAGTCTGGGGGTGATACCCTGAGGAGAGGCTGACTGTGACATCGAGGAGTTTGAAGAAAGCTTTCCAGACACGGGAGACAAACTTTGGCCCACGGTCGGAAATGACAAGGTATGCCGAAGGTGCAAAAGATATTATGAAGAGGGCCTCTGCTGTTTCGAGGGCTGTGAGTAAACCTACATAGGTTTTGCCCCCTGGGCCTCCCAGCGGAGCAGGTTCGGTGATGGAGGTGATGTGGATCTTTTCATCCAGGGCCCACCGGATGGGGCTCACAAGGAAGGCTAGGCTAGGTGAGGAGGGTTCGTCGGGGGCCTGAATACGCGAGAGGGAATCCGCTTTGACATTCTTTTCTCTGGGTCGATACGTGATGGAAAACTGGAGCCTGGTGAAGAAGAGGGCCCAGCGAGCCTGTCGGGGGTTAAACCACTTGGCACTTCGGAAATATTCCAGGTTTTTGTGGTCAGAGATGACTGTAAATGGGTGTTGAGCTCTCTCCAGACAGTGCCTCCATTCCTCCAGCACCAGTTTCATGGCGAGCAGCTCCCGATTTCCAATATCGTAGTTCTGCTCCGCTGGGGAAAGCTTACTGGAGAAGTTAGCACAAGGCTGGATATAGGGGAAGCTCTCCGTGGTATTAAGACAGCACTGCTCCCACGCCGATGGTGGAGGCATCCACTTCCACTATGAAAGGGAGTTGGAGTTTTGGATGTGAGAGGATGGGAGCAGTGCAGAAGGCCTCCTGGAGCTTCTTGTAGACGGCTCAAGCTTCTGAGTTCCAGGACAGAGACTTGGGTTTCTGAGGGAGCATGGAAGTGAAGGGGGCTCAGAGGAGACTGAAGTTCTGAATGAACCTCCGGAATAAATTTGCAAAACAGAGGAATCGTTGAAGTTCCTTTACTGACTGAGGCTGGGGCCAGTCCCGGATGGCTTGGACCTTCCCCTGGTCCATCTGGATCCCATCCGCACTGAGGATGTAGCCGAGGAACTGGACCGTGGGGAGGTGGAACTCACACTTATCGAGCTTCAGGTAGAGGTGGTGTTTCCTGAGTTGGCATAGGACATGCATCACGTGATGGCAATTTTCGGCCAAGTTCCAGGAGTAGATCAGGATATTGTCTATGTACACGATGACAAACTGGTGGAGGAACTCCCGGGAACACCTCGTTCATAAACCCCTGGAAGACGGACAGGGAGTTGGAAAGGCCATACAGCATGACTCGATAATCATAGTAGCCTGAGGGTGTTATGAACGCCGTCTTCCACTCGTCGCCTTCCCGTATACGAACAAGATTATAGGCACTCTGCAGGTCCAGCTTCGAGAAGATGCAGGCCCCACAGAGTTCCTCGAGGGCAGCCGGGACCAGGGGAAGAGGATAAGGGAGCTTGACAGTGTGATCATTGAGGGTCTGGTAGTCAATGCATGGCTGCAAGCCTCCGTCCTTCTTGCCCACGAAGAAGAAGCTCGAGGCTGCTGGAGAGGTGGATGGATGAATTAACTGTTGTTGGAGAGCCTCCTTGATGTAATCATCCATCACCTTGCGCTCCGGGATGGACAGAGGATATACTCGACCCTTGGGGAGTGTAGCTCCAGGCAACAGGTCAATGGCATAATCAAATGGCCGGTGCGGTGGTAACTTTGTGGCTACCTGTTTGCTGAACACATCCTGGAGCCAGATGGGATCGTCGGAACCTCACACGGTTCTGGGATCTCCACTAGGATGGAATGAACTTGGAGCTTCGGGTTACAAACCAGGGGTACATGGACGCTGGAGAGACAGCTTTGGATGCAGGTTTTACTCCATCGGAGGATCTCGCTGATATCTCATCTGACTTTGGGGGAATGTTGAGATAGCCAAGGGCGTCCCAAGATGATATCGATGGTGGGTCCCTCCAGGACCAGAAAGGAAATCCTTTCCCGATGAAAACAGCCTACTTGTAGAGTGAGGGGCACACCTGAATGAAGTGCCCCGGAACTCCACAGTACAGGCATAGCCCGTGGCGAGACGTCGAGCACGGTCAGTGAGTGAGAGACGATTAGTATCCACTTGCATAGGTCCTGGTACTGGCTGACAGGCCGTGAGATGTTGGGAGATCTTAACGGCCTACTGCATAAAGCTCTCCAGACTGACATTGTCATCATAGATCGCCATCTGGGCTCTGATCTGTGGATCCAAGTCGAGACGGTAAGCAGTGAGTAGCGCCACCTCGTTCCATCCACATGAGGCCGCCACAGTACAGAACTGCAGAGTATAATCACTGGCCAAAGAATCTCCCTGACGGAGGCGGATGAGTTGGTCGGCAATGGAGAGCGAGCTGGTGGATAGGCCGAGAACCTACTTGAAATGGGAAGAGAAAGCATCAAAAGAGTTAACTATAGTGGTCTGCGAATTCCAGATGGCTCGTGTCCAGAGAAATGACTGTCCGGTTAGCAGGGAGATCAGGAAGGCCACTTTAGCCCGTTCAGCATTCATAGTGCCTTCCAAAACATGCAAGCTGTCCATACCGTATCCACATATGCACCCACATACAATCAGGGATGCTGGCTTTGGAAACTGAACACTGATAACATGATGGAAGGTCTCCCTCCTTTTTAGCATGGACACGGCGTCCGTGATTTCCAACAAGAATGTCAAATTTGGACTCGTCTGACCATAGAACACTTTTCCACCTTGAAACAGTCCATTTTAAATGTGCCTTGGCCCACAGGACACGATGACGCTTCTGGACAATTTTCACAAATTGATTCCTTTTTGCATGATAGAACTTAATACCCTTTTCGAATCTATCATGACGCCGGCGTCCTCGGGGGTAAAGTCGTCATACACAAAAACTCAAAAAACAAAAAGCTGAACATGTCATATATCAGTGTAAAGCTGAGATTCTTGTGATTTGAACGATGTAAACCATTTTAAGATACAATAAACACAGCAGGTACAATCAGTGTCTTTGTCAGACCACCAACAACTAAATAAACAACAACAAAACTGAAGGACTCACCTATAAAGCCATTTTTTAGTCCACCGATCCATAAAAGTTCGACAAAAATGGTGTTGTTTCACTGTAAAGGGTCCAGGCTATCCAATTCCGTGCAATATTTAGTCCATAACACATGCATTTGTTGATAAACATCCACGGATTGTAGTCGTATCATTTCAAATTAGCCGACGGAGCTATCCATTCTTCTGCGTTTTCTGTAATGTAACTTGTCTCCATATGTAAACAAATCTAAATTCCGTATATCAAAATGGCCGCTGAACTCTGCCCTTTTGACTGACACATTATTTGAGCCAATAAGTGCATCTTAGAGAGTTCTACAGAGAGAGATAGCCAATGAGCGTCCTGTATTGGAGATGGGGCCGCCTTTCTTAGGCGGACAGTATATCGACCCAATTGCATTAGAGTCTGCAAATGACTGTCGTATCTAATAGCCAATGAGCTTCTGAACAGATGGGTGTGACGCATTAGGGGGACGGTTCGAGCTAGCGAGCTCTAAAGCGTGTGCACACAGATCACAGTGACCAGAGCGCCCGGGTGCGTCATCATGCGCGCCGTGAGAGTTTACAGGTAAACGATCATTATAGGCTAATTATGGCGAATAAAGAGAACGAGAACGTTGTTAACCATAAAAAACATGTGTGTGTATGTGTGTTTTATACATGTTTGTGTTTTGGTGTATTCCTGCTAACTTCTAACTTTTTTATATCACAGACAAACATCTGACATTGAATCGAATGAAGTCTGGGAGCCAGTCAGCAAAAAGCCATATACTGAGGGACATGATGACAGCAAAAAATCGTCAAAAATACTACAAGCAGAATCAGAAGAGCTTTATTACAAGTATGTTTACACACAAGGAATTTGTCCTGATGACAGGAGCTTCCAGTGCAGAAGAAAGTACAGCCATAGTGCAGACATGCATGATAGTGCAGACATACATAGGAATAACACAGAAGGAATGGAATATAACACAAATATAAGAAAAAAAATTAATTAAATAATATACTATGTACAGAAATAGAAATATAGGAACAAATATAATTAGATTATAAATTATAAATAGATATGTAATTTTAAAAGTGTACACATTTTGGATTCCATGTATAAATGTCACTATAATGTGTTTATGCTTCAGTTACTATGTGTCAGCAATTATTGACAGTGAATCTGGATGAGAAATTGAATAGCTCTAAAGTGTAACCTTTCATCAGAGCCCAAAATTATGACTGTACATTAAAGCATTCAAGAATTACAGCATTTTATGTGTCGTTGCTTACAAAGGGTCACTTGGAGTCTCCAAGTGCCTTTTTTTGGGAAGCGCCTAGACATAAAATTAGATAAACTTGTGTAAAACACACATTTTCTAATATATTGTTTATCAAATGGTACATTTGTCTTGATAAGGCTTCGTTCTGTGATCCCAATGTATTTTACAGCTCATACGTCCCAGCTATAGTCATCTGCAGGCTTCTATTTACAAACAAAAATGTAGGCGGAATTTTTCTTTTTCTTTTTCAGTGTGTTAAAAGTGCTATTACTCAATATCAGTAAGACTTACAGTGATTCTGACTATTGAGAAACCAACCTCAGAGTGTCACCTTTCAAAGGACCAACACCATGCATATCATCCAAATGATCCAAGAACAGCATGCAATTTACTTTGGGTATGCCTTTTTAGGCGTTTTAGGCAAATTTTACAGGAATCGTAAAGGGTTAAGTTGACATCTGTAGATGGCACAGCAGATTGCATTTACCGACAGTGGTTTCTGGAAGTATTCCTGGGCCCATTTAGCAATGTCAATGACAGAATCATGGCGATGAGTGATGCAGTGTCGTTTGAGGGCCCGGAGACCACGGGCATCCCACAAAGATCTTCGGCCTTGTCTCTTACGCACAGATATTTCTCCAGTTTCTCTGAATCTTTTGATGATGTCATGCACTGTGGATTATTAGATTTGCAAAGCCTTTGCTATTTGACGTTGAGGAACATTGTTTTTAAAGTCCTCTACAATCTTTTTACACATTCTTTCACAGATTGGAGAGCCTCTGCCCATCTTTACTTTTGAGAGACTCTGACTCTCTAAGACATAACTTTTATAGCTAATCATGTTACAGACCTGATGTCAATTAACTTAACCTGTTAACCTGCACAAGGACGTTGGCGCTCTGAACGCTCTTTGTTTGCACATGTCATTGTTTACAAATAGATTAAATGAAACTGGACAAAATTAATCTTGACAAACTATATATCCCTCTGAAGGTCTAAGCCTCAAGCATCGACGATAGATCGCTGTTTTTCGATGGAAAGCTTATAAGGAATGTATTTGCTAAATTTGTGTAAGCAGTACACATCAAACCATCCATAATAAAAAAGCAGTACATACCAGCTTAGTGTAATATTGAGTCACAAATACATCCACTGCTGTAAATCCCAGTTTAGTTAGAGAGGTAAGGGTCCACGGAACAACAACAACAGATCAAGCAATTTAGTCCAATGAAGCAATAACGTTGTTCTACGGACGGATATTCCTTTGTTTACGTCTTCTTTCTTCAGGGATAGTTATTGTTTGTATACGGTATGGAATAGCTCACGCTCAAAAAACTGCGTCTTGGTTGTAAAAAAATACATGGTTTTGTAGTATACAGTGTTACACACAGAATGAGACCACCCCCCCAAAAAAAGTAAAAACAAAATGGAAAAGTGTTTATTTGAATTCTGGCGCTCTCTCCCGAGGGCTGTGACGCGCGCTGTGACACACCTGTCATGTGATGGGGCGGAACTTAGTGATCAGCTTTGGACAAAATAAACCTTTTTTTTCAACATTTTTAATATATGTGTATATGTGTTTTGTTGGGAATGTGGCTGTATCTGAATGATTAGCATCTGATAATCAGCTGTGATTACTCTGTGATTATCTCTGCTGTGATCACTCTGACTGAATAGGGCTATCACTATGAATGCAGATCGCCCATTATGGACTATATGGCCCATATCTGTATGATTATCATCTGTATTACAGCACATCAGTGTGTCATTATTGACTAATAACAGCAATCAGTGTGAATGTCTGGCAATATCAGTGTATGTCTGGCAATCAGTGTATGTACGTGAGTATGTACTACATACAAAGCAATCAAATAAATAACTTATACGATGCCTAAGATTCTGTCTATAATAATTGTATTATTGAAAAACTTACAGTGGTATATATAATGACTAAAATAGTTTAACAGTTTGTAGAACTCTTCAATACATTAGGCAAATAAATATTTTTCCTCAAACGGTGGGGTCTATATATGATCTAAGCAAAATTATTTTTTTCATTGTATCTTCTTCAGATTTGAAATAAAATATCATGAGACATGTTACTTTCAACCCATACTTTTTCTGGATTGCTCCAGGACTTATTTCATGTATTTTTATATGAAATACATATTTTTTTATTCGGTGTGGTACACTTTTTTCAAGGCACTTCAGTCTCTATAACTTTTTATCTTTTTGAGCTTTATCAACTCTGGATGATGGACAGTAAAGCCCAAAGGGTCTTCTTTAAAAAAAAAAAAAAAAACGTACCAAAATTTCCGGATTTCGGGTTGTATTCTACCAACCCTAAAGCAAAACCAAACAGACTACAAATACTCCAATGAGAGTTAGTTGACAAATACAAACAAGTACAAATTTGATTATACAAACAAATACAAATTCTACATCAGTTCGCTGAATTGAAAAAAACTTGTACAAATGTTCAAAAATTGCCAAGATAGTATGTCTAAACAGAAGTCAATGGAAAGTCCCTACTATTATAAAAAAAATGTATATGCGTGTGTTTGTGTATTTCAGGGTTTTGGGAGTTTGACTGGAGAAAACTGGTTGGGAAATGAGCTGGTGTACAAGCAGGGGCGTAGCCATCATTTCAAAAGTGTGGGGGGGGGGACGGAATGTCTAGTGTTATACCTGTTTTTTTTCAGTTAACCCTTGTCTAATTGACAGGTTTTATTTTTAATCATACATTTTTGCTTAATATGCTTTATGATTATATTATTATATATGATTAATAGAAAGAAATACAACAGCTTGTCACTGGGACAGTACCCTTAAAGGACATCTTTGTACCTTATTTACCCCATAAAGTTTCATAGTTGTACATTAAGGTACATATTGGTACTCAAAGGTACTAATGTGCACCTTTTTGAGTATAAGTTACAAATATGTCCTTATGAGGGTACTATTGTTTACATATTTCAAATTGTATTTTGTGTATGTTGTATGTACAGTACATGCCACACAGTAATGGATACTTGCACATTCACAAACTACTTTATTCTGTTCTGTTCTATTATGCAGTCCATGTTTCAGGAATTAAATAAATAAAGTAATAAAAAAAACTATTGCAAAGAAACTATGTATTGAGCTCAACTGACAAACATGTCAAGGTATGTAGACCCTATATCAATTAAACAACGAGATGAAATAAACATTTAGTGACATTTCCTTTAAGCTTTCTGGCTGGTTTGTTTAAAAGTAGTAGCTTTTTGACACAGTATTAAAACTAACATATATCTCAATATATAAAGCTACTTAAAAATGAAGTATTAAAAAGTAAAAATTAGTCTGGTTAGTCTATGTTAAAAGTTATAAGACATATCTTATCATAGACAATGCTCTAAATAATCTGTCCTTACTTCTGAAGACTCATTGAAACTTTCTGCCTCATTCACTCTCAACTCTGAATTCACTTCTGCCTCTGTCTATTGCAAATAAAGTAGTGTTTGAAACATGTGCATACAGGAAATAGTGACATACAGAAGAAAATAACACATTAAGTACACTGCTGGACAATAACCAATAATTTGTATCCTAAATTATTTTGTAACACTTTAGTATGGGGAACACATATTCACTATGACTTTTGCCTCTTAATTTACTGCTTATTAATAGCTTGTAAGGTAGTTGTTAAGGTTAGGTATTAGGTAGGATTATGAGATGCAAAATATGGTCATGAAAAATACCATACCAAGTTGTTTATCATACTAATGTTATTTGTTTTTCTATATTTTACTAATTATGTTTGTTTTATGATTGGTCCATATATAATCCTACAAACACTTGTGTATTAATATATTTTATTAAATGTAAAAACAGCCAGGTGTTAAAAGCCACTCTATCTGTTCTCACCTGTGAAGTTTATTTTTCTTGGGGGTCATCCTGATTCTGCCCTGACAAACTAGGCTGTCTGTTTCTTATTCATTCTTGACAACACATAAAAACGTAAAATTAGTGCAATAATGAAAGAGCACCCCTAAATTAAGATCGTTCCTATATCAGATCGTCAATGCATGCATACTTGATTGAAATACATTATGTAGAATTAAACATGTCACAACGCTGTAAAATCTCAGTTCAACATTATCTGTATTCTTATTTGAAGGGTTCTGATAACATACATAAGTGTTAAAATAAAAGACGTTACAAAAGAGTTACGAAAACATAAACTGAAAATAAGCGCATGTTTGTCCAGGCAGCTTTTTTTTCTCCATATAATTAAAATCAACACTTGCTAATTGTTCAACAAGAGCAATAGGCAGAGTCACTCAACATTGTACAACACTATTCGGATACCACATGCCAACTTATGCTGCTTGACTTTTTTGTAAAGGAGTGAAGAGTTTTTTTGCCGCTTTGAACTCATCGCGACCTCTATGAATGTTGAATACAGCGCGGGACCGTGGGTGCGAGCTAGGGCGTGTCGTGACGTGACAAACTGAGTGACTCCATTAAAACCTCAACATATCGAGAACACAACTGTAAAATGAAAAAGTGCGGGGGATGAATTTACTATTTATAAAAAGTGGGGGGGGGACACGTCCCCCGCGTAATCTACGACCCTGCTTGACTAATCAGAGGCAGTACACTCTTAGACTGGAGCTGACAGACTGGGATGGCAAACTGGCCTTCTCCCAATATGATACGTTTTACCTTGGTAGTGAGAAACAAAACTACAGGTAGAGAGTTGGGTAAATTTACTTAAATTTAATCTTATTGCTCTTTCAACACAGAATTGTTTTATGAGATATTTGTTGTAAAAACCTTTAAAACATTGCACTGCTTTTCTGGGATGCTTGACTAAACTCTTCATACCCTATGTTTCCATACATACAGAAACATCAAAACAGATGCGTTCTTTCACAGATGCATTCGTTTGGCTTCAGTGCAATTATTCATCATCAAAATATGTTTGTCTCATGACACCCAGTTGTTTCACAGCAATTCAGAAAATTACCAAAATGCACCTAGGTGTGTCAATAATGTAGATTATGCAGTTAGTGATGGTTTTAGAGCAGGGGTGTCAAATTCAGTTCCTGGAGGGCCGCAGCCCTGCAGAATTTAGTTCCTTCCCTGCATTAACATGCAAACCATGTGTTTTTCAAATAAGCCTGAAAGACTTGACTAGCTGGATCAGGTGTGTTGATTTAGGGTTGAGGCTAAACTATGCAGGGCTGTGGCCCTCCAGGAACTGAGTTTAACACCTGTTTTTTAGAGCATGCTAGACTATAGCGCCTTTAGTTTGTTGTTAACCCTCTGGGGTCGAAGGCCGCACCGGTGTGGTCTTACACATTTTTTCTTGATGACCACAAAAAGCACTAAAAGTAATCTGCCATTTTTGATCGTACAGATAAGAATAACGTATTGTTTGAAACTGTAAAGGGTCTGCTTTTCATAATAATGACAAAACAATGTGCTTTTGTAAAATAAAGAAAACAAACAGGGTGCAATCTCTGCCATCGCGGTCTCTGTAATCTTTCTAAATAAAACAACCTCAATCTCAGCAAATACTTGATATGATGAATATGTGTATAGAAAGCTTGAAATGTCGAAGTCATGTCGAAAACTACTAATCTCTAAAAAAGTATTTCATATGAAACCAACGCGAGGTACAGTTTTTTCCGCCTGAGAGCATTATCTCTAATGTAATCACACACATGATCAGCTTCTATTTTGATATTGCAGTTATCTACGTGAGACACATGGATATGTAAATGCCCACATCACCTCAATAAACAAAGGTGAAGATTCAAGTTCATCTTGGATACTGTTCGTTTTTGAAAGAAAATGCATGAGACAGAATTTGTGTTATAAATAGAATACAAATCAAAACCCCCATAATTTTGCTCTCCTCGCATTTTTTCTTACCTGCCTCACAGACACATTACTGACTGATTGCTCATTAGGGGAGACCCTTTGTCTCTCAGGTGTGAATCACCAAATATTCATGGCCATTGCAACTCCCTTGCATACGACCTTTCTAACTCAAAACATGTCTAACAAAATTTAAATCAATACATCTATATAATTTTTTTTATGATTTTCACATCATTTTGTAGCAAAAACACTAGTCTACCACATCCAGATCTCAAAAGCCTTGTGAACAAATGAAGAGTTTGGTTAAAAAACACGATAAAATCAGTATTGTATCTGGTCGGTATTGAAAATCTTTTTTTTTAATGCGATATCTGCCATGTTATTCTGTCAATTTTTCTCCCTTTTTTTTCAAAGCGCTAGTCTCCTTTCTCTGCAGAATATGATAAATCCACTCAACCAATCACAGCGCACCATTCAACACCCTGTAGACAGTAATGGCGGCACTTTTGAATACACCTGGCATCCTAGTTTTCCTCAGCTACTTTGTACTTTATGATCAACAAACAAACAAAAAATTAGGGCTGCACGATAAATCGCATGTGATTGTCAGTAAAGCCGGTTCTGTTATCTCCATCATATGCTTTCAAATGGAGCGGCATTTACAGTTTTTTTACAATCACTTTGCTACTATTTTCAGAACCTTGATGTCATTTTTCACAACTCTAGACACAAAACTCAAAACGGTTATCACTTGTAACACAGGCTGTCTAATGTTCAAAACATTGTGCATTCACATCTTTAAAGAAATCTTGCACTTGCACAATCATTGGTTCAAAAAACAAATTTACTGTGAAATACCATTGAAACATAACTATAGATCACCCACACACAAGCAACCGATAGTTTCACTGTGTCATTGTTCGTACAATCATTAAATATTGTAGAACAAAATAGGTGATACAGGTTTCATTATGGTACTACATGTACAGTAAATACATCTCTGTAAAAGTACTGCAGTAGTAGAGAGAATACTACAGACACAGTGGAATCATTGGACAAAGTTTGTAATATATTGATGCAAAACACTACAGTACAATCACAACATAGGTTTATTTGAATCAAAGCAAAAATAATTATCTATGAAATAGAAAAGAAAAGACAGTACTGTAAAACATCAAATGCAGTGTTCCTCAACTTGCTTGTACTGTAAGAAACAAAACAGGAGTGATTACTGTACTTCTACATTGTCATCAACTCTGTGTTGTGGATTTGGCCACAGGTTCTCATCTACATCACAATGGATGTTTTCATTAGCCAAACATCTTGGAAAAAACCTTCGGGCATGGCGAATCCAGGCCTGACACTGGTCTGCTGTGATGTCATTGCAGGCGTCATCCATGGCCTGGAGAAGAGTGACTTGTTCATGAGGGTGCCTATCATGAACCTTCCATCTCCATGCGGAGAAAAATTCCTCAATCGGGTTAAGGAAGGGAGAGTATGGGGGTAAATACAGGGTGGTAAATTGCGCATGGGCCTGAAACCATGCTTGCACCACATGAGCATGATGGAACCTGACATTGTCCCACACAATGACATAGGTCACACCTTCAGCTCTACAAACCTGATCGAGCTCATCAAGAAAGGTGACAAGGAGAGCTGCATTATATGGTCCAATATGAGGTCTGCGTCCCACCACACCATCTTCTGATATAGCCGCACACATGTTAATGTTGGCCCCACGTTGTCCAGGTACTTGGATGGTTGCCCGCTGGCCAATGAAATTCCGACCTCTCCTCCTTGTCTTGGCCAGATTAAAACTTGCCTCATCCAAATATATGAATTTGTGATGGTCGTCATCACCATCCAGCTCCATCACCCTCTAAAAATACATTTTGGAAAGATATTTAGAGATTACTGTACAATGTAGAATTTTTGTGAATGTTTTTACAACAGCCATCTTGAAACTGAACTTACCTGAACATACTCAGTCCTCATTTGCTTCACTCTGTCTGCATTTCTTTCGAAAGGCACATGGTATAGTTGTTTTATAGATACCTGGTGCCTTTTCAGTATGCGTGCAATAGTCGGCAAACTTATGGATCCCACATTGTTGAACATGTCTTCATTGTCCAAGATATGCTGGCGAATTTCTGTAAGGCGGATATTATTTCTGGCCCGAACCAAATCGACCACAGCCTGCTCTTGTTGGTCAGTTAGAATTTTGCCTCTGCCTCCACTATTTGGCCTGGTCACAATTCTACAGGGAACATTAGAGTAAGAAGACACTTGGTCACATCACGTATTCTGTGATACACATTGGTATGCAGTCATTTGACAATTGAGAGTAGCATAATGTTTAGTGCATGCTGATAACTTACCGGTTCTCATTGCGGAAAGTTCTGATTATTGAGGCCACGGTTGACCTTCTGAGGTTTGGTTGTATCATTGTAGCCGCCTCAGTCATTGTCATGCCATGATTTATGACATGGTCTACAACTATTGCCCGAATTTCATTGGACACTCTATGCTGTTGCTGCCGCTGTCTTGGTCCGTGGCCTTGTCCTCTACCACGTTCCCCCACACCTCTCAAACGAGGCCCACAACCACCTCTCAGAAGTGGTGCCTGTCCTCTACCACGTTCCCCCACACCTCTCAAACGAGGCCCACGACCACCTCTCAGAAGGGGTGCCTGTCCCCTGCCATTCCTTTGACCAACACGTCTTCCTCGTCTTCCTCCCACCACTGCTTGACCTCCATTGTGACCTGGATCACCTGCTGGCTCCATGTTACGTATCACTATGCTCTTGCAATTTACAGTAATCCCAATCAACTCTTTATATACTCATTCCACAATGTGCACTCAATCATCAGTAACGAGTTGGCAGAATTGGACAAGCAATTACAAGGGCCTGCATCTATACAGTGCAGTACTGTCAATACTGTAAATAGTCTGAAAAGGTGGTACAGTATTTGGGACCATAGACACAGTGTCTGATGAAGCATTATGATAAAATATTAGGCTACATCCATGGATATTGTAGTCTAATTGGTTCATGCTCCACGCTAATTGGTGACAATGAATCTCATTATCTTGAAACTTTCATGATTTACTGTAAACATGGAAGATTGTTTGTCTGTTTCCATACAACTATGCATTAAGAGTAATGCAACAGTTACTTATCATTTTGAGCAGTTGTATCAATTGATAGTTAGATCATTGTAAGGAAATGAATAGACACTCATTTGAAATGTAATGTGTGAATTGCCTTTTGAAATAGTAGTACTTTGATGTTAAGTTGTGTCATATTGAACAGGTGATTTTTGTTGAATGAACAAATGATCTAAGTTTTATGTGTATTGTATCCAAGCAATTGAGAAAAGGGTTAGAGTTTTGATAAATGTGCATTTTGATCATTGGTTGTGAGTTGTGTGTCTAGAGTTGTGAAAAATGACATCAAGGTTCTGAAAATAGTAACAAAGTGATTGTAAAAAACTGTAATACACAGAGCCATAGATCACTGACAATCTATGCAATATCGTATTCATAATCGCAAATGAATCGCATTCGATTATGAACGTGATATTGCGTAGTTTGTCAGGGTAAGTGTTTTTATTTATGCCATTAATGTTTTTGTTCAATTTTAAATGTTATTTATTGTTGTAATTAATTTAAAGCATTGACAAGATAACCTGTTGAATTAACTTTGGGAGCGATGACTTATTAAATGTAGGCTATTTTTAGACCAGTGCCTTTATATAAGATTACTATTGACCAAGTTCAGAGCCTGTCATATGTGGATCAACTTACTTTGTTGTGTATTTTCATTAATTTAATGGATTTATTGCATAAAAAAAGAACGTCATGGATTTATTGCATTTAAAAAAATATATGAATTTTTAAAATAAATCTTTGAAAGTCAAAGTCTGGATTTTATGTTATGTCATTATAACCTAAATATGCTATGTGAAAGTTTGAAACAGAAAATAGTGGTTTTCATCTTGCCACTTTCTTGGTAAAGAAAACACGTGGATGGATTTATAGCGTTTTGGAATACAATTCTGCAAATGTTCTGTATGTGTTTTATGGGATTATTTCAGTGACGCAATTTTTTTTTTCACTAACCATGCATAAACTTTGTTTTCTCAAAAACACAAACATGTACATTCATGCTGCTCACATATTACTGTAGCATAGTTTTTGCAGATTAAGTATAATCTGATTTCAGACAGTGATGGCGCTACACTGGGGCTAGGGGGGCTTATACACTATCAGAATTTTGAAGAGCCCCAGTATAGCCCCCCCCCCCCAATAAGGTGACCAGATGTCCCGGGACAGTCCTGTATTTCAGCTCTATTTTTTAGTGTCCTGCGAGAACAGCTCGTCATAGAACAAAATTACCATCCAATCCACAATTCGTTATTGATTAACTTGCAGGAAGTGAAGCCGGTTAGGCAGAATCACGCTGGATGACAAAATTGATGCGCTATCTCTGCCATGCGCCTGCAAGATCATAGTTCTCTCAGATAGCGTGTGATCAGTTCTCCTTGCTCCTGAATTGTCAAATACACACACAGATGTCCAAATGTCCACTGTGAAGACTATCTCATGTAAATACAGTCGGTTATGGCTCAAGTTAACGTAAACAGGTGGGCGAAAACCAGATAAGTGTCAGTATATTACATTTGTTTAATGTTGTAGTAGTGTTCGTTTAATGTTTAATTTAAGTGTAAAGAATGCACAGAATATGCACGGATAATGAATACATCTGAATTGTTTTGATAATGCTCAGCGCATGGTTGCTGTCTAGTTCTGATGTCTTTCACCTTTGCATGTATAAGGTGAAAAAGGTCAAATATTTTTGTTGTTGTCTTGTGGTCACTTGTATTAAGCTTGTTGAATATGCCAATTTTTTGGCCAAATAACATTTTTAACTATACTTCTGTTAAATGTGGTGTGTACATAGCTGTGTCAGGGAATCACAGTCACCACCAAGGACACTCACCAGATCACAATCACCTGATTACTGAGCACTGCCACCTGTCTCCACTCATCAAGAGCACTATATTAACGCACTCCTCCCAAGATGTCACTCACTTAACTTTGTCTACCTCTTAGTTGTTCCTGTGCGCCGATCTCCACTGTTCCTGTGCTCCACCATCTCCTCGCCCTAATTTTCCCACTGGATCCCCTGGAAAAAGGAAAAGGAAAAAGGACTTGTTACGTTCAGATAAGACTATTGAACATTGCCATTCCCTGTGTAATCACATTGACTCTCCACCTTGCTTCACTCCTCTGCCATAGATCAATAAACCTACTGTTGTTTGCACTTACTTCTGTATCCCTTGTCTATCTGCTGACAGAAGAACAGACCTTAACCGAAGAGCAGGGATAGAGTCCAGAGATCCTGCGGTGACGGATCCTCTCGAGGAGCTCATCAGCGCTCTTCAAGCCGCTCTATCTCCAATCCTAAATCCTAAATGCCCAGTGTTAGTAATTAGCATGATGTCATTCAAAACTATCAAAAGAGCTGACTCTGTGCTGTGACAGGATTTAAAACCAGATAGAAATTTTTCAGAGATTGAATTGATGGTCAAATAAGACTGAAGTTGATTTAGAACCACTTTCTCTAAAATTTTGGAAAGAAAAGTCAAGTTTGAAATAGGACGAAAATTTGCCGGTATTGTGGGATCCAAGCATGGTTTTTTAAGATGAGGCCGCGCCATGGCAAGTTTAAAGTTGCCAGGTACAGTGCCAGTATAGAGACATTTGTTAATAATAGACAACAGATCAGGGCCAAAAGTCTCAATAATCTGTCTAAGGAAACGTGAAGGAATAACATCCTGAGGACACATAGTAAGTTTTAGAGTAGACGTAATCTCAATTAGAGTATTCAAGTTTACAGGCTCAAAGACAGACCAAGTGGAAGCGGGCATTTGAATATCTGTCATTTTATATGCTGACAGAGGCATCAAAGATGTAATTTGGGAAATCTTATCATTAAAATGTCTTGCAAAGTCCTCACAAAGAGAGACCGATGTCTCAGGAAACAGATTAACATTTCGGCGAAGAACAGATTCAACCGTGGAAAAAGGATATTTGGCTTATGTCTATTTCTTAAATTTAACTCCGAGAGATAACTACACTTTGCAGCCTTTACAGCTCACTGATAGGCAGAAAGATAGTCTCTTAAAATTTCATATGACACTTGTAGTTTATCTTTTTTCCATTTTCGCTCAGCCCTTCTACAGGTCTGTCTGAGAGAACGAGTAAAGTCATTTTCCCAAAGTACTGAATGTTTTTTAACTTTTAGTGGTGCAACATAGTTTAAAATATTAGAACAGGTAGCATTAAACAGACTTAGATGTTCATCAGCATCCAAGTGATATGTAGAGGAAATCATATCTGATTAGCATTTAAATGCACATACATGGAGAAAAAATATTCACCTGAACTGTCAGTGATGACACGAGTCCAACGTGGAAGTGGGGAATATCTCTGAGTTTTCCTGTACAATGGCATAGAAAACAATATAGGCATATGATCAGACAAGCCAGCATCATCAATATTAATTTCCAAAACTGTTAACCACCGGCATAAAATATGGCCCTGAACATGAGTTGGTCCAGAAACCCACTGCCAAAAAATCTAAAGTGTCTAGTAGACTAAGACATTCTATTGAAAGTGTCTTGGAGTCATAGCAGACATGAATGTTAAAGTCCCCCATGATCAGAATTCTATCATAATTGGTGACAATTTCCCCAAGCAAATTCACTGATGACACGATAAATAATAACAAAAACTACTGGGTTATCCAAAGAGAGTAGAAACAACTGAACTTCAAAACTACTGCCAGTCCCAATTGATAAATAACGGCAGATGTGAGAGTCTTTAAAAACTGTCGCCAATCCGCCCCCTTGGCCAGATAACCGAGAGGAATTAAAAAAAATACAGCCCTGTGGCACCAGCTCAGTGAAAGGACTTAAGTCTCCAGGTTTAATCCAGGTTTCCATGATGCATAGAATATCCAAAGCATGTGAAGTAAAAAAGTAATTTAATAAAAAAGCTTTGTTTACCAGAGAGCGCGCGTTGATCAAACCCACCTTATATACCGACGAATCTTCCTGAAACTGCATTGTCCGACTCAGCTATCGAAGATTAAGGGTATTCACTGCATGGAAGCGAACACAGGGAGGAGGATGGTGCGAAGACATGGAGAGAACGCTGGGTGCGACAGGTCGAAGCCATCGTTACAAAACTCCAGCAAGCACGCGTTTTCAGCCCGCTTACCACGTTTCCTCTGGCGCTTCCTTTTCCAAGGCAAGTCAGCCAGTCGCCAGCAGAGAGATATGAACGTGTAGGCAGAGAAGAATTTTGAGGCACGCAAATGTCACACCTGGTAGTTTCAATGGCCACTCAAATGTCCATAAGTGTTTGGCGGTCATAAACCAACACCATTTTACAGCTCGTGATTAAAAAAGTCACACATAAAAACAATGGATGACAAAGAGAGCAGCAGACGGTGTGCCACACACAACGGCGCCATCATGGATTTTCTAAAGATGATACAGTAATGTGGAATGAGTGTCAGCGATTGTTTTCATTATGTTTGTTTAGCATGAGACTTTTTTTTGCACACAGCATTAAAAAGCGTAAGTTACATCTCTGAAAACAACTACAAGTAGCTAGAGCAGCATGGCTTAATCAGAATTACCGACCGGTACCACGTTTTATTTGGGAATTTAATCCCGCTTCGCAAGAAATCTGGTCGGGACAGCAGCGGGAATGCAGACCTCTACTGTGTGCCCCTCTAACTGGAATGTGTCCACCACCAATAGATGCTTTCATCAACACACCTTTGTAAATACTTATTTCCCTACTACTGCTACTTCACACTCACTTTCTAAACAAAACATTTAGACAACAGCCTTAAAACTAAAATTGCATATTCATTAACCAGATTGAACAAATCATTAATATATTATGAAATAAAAACTGTGTACTCAATAAGTAATTCATTTTTATGACCCTTTAGATAGAAATTTGCCTTTTTTTTACTCGTCTTATACAGCTATGATGGCTTATGGTTAATTTGGTTGTATCAGAAAATTAGCTGATTACAAGAAAAGTACATATTATTCTCTGGAAGCTGGGCTAAATGAATAAACATTGCTATTGCATTCCTGATATGGGTCAGACCCTTAGTCACCTCACAGATACCAAATACAAACATTGGGCCTCATTCATGAAACATTCGTAAATATAGGAGTAAATTCAGAGTAATTTGCGCACAAAACAGACCTTCCCAAAAACTCTCCTCTGAATTCACAAACGCTTCATAAACGTCCAATTTTATAGTTAAACATTAGTATGTTAATGAATTCCAATAATTCGTAAATAGGGCCCTCATGCACGGCATTTGTCGTATTCATCCCGCCTATGACTACAGCTACGCAAATTTCGTGTCCAGGAATGCAGTTAGGCCATATTCTGGTCTAATTTCTCAAGTTTGGCTCCAGTATATTACATAAATGCAAAAAAACAAACAAAAAAAAAACAATAGGCTATATTACTAACATTAAATATTGAATAACGTGTGTCCACCAAAGCATTTTTAGCCACCTGAAAAATGACCGGTGCTCTTCTGAAAATGGCCAGTTGGTGGCGCTCAGGTGGCGTAAATTTCATCTAACAGAAGCGGGGGGCGGGGGGGGGGGGACAATAAACATAAAATTTCTCAAGAGCAATTTTTGAAGGGGACACAAAATAATACAGCCAAAATTGTACTTGTAAGGATATGTGTACACAGCATGTGTAGATAGTATGAAGACTGTGTTTAAATATTGGCAGCGTCTATTTGGCCTAAGTGTAAATAGCCATAGAGGCTATTTATACTACTTATTGCAAATAGAGGCAATTATCTGCACCTCAGTATTGTAGTACATTATAAAACAGTATGCAATAATAACTTATTGGGTGTAAATTTTCATTTTAATTAAAATTATTAAATGGATGCAACCTCATTGAGAGAATAAAGCCTTCTCTACACCTACCCTAACCCTACCTGATACTTTATTTTCATATTGAAAAAAAAAAAGCTTTTCTGATGTGATTCGAAATGGGAGAAAACATTTGCCAAAAGGTGGATTCGAACCTGGATCGATCACGTCAAAAAGAGCACGACACACTATTTACCATCTGCGCCACTAGAGCTAAAGATGGCTGACGGTCTTTTGTGGTTTTGACCAGCCCAATCACACGTTGGTGGGCAGAGTTAGTGTAAATAGCCTCTGCCATCAAGGCGGGCAGCAGTGGGCTATTTGCACTTAACGGTTAGTTTAAAAATAGACACTCCGTTAAATATGAGTTCGGTTCATAGGTTCACCACCACACAGTCATATTATAATTATTATTTTGTGTCCTCAATAGTATTTTAGTAGTATTTTTCGTCTAGGAATGAGGACTTCTCTTTAGATATTCAACTACAGCAAGCCCACAGATCTGCCACTTAACATCATAATGAGCAAGACCCAACACATTGGTAGGTCTACAATATTTGCCTAATATCAGTTCACACACAGGTTTATCGCCATGTTAGTTATAGTGAGTGACAAGCTACGGTATTAAGCTTGGTAACCTTATAATCGCTCACAGAAAAATACATCAGTGTGGAAAGCGGGGCGTGGTTTAGAGGCTGCTGCAGACGGAGAATGAGTATGGGATCGTTAATGAAATCTAACAGGTGTTCTCATTTTGCAGTGAGTCAAGAGACAGGATAAAAAGCGGGGCTTTGGGAGAGTGAAGGGAGCTGCCTGTCGAGCGTGCTGTGCTGTTTCATGCTATGCCCTGAAGAAACAAATTTTTTGAATGGAAAATTATTTGTTTTGATTGCTGAAAATCCCTCGTGCTTATATTTTTTGTTTGTTTATGAATAAGTTTGTTAATGAAGTGACAAACTATGTTGCACAGCCACTCTCTGACCTTGCCTCCCTCATCTCTAGACCGGGAAGACAAAAGTTTGTCACAGTGGTGCCTCCTATTTGAGGGAGTACGCTGTCATGGAGTCTGCGCCGCTGGGTGAATTGGTCAAGTCCCTTGCCAACCTCCACCAATCAAAACATCAAGCTCTCCTGGAGCTCCAGCAGGAGCAAGACAAGAGGTTTCGGTCTCTCCTCAAGGTGCAAACGGAGGATCGACAGTTTCTGAAGAGTGTGCTGGCCCAGGGGGTTTTGGGCCCCTCTCCAACAAGTCCCGTTGCAGAAGATGGGTCCGGAGGAAAACCCGGAGGCGTTCATTAAGCTGTTCGAGCGCACCGTGGAGGCGTGCCGTTGGTCAGAGGATCAGTGGGCGGTATGGTGGATTCCACTGCTATCAGGTAGAGGCCAAGCTCGCTGCTCGTCAGCTGCCAGTACAAAGTCTCCTAATCTACAAAGATCTCAAGAAGGCCATTCTGCAGTGGGTGGGATGCAGTCCAGAACAGTATCGTCAGCACTTTAGATCGCTAACCCTCCAGGAGTGTGGCCATCCATTTGCCTTTGCCCAGCAGCTCCAGGAAGCCTATCGACAATGGTTATTGCCGGAGGATCGCAACGAAGAGGGGGAGGGGATTATGGTGGTGCTAGAACAGTTCTCCATGCAGCTTTCGAAACGGACAGCGGAATGGGTACAGTGCCACCGGCCAGCATCCCTGGAGGCAGCCATCCAGCTGGTGGGGGACCATTTGGCAGCATATGGGGGATCCTCAAGCAGCTCTCTCTCCCCTTCTCATTCTTTCTTTCTGTTCCCCCTCCCTCTCGACCTGTCCCTGCCCCCAGGTTCAGGGAAAGACAGTGGCCAGTCCGTGCCCCAAGAACCCGGCTGGAGGGCCACACACAGCTGACTCCGCGGAGGGCCAGCCCCACAACGTCACTGGCATGAGCATTCCCTCCTCCGAGGGTGGGGATTTCTTCGTCGGGCCCTGTCTCTTTCTCACCCCTCTCTCAGACTCCCGCTGCCGCCAATGTGGAGGGGAAGTCCGGACCGCTCTGCTGGCACTGTGGGGAGTCTGGGCATTTCCGGGATCAGTGTACATCCATGGATGTGGATACACTGATCCAGGTCCCTGAGGTGCCGCCTAGCACTCCCAATCGAGCCGGGAAGTATTAAATACCAGTAAGTTTTAGGAGAAATACCTATCAGGCTTTGGCTGATTCAGGTTGTAACCAGACCTCCATCCATCAATGCCTGATGCAACCTGGGGCATTGAATACGAGCCGCATGGTGAAGGTGAGGTGTGTACACATGAACATTCATAGGTATCCAATTGCATTGGTCACTATTCAATTGGGGGACCAAAAGCATAGAGTCGAGGCAGCGGTTAATCCCCACATCAACCAACCAGTAATTTTGGGAACAAATTGGCCATTATTTTCAATGTTATTAAGGGATATTTGTAAGGGTGGCTCCTGCAGAAACCAAGCCGACCGGGATGTGAGAATTGCTGGGTCTGGTGAAGCGACCCCGGGTCTGGCTGGAACTGTCTCAGGGGGAGGTGTCTCTATGGAGAGGAAGGCGGTAGCCTTCCTTCCCCTCTGTGACTTCCCCCTGGAGCAGTCTCGGGATGAGACATTGCGTCATGCATTGGACAGTGTGCAGTCGGTTGATGGTAACCTCGTAGAGCCCGGCCGAATTCTCTCGTACCCACATTTTGCGGTGATTCGTGATAGGTTGTATTGCGTGACACAGGACGTGCAGACAAAAGAGGATATAACCCAGTTATTGATACTGAAGTGCCGTCAGGAAATGCTTTTCCAGGCGGCCCACTACAACCCAATGGCCGGGCATTTAGGACAATATAAAACACTTAACCCATCTCATGACCCGCTTCTATTGGCCGGGCATTCGTGGGGATGTCCGCAGGTGGTGTGTGGCATGTCGCGAATGTCAGTTGGTTAATCCACCGGCCATCCCAAAAGCGCCATTGCGCCCTCTGCCATTAATCGAGGCCCCCTTCAAAAGAATTGGTATGGACCTCGACGTTTGTTCACGACGATGCGAAAAATTGGGATCGCTGGTTGGAGCCCCTGATGTTTGCGATATGCGAGGTTCCCCAAGCCTCCATGTGGTTTTCATCATTCAAGCTTTTGTATGGGTGTTGGCCATGGGGAGTGCTCGACGTCTTTAGAGAAGCTTGGAAGGAGGGACCTACCGATGCGAAGAAGGAAATTCAGTACGTGTTGGACCTGAGAGAAAAACTCCATACACTGGGGTGGCTCAAAATGAAGAATTTGCTCCAGGCCCAGGAACGTCAGAGCCATAGCTACAACAGGGGCACCCAATTATGAGAATTTGCGCCGGGAGAGAAAGTACTTCTATTACTTCCCACATCTAGCTCCAAATTACTCGCCAAGTGGCAAGGATCCTTTGTAGTCATACGGTGGGTGGGAGAGGTTGACTATGAGGTAGTGCGACCGGACAGGGCGGGTGCACGGCAAATTTACCACCTTAACGTCCTAAAACCTTGGAGAGAGGAGGGCTCTGTACAGTTGGCCACGACAGTACTTGACCCTACCCTTGACCCAGTACTAACCCTAACCAGTACTTGAGCGAACTCTTATCGCATTATAGTCCTCCACGTCCACTACGATATCAAAACTCTGGCCATTTGATAATACCTAGAATATCAAAATCAACTGCTGGTGGCAGATCCTTTTTCTATTTAGCACCCAAACTCTGGAACAATCTACCTAACACTGTTCGGGAGGCAGACACACTCTGTCAGTTTAAATCTAGATTAAAGACCCATCTCTTTAACCTGGCGTACACTTAACACACTAATGCGCTTCTAATATTCAAATCCGTTAAAGGATTATTAGGCTGCATTAATTAGGTCAACCGAAACTGGGAACACTTCCCATAAATACGATGTACTTATTACATCGTAAGAAGATTGACATCTACACTACTATTAGTCTTTTTCTTTCTTATTCCGAGATCACCGTTGCCACCCGATCCAGTCCGTATCCAGATCAGATGGTGGATCAGCACCTAGAGACGACCTCTACAGCTCTGAATGTCAGCTGAGACCTGGGCACCTAGATGAGCCCCAGAGACAGATCTCCAGTGAGGACCTCGTCACCTAGACAGCCATCGGAAAAACCCTATGACTACATTTACTATTCATCAACCTTCAAACTGGTGTATCACTTGATAACATGGTTTGTGATACCATTAAGTGTTTACCATGGACACAGCTTAATTCTCATTGATTCAGACAACCGTAATGCTGCATTCTCTTCTAAAAAAATTTTTTTTTATATGATTTCATGCGATTATATATTTCAATTATCCATTAATATTTCCAAGCATTATATGACAGTGCGATCTCTGTGTGAGATATATGATTGTTGTCGTATTTCTATAAAAATCTAATACACATGTTTGTATTAAAGTAAAAATGGATGATAAATACGCATTTCTTATGGAATTATATCATATTTATTTTCATATAAAAGCAACAGAACTGAAATTATTTAACATTTATCAGCAGCACAGCACAGGAGTAAGAATAACGCAATATCCGCCTTTGATCTCTTAGGTATCTGTTCCACTTCAAGGGCAGAACTGTCCATCTTGACTGCGCTTATTTCACTCCTCCCTCACGGCAGCCACCTACTCTCGCCTACATTCCAGGCGAGGCGAGGTGCATCTAAAACAAGCCTATTGTTGCCTAGCTAAGCTTGTTTAATAGCGTAGCTTGTTGGATAGTAAGTCACTTCAACTAACACGGTGATAAGCATATGTGCGAACTAATATTAGGCTAATATTGTAGACCTACTGATGTGTTGGGTTTTGCTAATTATAATGTTAAGTGGCAGATCAGTGGGCTTAATTCAGTTGAATATTTTAATACAAGACGTGCTCAGTCCCAGATGAAACCTAAAATACTACATGGAGGAAGCAAAATAATGTAATAATTATAATATGAACGCGTGGTTAACCATGAAGCAAATTCATATTTAAACACGGTCTCCATGCTATGTTCACATGCTGTGTACACATATCAATCCTTACAAGTATTATTGTGGCTGTATTATTTGTGTCCCTTTCAAAAATTGCTCTTGAGAAATGTTATGTTTATTTTTAGGGGGCACTGTTAGATGAAATTTACTCCCTTGACCTGTGCCTGTAACAGCTCACACAGAAGCGTTCCCGTAGCATCGAAAGCTAACGCAGCATCTTGTTTCCCTCTCAGGGAACTGGGTTATGTACATAACCTACACGTTTTTTGTTGACAGGGTATAGTGTTAATGATGTAGTCCTGTACCCTGTTGTTGTTTGGCACAATAAGGAAACACTTTTTTTGTCATAACATAGATCAGCATTAGACAACCCTGCTGCTGAAGGGCTATTATTTTGCCTAGTTAAACTGTCAAATAGGTAATGTGTCAAGGTAAATTTATATTGAGGAATGAAGAACAAAGATTTCCTCATCAGCTATGAGGAAATATTTTACTTCTCCACAGTTCTTGACTGGTATTTCTAGACTTCGAAGTACCCTCCTTGGCACTGTTGACTGACTTCCATCATAAAGAACATAATTCACACTTGAATGCACGTGTTTGCTCGTGATGCTAAAGACAATGAGATGGCTGTTTTTCTTAATTCTTAATCTGTTGATTTGTCTACTTAGGCTATCATATTGCTCAAGAGCACTGGCTAATCCCATATCTTCTTACCTGTGAAGTCTATAAGGTTCTGCAAAGTGTTAAATAACAGTAAAATGTGATACATTTTAGTTTTCTTACAACTGATGTAAAAGTTGTATTATTTTTCTTGTACAATAATCACAGTTGTAATTATACATCTCAAGTTTATGCCACAAAGAATTTTAGAAATTAAGACGAGGAACACCCCATTATTCTTCAAAAACAACACAACTCGAGTAAACCAAAAATGTCTTCTGTTAATGTAACCTTATGCAGTAAGGTTGAGATACTATATAGAAAATAGTCTGTGAAATGTATATTTTGGTTTTAAAACAGGATAGGAATACCCCTATCTAAAGATTTTCCCCTGAAAATATGATTAAAAATCACACTGTGCATTGTAAATAATAATGTTTTATACTTTAAATAGTTGTGTAAGTAGTAAAAAAATGCAAATGGCGCAAAAATGTGTTTTAAGTTTAGAAACACTTTGAGTGTTACCTCCCTTACCTCACAGTGCTTTGGTCCAAATGCCTGCTTCCTCTTTTACATCAAGTCAATTTTTGTGGAACTCCAGTAAGTAAGGCTGTCAAGGCTATTTTAATTCAATTAAACATCAGATGAAGTGATTATTTTCTCTTTAATATAGATGATGCCAATGTAGCAATAATAACAATACCTGCTTGTCGTATAGTAATGTCTACAACGGACATGACCTCTTTCACGGTGTGACCACAACAGTTTGAAGTTATCTAATTTGGCACGGTCTTCATGCTACACCAGTAGTAGTAAGGCTTTCCTCTGTGTATGCATATCGGTGCAGCACAAACAACCAACGCCTGGTTATTTTAGACAATTTACAAATTTTATGCAGAATGTGTCCCTGGGAAGTGGCATGTTTGGTCATCATATTCTAAGAGGCTGTTACTCCTTAACTAAGGCTATTATATTTTTGTGCAAACTGTGATGCTTTAACTTTTTTCAGGATTATTTAAAGAATACAAAGTTAAGGAACTATTTATTTGAAGACAATAAGAAAACGTACGAAGTAAGACATGTTCCTGGATCAACATCTTTTGTTGATCCTGGATCAACATTACTGTCCAAATATATAGACTTAACCCAATCCCAATCCCTACTCCTAAACCTAACCATACCCACAATGTATTACTAAAATCAGTGTGAAATGATAGCTTATTAAGGCTACGTCCACACAAAGCCAGAGCTTTCCCTATCCAGTCTTTTTTTTTCCTTGTCTCAAGAAATATCTGCGTCCACACGAAACCACAAAACAATGTATTATGCACGCTAGACCAGCATGCGGTGCTGTAATTCTGCCACAGATATACACTAAAAAGGGAGAAGAATTATTGGACTATGCGCATAAACCTTACGTGCGGTAAACAAACGAACACGGAACAATACATTTATGTGTGTTAATGTTAGTTAATAAAAATACAATCGTTCAGTGTTTGTTCATGTTTTTGTTGCTGTTACTTGGCGTAGTGGTGTCTGACTAGGGGCGAGAGGTGGGCTGATATGAAAATATACGGATTGGCTGTACACATGAATACGCAAGGGTGGCGTTTTCAGATTTATCCACTCTGGGACCCGGTTTCAAAACATTTTGGTTTCACTCTAACAAAATGCTGGATCCATCTCGAAAAAATACTTATAAGATACAAAATCTATGCATATACAGCTAAACACGTCTCCGTGTGGACGGGTCTAACAAGGGTGTAGAAGCGCCTAACCCTGATCATAAGCCTAAAACAGATTTTTCTTGAAACTTTAT
This sequence comes from Ptychobarbus kaznakovi, assembly GCA_027422405.1. Classification (NCBI taxonomy): domain Eukaryota; kingdom Metazoa; phylum Chordata; class Actinopteri; order Cypriniformes; family Cyprinidae; genus Ptychobarbus; species Ptychobarbus kaznakovi. Next base: position 9,197,995 of record CM049803.1, on the reverse strand, counting down.
CCTTCAATTCTGATTGGTTGATTGAAATGTTGTTGACAGGAACATGTTGTACTTGGTGAAATCACGTTCACCGTAGACAGAGTGTAGCTAGCAATAGCTTAGAGGAAAACCAGAAAAACACAGTTCTGGCTGTCTCTGCCAACCTGAATGTTGATTCAGTGCATGATTGACAGGACAGGACAAGGAAGTAGACAGTTCCTTTTCAAAAGAATATATTATCTGCAAAAGTCACACAAGCGAGTGAAGATTGGCTGAATATCTCATCTGTGAAAGTCTATGATGAATTAAATGATGGAAACAAATGATGTGCAGTGCAAATATTCTGCTAATAGCTACTTTGTTCTCAAAACCAAGATCTCAAGTGATTACAGATGAAAGAAAAGGTAAAGAAAGCTGAGAAGGAGTGAAATTAAATAAGTAAAATAATTGTATGGAGCTTCTGTCATTTTAATGAAGTTTGTACAACAAGACTAGAATGTCCATTCAAACAATGTTTTGTGAAACAAACATAATTTATTAAACCCTTGTGTACCCTTAATAAATGCATTATATGTACACGTGTCCTGTACTTCAGATCTTAACACTTGCAATCAGGGGCGCCGCTACATTCTGGGCCCCCTGGACAGACTCGGGCCCTCCTGCCTTCCGGGGGGGGGGGGGGGTAGGATCGCGATTGCGTTCTCGATCCCGACACTGTTTCAGCTTGTTCAGTTTGTATGTAATGGCAAAGATAATATTTCGTTTTGCTTTTTTATAGTTAATTTCGTTTGGAGCATTTTTTTTGTTAGTTAAATAAAAGTAACGACCAAGCGGCCAGCGGCAGACAGGTCGCAAAAGACATTTGATTAATTGCATCTGATGAACTTTTATCATAGTTTATAGTTATATGGTAACGAAATTGGTTCTTTTTCATCAGTATTATTTGTGATTTAAATTTTGTGACAGGAATTCCTCTTTTTGCTTTCTTTCATCTTGAAAGTCAAAAGAAGATCACTTTCACTTTGAAAAATTGTCTGTTTTGCTTATATCTATACACCTTTCACTTTTTAAGACTAAAACAAAAGATGGATTCATTGTTATTCTTAATTGCACAACAACAATAAAACAGTACTTTACAATGACAAACTAGCATAACAATAACAAAAACGAATGTATGGCATAGGACACATCACATGCTGTATTATAAACTAATACATAACAGAATGTTTAGCAAACACAGGAATCAAATAATAATAATATTAAAAATAAGGAAAGCCTCCATACCTTAACATGAGGTTCTCAAAACGAAAACAAAAAGTCAAACTAAACTGTCTGTCGCTGACAGGACTTGCATGTTTTCTCTACAAGAAAACCAACATGTTCATAAGAGCGGTCTTTTACTTTAGTTTGAAAACCAAATCCTCCGCTGTGCGTACCTTCGCGCTCGTGCTGACAGAGTGAAAGCAAAGAAACGCGTGCGGTGTGAAACCAGAAGCGCTTGCACCTGATCAGTGAAATCTTTCTCCTGCTACAATGTGCTGCGGCTGGCAGCACTCGCGCTTTGGAGCAGGCAGAATGCACTAGCACAAGTGCGAAATCAAATTTTTACTCGTCAAAAATGTTCGCATTTTGGTCGCAGTCTAGAGCCCTGAATATATAAAATAATTTTATAAAATGATGAGCCATCTCGTCTTGAACAGGAGCACTTCACAAAAAATAACCGAAAGTTACATGACTCACAGACATGATAAATATATCTATAGAAAGCTTTAAATTACTACTTACAACCAAATCGTCCGTGAAGATGTGCTTCTCTCTTCTAATGAACAATGTTTTGTGAAACAAACATAATTCCCCCTGACACATTATGGTAAACCCTTGTGTACCCTTAATAAATGCATTATATGTACACGTGTCCTGTACTTCAGATCTTAACACTTGCAATTAATATGAATTACATGAAATTCCACATAAGTGTATTTAAAGGGAGCATACTTGTATGACTGATTCTTACACTTATGTACACTTTTTAAAAATGTGCACTTTGTAATAATCTCACCTTTTTTAAATCATTGTTTTAATAAACTTTTATATAAGCCACTCAAGGCCACACTGATTTTGAAAATTAAACTGATGTGCATGAGCAATCAATCTAACATTCCACAAAACAATGATCTGTTCAAGAATGCAGACAGCTACAACAACAACAACATCTCTATGTATGTGCTTATACACAAAGAAAACAAACAAGAGGGAATGTATTACCATTGCCAACAAAAATGTTGTATGAAAATGCACAATATTCACTGGCTAAAAAAATAATAATACAATTGTAAAATTGTAATTTACAATATAAAATTCTAATTTACTAATTGTGAAATTATACTCTCACTGGCCACTTTATTAGGTACACCTGTTCAAATGCTTGGTAACACAAATCAGCCAATCACATGGCAGCAACTCAATGCTTTTAGGCATCTAGATGTGGTGAAGACGACTTGCTGAAGTTCAAACCAAGCATCAGAATAGGGAAGAAAGGGGATTTAGGTGAATTTGAACAAGGAATGGTTGTTGGTGCCAGACGGGCTGGTATGAGTATTTAAAAAACTGCTGATCTACTGGGATTTTCACGCACAACCATCTCTAGGGTTTACAGAGAATGGTCCAAAAAAGAGAAAGTAAACAGTGAGTGGCAGTTGTGTGGACAAAAATGCCTTGTTGAAGTCAGAGGTCAGAGGAGAATGGGCAGAATGGTTAGAGATGATAGAACGGCAACAGTAACTCAAATAACCACTCGTTAAAACCAGGCTATGCAGAATACCATCTCTGAACACACAACACGGCGAACCCTGAAGCAGAAGGGTTACAGCAGCTGAAGACCACACCGGGTGCCGCTCCTGTCAGCTAAGAACGGGAAACGAAGGCTACAGTTCGCACAGGCTCACCAAAATTGTACAATAGACGATTGGAAAAACGTTGCCTGGTCTAATGAGTCTCGATTTCTGCTACGAAATTTAGACGGTAGGGTCAGAATTTGTCGTAAAGAACATGAAAGCATGGATCCATCCTGCCTTGTCTCAATGGTTCAGGCTGGGGGTGGTGGTGTAATGGTGTGGAGGATATTTTCTTGGCACACTTAGTACCAATTGAGCATCGTTTAAATACCACAGCCTACCTGAGTATTGTTGCTGACCATGTCCATCCCTTAATGACTACAGTGTACCCATCTTCTGATGGCTACTTCCAGCAGGATAATGCACCATATAACAAAGCTCAAATCATCTCAGTCTGGTTTCTTGAACATGACAATAAGTTCACTTTACTCAAATGGCCACCACAGTCACCAGATCTCAATCCAATAAAGCACCTTTCGGATGTGGTGGAACGGGAGATTCGCATCGTGAATGTGCAGCCGAAAAATCTGCAGCAACTGCGTGATGCTATCATGTCAAAGTGGACCAAAATCTCTGAAAAATGTTTCCAACAGCTTGTTGAATCAATGCCACAAAGAATTAGAGCATTTCTGAAGGCAAAAGGGGGTCCAACCCGGAACTAGCAAGGTGTACCTAATAAAGTTGCCATTGAGTATATATGTTAAGTCTAATGTTTTTTAAGCAATGGCAACAAAACAACAGGGCATGTGATCGCTCGAGGACTATATGGAGTATTTGAACATTGCTTATTATTCTGATTTACCTGAATGTTTTGAAATACGTTTTCAGTGATGGCATTAATCAATCGCTTAATGAAGTCTAAGCTCATTCACGAGGGTCTACGTTCATCACTCAGATAGTTTATGAATATGCTCTGTTATCTGTTGGCTCTTCTATCACTGTGGGTGTCGCAGAGGAAGAACATGACTTTGTGTTCGTGCCGGTAATGATGGCTGTGAAGTTTAGTCAAGCACAAGCTCTGGGACATTTGAGTATGCTGATCACTACTCTGGTGATTAAACCTGCTCGAGAAATTGCAGACGCACCGGAGCGTCTTCGAATAATGGTGACAACAGCGGAGCTCGTTCCCAATATAGCAGCGACAACAAGGCTCCGTCATGTCACAGCTGTCAGTCCTAAGTCACGTCACGTCACAGCTGATATTTCTGAATAAAGTCAAGTCACAGCTGATCTTTCTGAGTCAAGTTACAGCTGCCAGTCCTGAGTCACGTCAATACACAGCTGATATTCCTGAGTCACGTCATGTCACAGCTGATATTCCTGAGTCACGTCATGTCACAGCTGTCCTTCCTGAGTCAAGTCAAGTCACAGATGATCTTCCTGAGTCATGTCAAGTCACACCTGATCATCCTGAGTCAAGTCAAATCACAGCTGATCTTTCTGAGTCAAGTCAAGTCACAGCTGATCTTCCCGAGTCATGTCATGTCACAGCTGATCTTCCTGGGTCACTTCATGTCACAGCTGATCGTCCTGGGTCTCGTCACGTCACAGCTGATCGTCCAGAGCCTCATCACGTCACAGCTGATCGTCCAGTGCCTCATTACATCACAGCTGATCATCCAGAGCCTTGTCATGCCACAGCTGATCGTCTAGAGTCTCGCCAGGCCACAGCTGTCATTACAGAGACATATCAGGTCACAGCTGGTCTTTCAGAGACTTTCAGACATCCTGTCTGTTGCACCTAGATCTTAAAGGTCAGTTCTTCAGCATCCCAGACTGGTATCCACCATTGAGGATCCACCGCTGGTGTCAGCAGGCACAGATAGTATCCCTAACTCAGCGCTCTTAAGCTTTTCTATTCCAGCAGTGATCCCTATGTCCACAGCGCTTCCCATAATAGGGATCACTTTATGGTGTGTTTGGGCTGCATACACGACCACTGAAACTCTAGAGGCAGGGGTTTCCGATGTAATATCTCCTGAGGTGGTGGCTGAAGCTGCAGGAATTTCTGAGATAGCGGCACCTGCTGCTGTGTCCCTAGAGGTGATGGCGTCCGCTGCGGTTTTTCCAGAGGTGGTGGTGCATGCTGCAGAACCACCCAAGGCATAGGCGCTATCTTCAGCTCCTTGCACAGTGGTGGTGCCCAGTAATGAACTATCAGCCTGTCCTGAAACGGCCACAGAGGCCGACTTGGAATTATTGTCTATTTCTGAATCATCCGAGGAGGCCATTTATGAACTCTTGTCCTGTTCTGATCTCGCCAAAGAGACCATCTATGAACTCTCGTCCTGTGCTGAACTGGCCATGGAGGCAAATTATGAGCTATTGTCTTGTCTCGACCCAGCCGAATAGGCTGCCTTTGAACTCTCAGCCTTGTCTGTCACAGCCGAAGAGGCATTTGTGAACTTCCTGATTGTTCTGTTGCGGCTATAAAGGCCGTTCGTGAACTCTTAACCCTGCCTGTTGCGGCCATGAAAGCCGTAAATGAACTTTCTGTATGCTCTGTTAACCCTATCATTGCCAGAGAGGCCACAAGTTTAACTATCTGTATATCCAGTTTCAGCCAATGATTTTGATTCTGAACTGTCTGTCCAGTTCTAACCAATTAATCTAATTTTGAACTGTCTGCCTGTCCAGTTTCAGTCAGTGAGTCTGAGTGTGAGCAGTTTATTTATCCAGTTTCAGTCAACGAGTTCAATTCTCAGCTATCTGTCTGTCCAGTTTAACCCAATGAGCATGAGTAAGAACTGTGTGTCTTAAATCTGCTCTTGAATCTAATTATGAACTATTAACCCAATCAGTATTGCCAATGCACCCAATCTTGAACTGTAAATGTCTGTCTAAATTCTGCTGTTGAATCTAATTTTGAACTATCTGCTTGTCGAGTCTCTACTCAACTCCAATGCTTAACTGTCTGCCAATCCAGTTTCAGTTAACTTATCTGATTTTGCTATTAGGAGCTATCTGCTTGTCCCATTTCAGTCAATGCTTTTGATTTTGAACTGCCTGCCTGTCTAGTTTCAAGTAATTAAAATGTGTAATGTCACTCTCAAGGAGACCAACAATGAACTTTCATCTCTGTCAATCTCAGCCAAGGAAATTATTAATTAACTATTTGTGTTGTCTGTCTTGGTCCTTGGGCTGTGAATGCTTTGTCTGTGCCCTATGTTTCAGCTCCTCTGGCGTCTTCTACCTGGCTGTGGCCGTCTGCTCCGCCATGGGGGCAGTCTGCTCTGCTCTGGTGGTTGTATGCTCCGTCTACTCCTCCGTGGTGGTTTTCTGCTCTGTCCTGGTTACCTACTCCGCCGGTCCTGCCTTAGTCTCCAGGTCCGCCAGTACTGCATGATCTTGGCCTTCCATCCTTTCCCCTGTTCTGCCTCCTCTCCACCACCCTCCTAGACCAGACAGCGTTGGACCATCTGGAAGCAGCTTTTTGAAGGGGGGGGGGGGGGGGGGGGCTCTGTCACGAGTCCGGTCTATGTAATCTCACACAGAAAATTTTTACCCTGGACTCCATTTCCCATGATTCCTCACCCAGGAACTTACCCCTCTCTCACACCTGTTTTCAATCCAGACTGTTATGTATGCAGCACATTTCGGCCCAATCCCATTTCTACCCCTTTCATGTGAAGGGGTAGGGGTGTCTCAATTCTCTTTCGGTTGGAGGGGTAGGGGGGAGGGGAAGGGCCAGATAGCCCTTCAAACAAAGATTTTTCAGGACCACACTACAAACAAAGGGGTATGAATCATCATCAGCCATAAACCGGCTGCAGCGGCAACATGGCTGCCCGAGCGGAAGAAAAATACACATAAACGTAAGCATTCTTGGCATTATGTGTAAATATTTTAATAAAATAAATCATTAGTTGTATGTTACATTCAATCGTGAGTTTTTATATACGGTCATGCTATTCAAAGAAATGTTTGAAAAAAATCGCAAATGTTTGCTAAACGTCATATCATTTGATGTGAGAGATAAAATGTTTGTGTGTATGCACGTCTTTCTTTACAATGATCGAGTTAAACTTACTTCAAAAAACTATTTTATGCTCTCTTTGCTGGAAAATATAATGTAGTGATTCACTATTAAACTGTTATTAATAAAAGTAGTGTGGCAGCGTTGAAAAATTCCTTTGCTCCTGTATGTGTGAGCTGCACTATCTCTGATATGTGTGTGTGTGTGTGTCAGTAAGCTGCGCATTAATATAGAACGGTATAGTGGTGGTGTCCCAATTCTTAGGGGAATATTTTTACCCCTTCCCCTTGACACTCTGTTTCAAGGGACAAGGGGAAGGGGTAGATGGAGGGGTAGGGGAAGGGGTTTAAAATATAATTGGGACTCGGGCTTCCTTTCTCAGGTTGCGGAGTATTGTTAGCACTTGTCTTTGGAATGCTGATAGCTACATTACGGAGTCTGTAACCAAGTCTAAAGGCCTTTCCACACTGGGCGCGAAAAAGTGAAACAAATATTGAATGTGATGCTGCACTGTAATAAAACAACAGATTCATATGGATGCTTCTACATAGCATACACACGTGCATACACAGAATATTCGCACACCAAAAATTAGATTTTTTGTTTTACCAGTCAGACAAATATTTTCAGTTTCGCAAAGCGAAAACACAGGCCGTCCAATAAGATTTGAGCATTACATCACGTGGCCAGAGCAACAGCTGTTACCCAAATGCTCGACGCTGTGGCGTTAAACGCTCAAAAGAAGTTATTGAGCATGAGAGTAAAAACACAGAAGTAGAGGAATTTTTAACCAATATACAAATAATATGGATGCCGAGATGATGTTGTTGTTGGTGTCTAAATGTAGAGAAGCTTTTGACCGTTTAAAAAAAATAGAGTGAAACATGACATATGAAATGTTTCATTTCTACACATGACATATGAAAGCACATAGACATATGATTATAACGATATATTTTCTGTATTTGTTTTGTATACAGCTCATTGTATTTTTATAACAAGAAAAGGATATTTATACAAAGAGTCTACCTATTATAATCAAAATCAACTATAGATCACAATCAGAAGTTATTAGAAGCACTCGATAATGGTTTAAAGTTATTTATAAACAAATATATACATAATTACATACATTATACATAAATAAGCGCTATAGAAATGCATCATTCATTCATTCATTTGAAAGTTTAGCTTGATGCTAATTGTACCACAAATTATATTGTAGGATATTCTTGTAAGCATTAAGTAAGTGATAATCAATGGCTAGCCATGCATTAAATTATTTTAAATGCATGACGTGGAGTCAAAGAACCACCCGAGGCTATTGTGATCTGCCTCGCTTTTCCGCATCACACTCAGTGTGGAGCGGCCTTAAGTCTAGTCATATTATTTGCTTGTCTTCCTCGTGTCTTGATTATTGCCTGATTTGCCTCATTTTGTCTGTTCTCTGCCTGCCTTGAACTATAGCCTGCCTCGGATTACTCCTTCGTCTCGCCCCGTTTGGATATTGTTTGGGGCAAATACAATACATTGCATGGACCATAGCCGGTTTGTTGGATTACTCCTTCGCCTTGCCCTCCGGATGACGTTCGCTGCTGTTTTACCCACGCCTGTCCTTGGACTACTCTTTGTCTTGCCTGTGCTTTACCTGTTGTTGCTGTCGACTAATGCCTGTTTTGACCACGTCTTATAATAAAGCCCTGCAGATGGATCCGCATGTCTCTCGTCTTGCTCACTCCGTAACAACAGGACAAAAACACTTATGATTTTCAGATTTCCCACATTACAACAAATTCATAATCAGAATCAGAATGAGCTTTATTGCCAGGTATGTTTACATATACGAGGAATTTGTTTTCGTGACAGAAGCTTCGACAGTGCAACAGAATGACAGTGACAGAACAAAAACACAGATAATAAAAGAAGAATAACAAATAGAACATAGAATTAAATGGGGAATAATAATATACAAAATGACAATTTTATGTACAGGTATATTACAATAGACAGTTTTGTATGTACAGGTATATTATGTGCAAATTTGAAATGTAGACTAAGCATGTGTGTTAATAAATAAGTGTATAAGTGTATAAATAGTGTGTTCCACAATTATTGTCAAGTTGTTTATGAGATGGATTGCCTGAGGGAAGAAACTGTACCTGTGCCTGGCCGTTCTGATGCTCAGAGCTCTGTAGCATCGACCAGACGGCAGCAGTTCAAAGAGGGAGTGTGCTGGATGTGAGGGGTCCAGTGATTTTGCCAGCCCTTTTGCTCACTCTGGATAAGTACAGTTCTTGGAGAGTAGGGAAGGTTGTACCAATGATTCACTCAGCAGTTCGGACTACCTTCTGTAGTCTTCTATGATCAGATTTGGTAGCTGAGCTGAACCAGACAGTTCAGAGTCAATGTGAGTGTCCCAATTTAGGTCGTGGGAGATGGTGGTACCCAGGAACCTAAATGACTCCACTGTCATTACAGTGCTGTTCATGATGGTGAGTGGGGGGAGAGCAGACGGGTTTCTCCTGAAGTCCACAATCATCTCCACTCTTTTGAACGTGTTGAGCTCCAGGGTGTTAAGACTGCACCAGATAACCAGCTCCTTAACCTCCTGTCTGTAAGCAGACTCGTCACCGTCCTGAATGAAGCCGATAAGTGTGGTTTCGTCTGCAAATTTCAGGAGCTTGACAGAGGGGTCTTTAGATGTCCAGTTGTTGGTGTAAAGGGAGAAGAGCAGTGGGGAGAAAACAAAGGCCTGAGGAGCTCCAGTGCTGATCGTACGGGTGCTGGATGTGAATTTTCCCAGCCTCCTAGCTGCTGCCTGTCTGTCAGGAAGCTGTTGATCCACTGACAGACGGGGTGGGCACTGAGACCTGAGTTAGTTTGGGCAGGAGGAGATTTGGGATGATAGTGTTAAAGGTCAAGCTGAAGTCCACCAACAGGGTCCTCACATGAGTCCCTGGTATTTCTAGATGGTGAAGAACATAATGCAGTCCCATGTTGACTGCATCGTCCACAGACCTGTTTGCTCTGTATGCAAACTGAAGAGGATCTAGCAAGGGTCCAGTAATGTCCTTCAGGTTGGCCAGCTCCAGTTATTCAAATGACTTCATGACCACAGACGTTAGAGCCACAGGCCTATAATAATAATAATAATAATTTGTTACATTTATATAGCACTTTTTTCTTGGTACTATAGTCATTTAGTCCTGTAAGTTTGGATTTATTTGGGATGGGGATGATAGTGGAGCGTTTGAAGCATGAAGGGACTTTGCACAGTTCCAATGATCTGTTGAAGATCTGTGTGAAGATGGGGGCTAGCTGGTCAGCACAGGATTTCAGACAGACTGGTGTAACACAATCTGGGCCTGGTGCTTTTTTCCTTTTCTGCTTTCTGACATTGTCTTCGCTGATCTGAAGTACAGATGTGGGGGAGAGGGGAGTTGCTCAAGATGCTAATGGTTGTGTGGAGGTGTGGGGTGTTTTTTCAAACCTGCAATAGAGCTCATTCAGATCGTCTGCCAGTTGTTGATTCTCCACAGTGCTGGGGGGGGGGGTGTCTTGTAGTTGGTGATCTCTTTTTAGACCTTTTCACACTGATGCTGAGTTGCTGGAAGTGAACTGAATCCTTAGTTTTTCAGAATAATTCCTCTTTGCCACTCTTGTCTCCTTTTCCAGTGTGTATTTGGCCTGTTTATACAAGACATTGTCCCCCTTCCTGTAAGCATCTTCTTTGGCCTGACGGAGCTGTCTGAGTTTTGCAGTGAACCACGGTTTGTCATTGTTGTAGGTTAGATGAGTCCTGGTAGAAATGCACATATCTTCACAGAAACTGATATAAGATTAAAGTCTCTTGGAGATCGTCCAGATCATTGGCAGCAGCTTCAAAAACACTCCAATCAGTAAGGTCGAAACAGGCTTTCAAATCCTGCTCTGCTAAACTAGTCCATCTTTTAACAGTCCTTAATACAGGTTTAGCTGATTTCTATTTGGTATAAGATGAACCCAATAATGTTCAGAGAGTCCTAAATCTGCCCATGGGACAGAGTGATATGCATATTTTCTTGCTGTGTAACAGTGATCCAATATATTACTTTAATGTCTCTTGTGGGACATGTAATATTGCGATCTGTATTTTTACAGTTCACTGGAAAGGTTTGCTTTATTAAAGTCCCAGAGAATGATTAAAACAGAGTCCAGGTGTTGTTGTTCTGTGTCTGTGATCTGATAAGCGAGTTTCTGTAAAACTCAGATCATGTGCGGTTGCAGTGGAATGTAAACACTCACAAAAATGAATGAGCAAAACTCCCGCGGCGAGTAGAAAGGCTTGCAGTTAATGAAAAGCGCTTAAAACAGTATTCACCTTTCCCAGTCACTCAAAATACTGTATATACAATATTTGTGACATTAGCATGTCATCCAAAGCTGTTCTGAACCATGACAAATTAAATTAATTAATAAAATATATACATGTTACATTATACCTTTATAATTATGCATTTAGGGTATTTTTTATTTGCAATCATTTTCTACTTAACTACTTATTACAATAATACAAAATAAATAAAAACAAATCACCTATATCTCTAGGAAATACTTTAATAATTGAATTGACTTCTAACACACTCAAGGATGTCAGCTCACTTCAAATCAGTCAGGACCAAAAAGGGTGACTTTCATTTATTCTTTAAGATACATAAAATAATAATTATTATAATTAATTGAATAACTAATTTTTTATTTTATATTGACACAGTTATAATTATTTCAAACCTTAAAAAACTGCACACTTGATAGAATACAACAAGTTCAACAGCAACAAAAATTATATTGTTCCCTGTAGTTATATCCTTAATGCAGAGCCAAACTAATCACATCATCCCAAACAAAGAGATTACATTGTAAACTGTCTGTCACGCAGAAGTATAGGAAACATTTACGAGCTGTGTAACTGGTTTTGTTTTAGTGAATGTTTTGGATGTTTTATTTTTTGAAAATTGTTGAGAAGAGAATTGTTGAGAATAAGAAAAGTCAATGCAACCTGATGCATAAAGATTTTTAGGTTCTTAGTTACTGTACCACAAACTGTAAAAACAAAAAGTATTTTATTTTTTTGTTTGTTCACCTAATGCAAAATGCCTCATTCAACTAATAAATTCATCAAGGCAACTACAGAGTACAAATTTTAAGTTAGAAACACAGAAAACCCATTTTGGTGACCATATGTATATTCAAGATTAAGAGTCAATGCAACCATATGCATAAAGATTTTTAGCAGTTCTTATACTGTACCAGCCTAAGTAAAAACAGGTTTTCATGGTTCACCAATGCAAAATGCCTCATTACTAATAAATTCATGAAGGCAACTACAGAGTACAAATTAATAAAATGTGCAACACAGAAAACCCATTTTGGTGACCATAGCATTCAAGAGTTTGTCGCATACACAATTATCAGAATAATAACCAGCAGTGTACTAGTCAGGTCCGTCCATGGGAAAAAAGCAATAGGAATAAAAATGATAATAGTAGAATACATCCGCATGGGGGAATGTTAGTGTAATATAAAATAACAACAAAAAATAAAAATAATAAAATGTGTGGACATTTATTTTACATACTGCAGTCAACTAGAATAAGTGGACTAAAGCAGGAATGTGCAATGCTGCTAATTTCTGGTACAGGGTATTTGCTAGCAATGTGCCATGAGCATGATCCATGCTATTATTTACTAGGAAAGCACAAAAGATTCAAAAGTAAAAAGATAATGGTAGTTACTACAATGTTAATAGTGCATTAGTCATCCGTTCCGGTGTAGTTATTCATTAATGATGGAACAGTATTCTAAAGTGTAACCATGTATTCATTTATTTTACATTTATTAATTAGATTGTCAAAGAGCAGTGGACAGCTAAGCAATCAACAATGCTGCATCATTTTCTGGTACTCTCTGCCCTTTGTGCCATGAGCATGACCATGCGTGAGTATTTCTAACTGTTCAGGGGTGCATTTTCCAAAAGCATCGTAAGCTTAAGTTGATCGTAAAAACGATCGCACGAATCATCTTAGACTTGCTGACCATATCCCAAAACCATCGTAACTTAAGTAGTACTTGAAAATCTCAGTCGATCTACAAGTGCTCTGCAGTAATCGTAAATCCCTACGTGCATCCTAAGAAGACAAAATTATGAAGTCACCTGCAGGACAATCGGCAGATTACAACTTTCACTTTATTCAAGCGCAATGTGATTATAGTTAAAGATTTCGATTGTACTTTATTTTACACTTTATTACTCATTTTTTATGTTTAAATGTATTTATAAATGAGACAATAAAAAATGTCAGAAAAAAATTGAAATACACATTTAAATTAAATGACTGAAAAAACTAATGAATTAAATAATGTAGGAAATATGCTTCAAAGACTGGGAAAAATAGGGATAAAGAAAAAATTGTCAATGACGAAAACCAGCCGTGTATATATATGTAATATATTACATAATAATATAGTAGATTAATTGTATACTTATCACTTATATAATATTATACTTATATTATATTATATACTCTAGCACTCTCTAATCTAATTCTATTTTATCTATTAGTATTATTTCTTTAAAAGATAATAATAATAAACAACACTAGGTTTTTTCTATATTCTATCGTCGTTTTGTTTTTTTTAATAACAAAATAAATAAAACTTGCTACGTGTACTACATTAGGCTAACCGAGACTTGTCATAGCACTTGCATGTTGTTGCTCTTTTGTTGATTTTGATTACTTATATTGTCCTCATTTGTAATTCGTTTCGGATAAAATAGTCTGCTAAATGACTAAATGTAAATGTAAATTATATTATATTATCTGTCTAGAATGCAGCATTAGATTCACATATCAATAAAGCTTGTACTACAAATACGAGCCATTCTATAAATTGACATTTCAGCACTTGATCAATGGATAGCGACTCCTAAGTAGCACTTAAAGGGATCCCTGGGTATTAAGACTTCTATGGCTTAATATAACGTAATTGATGTATCTTACTGAAATATGTAGTGGAAAACCCATAAATGTTTATTTTATTTATCACATAAAACAAAATACTGATATGAATACCACAGCTACCGAAAGAGCTTACAGATGGCGCCAGATATAAATATAGGTTTAAACCAAATGCTGTATCATGGCTTTTTTTGCCCTACAAGGAATCTAAACGCCCCGGATATCGAGGGAAATCCGTGCTGAGAAACTCCTTCAGTGGCCGCGGCGTTTTCAGATAGCATCTAACATTTCTTGTCTCAGCCGTTTGTAAGCTCTTTCAGAAGCTGTGGTCTACTAAAAGACTCAAAGGCATCAGGGCTAAAGTGGAGAGAAAATGAAGCGGGTCTTTAGGTTGTTTTATTCCCCTACAGGCATCTTCCCGTTCTTTTCTCCTCTTCTTATCGCTAGGAAAGTCTTTTTACATTGCTTCTCTTGTTGCCCTTCAACTGAAAATTACAACCAAAAGCCACACAATGTGGTATCGTATCAGTATTTTTTTTCTGAGTTGTGTATTCTGAGTTGTGTTTCGGTAAAAAGCCAAAGCCTATAGAAATAAGCGCCCGTAGATCACTGAGTGCAGCCCTTTGACATCATCGACGCAGAATGCACTGTGCACGTGAAATAATGGCGCCCCCCATAGTCCAAAAACGATGTCGATTTTTTAAATAACATACATCTTTCATGGGTTTTCTACTACATATTTAAATAAGATATATAATTTACGTTATATTAAGCTATAAATGTCTTAATACCCAGGGATCCCTTTAACGCATGGCTACGTACAATTGTGTTAAGTTAATTTTTTGGAAATGCATGTGAAACAATAATGAACGTTGTAAAATGACTCGTAGAAAACGCTCTTAAGCGTTAAGATCAATCGTTATCGGGAAACCAGGCCCTGATCAATACAAATATAGTGCAATAAAAAAAATCAACATTATGCTATGTTTAATGCATAATTCTAACAGTATAGTACACTATAGTAGTATACTACACTGTTAGAATTAGTCATTAAACGTAGCATAACAATGACTATTTAAATTTAGAGCAGTATAAACAGAACAGTCAAAATAATGTGATTTTGTTTAATGTGTTTAAAAATAATGTGTTTTAGTGATTACTGAAAAACAAATTTCAGTCACTTACATCTGATAATCAATTACCTTTTCAGCTTTACCTGAATTTTACTCATATTCCATTGCTACTGGGGGTGGCAGTGGAACTGAATTTTCTACTGCACATGAAGGTCGCATCACTGGAGTCAGAGTTTATGAATATCCCTACTATGGCTACTACTACAACTACAACTACATCAATGGGTAGGTATCCGTAAGAACCACTGTAGTTACACACTGGATAACATCTTATCAAGCCCAAATTAACCTGATCTGTCATAATTATTAGACTGGATACCTCACATAAAACCCTTTTGAAACAAATTATACACTTTATATTTCATACAAAATATTCAACATTATATTTTTTGTTTTATATTCTGTATTTTTTTATTTATTTTTCATATTTTAGTCTAGTTATTTGATATTTAGCTCTGAATTATTTAACGGCACATATTGTATCTGTTTAGGATCCAGATGAGATATGACAGTAACTGGACAGAATTGGTTGGCACAAAATCTTATGGCAATGAAAGGGAGATGACACTCTTCGACAATGAACATTTCGTTCAGGTCTCTGGAAAGTATTATTCTGGTTACATCAGTGAGCTTATGTTTGTCACTAATGAGGGGCGATCTTTTAAAGTGGGGCAAGCTTCTGGACTCTCATTTAACTTCTACCCGACCCACGATGGAAGTGAACTACGTTTCCTCAGCGGCCGTCAGAGTGGAATTGCCCTCACCTCCATTGGGGCTCATTGGGGTGTCTACTACAATTCCACTTCATAATACCAGAAATATCACACACACTGCACATCATGTATGTGAGGAAAATGCCTGTTAAGTAGCGATCTACTCGTGTTTTTCCTGAGCTCTTTATGAGGTATGAATTTAGGGGCTTTCTGAGTTGTCTGCAATATTAGAATGATTTCTGGTCAATAATTTACCAAATCATTAATTAATACAACACTAAGAATACTGGCATGAAATTGTTTTATTCCTAATGATGCTTTAAGGGCTTCTCCTTTAACACAATAATTCCTAAAGACTCACATAACAATGATTTTTCAAGTTAGATAAACTCTACACAGAATGTATATCATGACATATACTGATTGTTGGTGTGTTATTTTTATTTTTTTCAATTTCAGGCACTTTTAATACACGGGATGATTTTTATTAAAGCTATATTAAATTTTAAGTGCTGAAGTTGACTTTTAATTAAAACTTTATGTTATATCAAGATCACAATAAAACTGATTTATTAAAACATTTACCATGCCTTAATCATTTATTTTTGCAGTTTTAAATGCCTTTTATGTATAGATTTTATTGTTTTACCCATGACCCAAACTTTCAATCAAACTTTACAAATTCATATAAAAATTATAAATTACTACACATTTAAAACTATGGTTATGCAAACCAAATTTTGAACTAAACATAATTAATTTCAATATTTATTGCATGCACAAACAATTGTTCCAAAATCTTTACTGCCACACAGCTGTGCCATCAATTGATGACAACAAAAAAGTTTTCTGTGAACAAATTAAATTATTTATTAACACCATTTATTAATGAATCCCGTTGATTTTACACCAAAAAACGAGGGCACAGATGATGGAATACAAGAGAAAGAATTCAGATTGATCACACCCCACATGAGACTTTAATTTCGCATGTTTAGTTTTTTCTATAACAAAATCAAAAGTACATTATATTAACCACAAAAACTAATCTTTTAGATTGATTGTCTAATTTCACATTTTGGATGAGCTATTTGACATCAAAAACAATGTGAATCTGACGCTATGCAGAGTGTTGTGTTGTTCAACTCCATGATCAGACTTTGTTGATGCTTTTTCATCTTTTAATTAACAACTCTCAACAACATGCTCACTCACATCTCTTCAACCTCATTCTCATTCTATTCTTACGATATCACTACACTACATCCCTCCCTTTGTTAGTATTGAACTGAAATACCACAAAATAACATATTATCTTCAAGTTTAAACATCTATGTTACTGATACTCAAAACAAATATTTCAGAAACACATAGCAAATATCTCTATACTTAGAGTCTAGCTTGCAATCTTCTAAATTCTCCACATATACTATGCCTCCCAACTTTTAGTTGTGTTCTGTGGCTCGACTTGTAATGTCTGCATACTGTTTCATTTTTTCTTTGTAGCTTTTATGATGACTTTCAATGTATTTTGTTTCTCTTTTCTCTGTGACAAGGCTAGGTAACTTTGTGCATACAACTCGACCAAACATCAGGTCGGCTGCAAGGTGTCTCACTTGATGTTCTGTGTGGTGTAGATTAATACGATTCTTTGAGAGATCCTCTCTCCAACTCCTTGCTTCACTTTTAGCTGCTTTGAAAGCTTTCTTCAGATAGTAATGAAATATATATATATATATATATATATATATATATTACTGTAACTTTTGCGATAGTAAGGACCCACCAAATCAACACCTATCTTTGCCCAGGGTCTAGGTGGAAGCTCTAACTTATGTAGTACTTGATCTTCATGCAAGGTGTAAGAATCTTTTATCTGCCTCAACCCAGATTCCACTCCACAATATATGTTTGATCATGCTCATTTCCCAAAATGGCTTAATTCTTATAAAGAAGAAGAAAGTCAACAATTATGCTGTTTGTAGACCATTTGAGATGATCACATCCTGAGCAAATGGTCACCAATTGTAGAAGTGGAGCAGGTGTGGAACACTGAGAACTACCTCAGACAAAGGGGTGTCAGAACTTAATTAACATACAGACTACAGCTGTTACGACAGGAGCTACTTCATTTACATGAAGGGTAGTAAACTGAAAATGTATAAAAGGTTAGGACTTAGGATATTCTGGGTTCATTCCAACTCCGTTGAACCCAAGGTACAACATACTTTGTCACTGCTATGCTGCAATAAACATCTTCATCAAGATCTTCAATGTCTTCATTTTTTCTTACATTGGCGAGCCACCCATCGAGGGTTTTCCGAAAAAGAAAAAAAAGCGGGGAAAGGTAAGAAAACGGTTTCTTTCTTCTATGTTGTTTTTGTCAGGGAACCCCCTTGTTTAAAGAAAATGTTAAGGAGAGAAGACAGTCAAGATTTTTTTTTACAAGAAGTTAGTCAATATTAGCAGGAGGAGTTCTTAAGCCTATTCTCTACAAATTCTGTTTAAGATTCTAACAAAACTGAATCAGCCCGATGCAGTGTGGTAGCAGAATTGTATTAGACCTATTGTTTCTAAACTAACTGAAACAGAGTTGTAAGTTTCTAACGTAATTGAAATGGAGTTAGTTGTTGTGATAATTCTGATGAAATTCTAAAGTAACTGAATCGACCCAACGCAGCGTGGTCACAGAATTATTTCATAACTGTTGTGTGTTTTACTGTAGTGAGTCCAACGCACTGTGACAAAATTTTGGTTTAGAAGCCCAACGCAGTGTGGCGGTTTTATTCATTTGCATCCAAAAGCACAGGAGCTGTGAATAATTAGACTAACAGGTATGTTAAAATAACTAGATAATGTTCAGTCAGTGAAGTAATAAAGCCTATTGAATTGCTGAAGACAATTTAATAAGATTTTGAAAATGGAAGAGCTGATAGTTAAGTATATCGCTAAGCACAGTTCAGTGGGAATGTGTGATGGGATAGAGAAGGCAGACTGAGACTACGAGTGTGCGATGTCTCAATTCAAAAAATTGTCCCAGAATGCCTAAAAACAAAGAGAGAAAAGTTGCTAATGCACTTCAAGCTTGTTTTACCTCATACAAGGTAACTAAAAAAGATTAGAGGAAATGAAAACTGAAAACAAGTTACTTAATTCTCAAGTCAGCGACAATATCATCTCATTGAGAAATTGCAAGGCTGAAGAGATCATTCTGAAGGAACAGATAGTGAAATTGAGAGAAGAAATTACAATGTCCGAATCAGAGAGGCAGACATTTATATGTCTGTTTGAAGCAACATCTAGACAGATGGAATATACCCAATCCCATTATGAACATTAAGAAAATAACTGCAAGGAAGCCTTTAGTCAACAACATAATTATTCAGATGATTATGTGAGGTCCCCAGTAGCACCAGTGCGAACAAGACAGACCGGAAATAGAATGGGATGATTCTTGATCAAAGAACTGAAAATGGCCAAGCTGTTAGACAGTTGGCTTTTATGGACTTTCAAAGTCTTGTTACAGCAGTGGATACTTTTGACCCTGATAACATGGATCCTGTAGAGTTATTGTCAAAACTGGAGAAGGTAGTGGATGCTTATATGTCAGACGAAGATGCTTGTAGACTTCTTACGATCTGCATTCCTCGCTCAATAACTAGTGTTCTCTAGCAGGAAGTTTGTGACAAAAGAGCAGACAGAGGGGCAAGGAGAGAAGCTCTACTTAGAGTTGCTGGAACTGATTTGATTAATTTGAGAAAGATAACTGAGGTGACAATTGAAATTGGAGAGCATTCTCTAGCATTTGCGTCCAGGTTGTGGGAAATGTTTAGCTGTTACAGTGGTGTGCCCAATGCAACTAAACAAAATCTCATGTTTAAGTCTGCATTAATTGCACAGAGCAGTTCACACACGCGAGAAGCCATTGCTCTACATGTAGATGTAAGTACACCATACGAGCAAAATAATTTCCAAAATGACACAGCATTTCAATGCAAGTCAAATGAAAGCTGCAGAATCTAGACATCCAGTCGTTGCATTTGGTAATAGAAAATGTTTTAGATTATCTAATGGTTTCCATCAGAGACCATGGCGATTTGAAAGAGTAAATTCAGAAGGTGTTACTCTCTGTTATGCTTGTGGATGGATGGGACACAAGGCAAGACAGTGTCACTTTTCACACAAAAGATGAATGGGCTACTGTGATTTGTTTAAGAAGATAGGCAGTTTAGAATCCCAGTTGGCACTGTTGAAAGGAAATAAGGAAAAATCCATTCACACCTTGCCAGATACAGCACTGCATGAACAACATGACTGTAGTTCAGTCACAAGCAGATGCTGATGTGAATTGGAGGAATTGTTTTATGATAGTATTATACTTTAGGAAAATAGGTTTACTATCAAAAAGAGGGGGGGATTCCTCATAATATTTAAATATAACGTTAATTGCATTGATATTGGTGATTCTTTATAATTTATCAAATATAATGTTATTGGTGGTGGATGAGAGATCCCCCCCCTTACTGTAAAGCGCTTTGAGTGTCTAGAAAAGCGCTATATAAATGTAACAAATTATTATTATTATTATTATTAATGCATTGATATTGGAGATTCTTTATAATTTATAAGAAATGTGTTAATGGCATTGATATTTAAATATAATGTATGAGAAATGATTAAATTGCATCCTGTGATTAAATTTCTGTAACAATTATGTTTTAAATATGAAATGATTCTTGTGGGGGAAAGGGGGGGGGGGGGTCAACCACTTCTTTTTGATCATCAGTGTACTGTGATAAACCTTCAGTCTCATCAGCCATATCTTCCCCAGTATCACATTTCTGTACAGTATCATCTTCGGCATCACTCTGATTATTTTCATCACCAACACTCACAGCTTTATCAGGTAAATGACTACATCAGCTTGCTCCACACAGCCAGCATTAACATTTAAGTCACTGACCTCCTGCTGCCCGTTCACCTTCTCTGTAGCTCCTTTATCCTGCTCCTCAGCTCTCTCAGATTCTGAGTTATTTACTTGAGGAACAACATCGTTTTCATCACGAGATGTCGAAAGCGTGCTGTTCATCTCTACGCGGACACGAGAAGCGCTTGTGGCCCAAATCACCGCATTCAAAACACTTCAAACTCTCGGTGCTCGCATACACCATGAAAGAACTCTCTCTGTGGTTAACACGGAAATAAACTTCTAAGGTCCGCTCAGGTGAGTTAAGAAACATGTAAACATGTCGTCTGAAAGCAAGAACGTGCTTTAGTGCGGAATCTTTACATCCGAGTGGAACCGATTTTACAAGACTATCTAAGCTATCTTGCCAAATCTCAGTAACTCTTTCACAATAACTTAATTAGATATGAAAGGAGGGACATTGGAGATGGTTACTTTAGTTGCTGGAGCGAATAGCGGGGTTACTGGAACAAAAGTTTCTTTCACCCATATTCTGCTCACAGTCAACTCATTAACGAGTAATTCAGATTTAAAAAACACGACTACCGCTTTGTTCATCCGTGAAGCCGAGCCTATGTTTTCAAAACCAAGTTTCTGACCAATAATCAAGAGCAAATCCTCCACTGTCACCCCTGACTCAGGAACACACCTGCAGCCATTTCGGAGTAACAGGGTTGGCATTCCTTGCGCGTGAGCAGTCGCCATCCCGGTGACTACAAACCGCACACACGCTAAAATAAACTTTTCTTCCTACACTGATAATGATTTAAAAACAATGAGGGGAAAAGTGAGAAAACAGAAGAAATTCACAACAATTAGTCTCAGCAACGCTCAACATGCACTCAGCTCCTCCACAAACTCACAGCATGCACCAGAGAGAGAGAGAGAGAGGTGTTCGCGTGCTGGGAAAGCAAAACCTTGCGCGCAGCAGTACCAGCGATTCTCAGAAACTAAACAAGGTTTGGGTGCTTTTTTGAAGGGGAAAAAATTCGCTAAAGGGGTCTGCAATGTTGCTAAGTTGGCAACACTGTTCTTTTCCATTTCTCCAACTACGGGTTGGGCCAAATAGAAAATATGTGCTGCGTTATTCGGGCATTAATAAAATTAGTGCCGTTAAAATGAATTAGCATTAACACATTATTAACAGAAGTGAGTATACCCTCACATTTTTGTAAATCTTTTCAAGTGACAACTAGGGATGTTCATTTCGGGTATTTTTCCTAACCGACAACCGATTCTCGCTAACCAATTATTAACCGTTAACCGCCAAGAATATTTTAAATTAGAACTGAATTAATTTAGAAAGAATAAGTGTCTGTGACCCGTTAAAAATGCTAACGTTTGTTCTCCGGGGATTAATTTTACATGCGCAACAACAGAACATGAGGATTCACATGATCATCATAGCCATCACATCAAGCCTGCAGCGCTTCTGCGAGTGGAGAAAAACACAATAAAGCTATATATATTATATATATATAACATATTTTACCCTTAAATAATAATTTAAGAAAACGAAATAAAAATTGTGCCACAAGCAGCCTACTCCAAAAAAAAATACTGGGTTATTTTTTTTAACCAAGATACTGGGTAGTTTTTTGTGTTACTGTAATGAAGGGTCAGTGACGAAGAGATCCAGGTGCAGCTTTATTAGACAAGAGGGGGTCAGACAGGCAAAGTTTGGTCAACAGAAATAAGAGTAACGTAGGCAAGGCTGAGACATAGACAGGGACAATGCAAAGATCGGGGCAGGCGGCAGACAGAGAGAATATCAAAAGGAAGGCAGCAAACGGTCAGATGAGTGTAAACGGTCCAGGTAGTCAATAGGAAAACACACAGGGGAAACGCTCTGAGATATTGGCAGTGGCAAACAATACTCGGCAATGAGAGAGAGGAAGTCTAAGGCTTATTTAGAGTGTGTGATCAGTGCAATGAGTGATCAGTGCAATCAGCTGTGTGATTAGTGCGATCAGCTGTGTGACGTCAGTGCAATGGTTTATGGGAAATGTAGTCCGTGGGTGACGTACAGTAGTAGTGTGGTGCAAGCGTCAATGTGTTGGAAGGGCAACCGGATTTGTGACAGTTACTCAGATCCTGGGTCAGAGTAACCCAGCGGTTGGGTTATTTATTGTGGGGATTTTATGGGGGCAGACTGTGAAGCCAGGCAATCGCAGTACATTTCATCCATGTGTGAAAGGCAGGGCGGTGGTCTTATCCGTGAGCAATTCCCGTCGAACACAACTCAAGCTAAGGTCCGAGAGCCAGCGCCGTTACGGTGGAAACAGAATTACAGAGTGGTTGATTTACTCGTGAATTACGTCTGTTTAATGTTTAATCTTTACTTGTAATGTTTGTTAAACGAGATTAAATAAGCAATGTAGCTTACATAAAAACGAGCAAATAAGAAATAAAGGGAAATAATGAAAATTATCACGTAAACCAGTGGTTCTGGAGTATTTTACAAAATTTTAGAGGATTTAAGTTAATCTGTAAACATTATTTCATGCATAAAGTAAAAAAAAAAAAGCTAATATTATAATACAAATGAAATAACCCATTAGCTGAGTTAAATCAACCCTTTATGATGGGTTAAATAAACAACCCAATTTACTGGGTAAAATTAACCCCAAATGTGCTCTGTCAACACAAATTTGGTTGTTTTTAACCCAATGTTTTTTAGAGTATGCAGAGTTTGCTTCATTTTTGTGCTGCGTGAAATTAAAGCAGACGGCAGAAAGCTGCATCCTATTTTTTGGGCTTAGTTTACAAAAAAGCAAAGATTTGTTTTTATTGTGAATGTACACAAATAAAAGCAAACATTTTACAACTCTGATTATCTTCATGACTATGAGGAGTAGTTGCTTCCACTGTTATAAAGCCGGTACACACAAAGCCGACGGTCGGCCGTCTGGCAGTTTTTGTTCGCCGGCCGACTAAGTTTTTTCAGTGTGTTCCGCACTCTTGGCTGAAGTTGGTCCTCGTCAGCATGTTTTCAGCCGATTCGACATGTTTAATCGGCGTCGGAGCTTGTCGGTCAGTCGGGCCAATCTGATCATTCTGATTTGCTTTT